>VWZG01004866.1:0-21243 GCA_013396735.1 Grallaria varia | reverse complement strand
GTTCGTGAAGCCTAGCCGTGATGGTAGTAGCATAGCTTAGTTATTTGAAAAAGTTCTCTGTATTTTTTCCTGTATAAATTAGACTGGAGTCTGACCTCTGAGGCTCTTTAATTTGCATTTAAGGGTCAAGTTGTTCAAATTATTTTTTCAATAGTCTGAACTTGTGTTTTGTAAAAATCAAATATGCCTCATACCTTTACTAAAGGTTCCACTTTTTTGACAGTAGCTCTTCCTCTTTTTCAATGTGTCCCATTTTCTAAGATCTCCAAGTATGTTGTTTTTGTTCAGTAATTTAGATTTGTTGTCTCATGGCGCCTTTTAAATTGGATCCAGCTATTAGCAAAATGTACTCATTTTCCCTGAAGCTAGTCTCCTATTCTGCAGACCAAAGGCTTAGTAAAGTCTAGCTTGTTTGCTCCCTTTAACAAAGGCATGGTTCAAGTTACTTGCTTTCTAAATCTTACTGGTAAACCTCAGAAGTAAATTTTTTTTTTTCTTGCATACGTATGATTGAGAACATGAACAAGCTAGATCATTACAATGTAACATATAAACCTTTGTATGAGGATGTTTGTTTTAGGCTTGTCTGCATGTTAAGGGGAATGACTCTGTCTCTTTCCTCTGTGCTGAGACCCCACCTGGAGTGCTGCATCCAGCTCTGGGGTCCCCAGCACAGGAAGAACATTGACCTGTTGGAGTTAATCCAGAGAAGGCCCAGCAAGGCGATCAGAGGGATGAAGCACCTCTTTTGAGAAAAGACAGAATTGGGATTGTTCAGTCTGGAAAAGAGGAGGCTTCTGAGTGACTTAGTTGCAGCCTTCCAGTACCAGAAGGAAGCCTACAGGAAAGACGGAGACTTCTCACAATGGCATGTGGTGACAGGACAAGGGAGAATGGCTTCAAACTGAAAGAGAGTAGCTTTCAATTAGATGTTCGGGGGAAAATTCTTTAATGTAGGGGTGGTGAGGCACTGGAACAGGTTGCCCAGAGAAGTTATTGGAAATGTTCAAGGCCATGTTGGATGTGGCTTGGAGCAACCTGGTCTAGTGGATGATGAACCTGCCCACAGCAGGGAGGTTGTAAGGTCCCTTTCAACACAAGCCATTCTATGATTCTGCGATTGTGTGGAGCAGGGGAAAATAATGCGGATTAGGCAAAGGAATTTATCACAGAAGTGAGAACAACTTAGTATCTAATTAATTTGAGATGTGTTGAAAATAGCTCAAAAATACTGTTTCTCAGGTATGTGGGTCACTGGGAAATTTTCTTTGGAAAGTCAAGCCGTGCATTTGATGTCTAAGATGGGTTTAGCCATGCATTTGATATCTAAGATGGGTTTAGACGGTCAGCCTCAAGCACCATTTCTCAAAACGCCTTGACCAGGTTGCTGAAACAAAAGGACTGTCTTAAAGGTGGTTTATTATTATGTTTTTGTTATACTTTCAAACTTTTCGTTGAATTTTTCGCACTGACACTTAGCTAGGTATGGGGAAGGCAAGTTTCTGATAGGGAGAGATAAGCAAACGTCAAAGGTTCATTGTTGTCTAGCTTGGATTCTGATGGCTTTTCCGTTGAAAAGCTAATAGCTTTCTCCGCAAAGGTGGGGCTTTCCTTTGTTTCTTTTGCCTATGCCCTGAGGCAGTGGGGCAGGCGTAATTCTTTCCCTGGGTGACTTTGGCTGAGGCACCGGCAAAAGAGAGGGGGGAGGGAAAAGTTAAAAAACAAAGGGCTGGCTAGTTCTGCTTTGTTGCTTTATTTTCCTGGGTCGTGCTTTCCCCTCCGACTCGGGACCGGGCCTGCTGGGGCGGGCACACGTGCTTTCCCTGGAGCTGTGCCGTCCTGCTTGNTATTTGTAGTAAAGAACTGTTATCCTCTTTCTACATTTTTTTGCCGGAAGCCTCTTAATTTCAAAGGTTGTGGTGGCATGAGGAGAGGGAGGTCAACTCTAGTCCAGGAAGATTTCCTCACCTTCCTTGACAGATACCTTGTGTTTTTTTAAAAAACTGTGACAATTTTATGTAAGTATTCTTTTTCCTTAAATAATCTCATGCAACAGCCTGCATTATCTGAAAACAAACTAAGCATAATTTTGGTTTCTTGGTGTCTTTCATTGCACTGTCAAAATACAGATAATGGACGAGTTACAAATAATATTGTGCAATACTGTATATTTGTCTTAAAATTAATTTAAAAGATACTATAAGGCCATGGAATTATTTGCATAAGATGCTTCTCCTAAATTTGGGACTTTGCTTCTGACAGTAGCATCCTTTCAAGATATTCCATCTAGGTGCTAGCCAATACTCAGATCTCAATGTGGTTCAGTAGCATCCTTTCAAGATATTCCATCTAGGTGCTAGCCAATACTCAGATCTCAATGTGGTTGATATTTATGAAAATCAAATGTCATACCTGAGACAGTGAGTGTCTTCATGCCACTGAACTGTGACTCAGAAATGTACTACTAATATGAGTAGTGTCTTGAAGAACTCACAATAACAAACTTCATTTAGCTTAAAAAGCTGGCAATGAAAATGTCTACACCATCTCCAAAAGCAAGGCAGGAGGGAAAAACCAATTTCCGAGTAATAAGGATACATCCACAGGGAACCTGAGGTCTCAGCAGGCATCCATCACCCCTCTGCCCCACTTTTCCCCATCAGTCATGGCCTTGGAAGGACAACTCTCAGCCCAGTATTGCGGCTGAGAAAATAAATTGCGTTTCCAACTTTGGTATGTGGATCCTTGCAGCTGCCAAATCAGTAAGAGTGTGTGTGGGTGGTTGGGCAGTAGAAGGTGTTGCTTCAGATCCAGAAAAGTCCTCTGTGCTTTCTGCCAGCAGTAACCGGTTGGATTGCTGTAAATTACTTTCCGGGTTTAGCTTATATTGTTTATGGTGTAACCAGCCAAAATTACATATGGTGTGCATCTCTGAATCTGTGCACAGAGAAATGCACAGAGAGAAAACTGGGAGAGGACTAATGAATTCTTATTTTTTGCCACTGAGTATTTGCTTCTGGGAGGAAAAGAAAAGCCAAGAAGCGTATGCACAGGATGTGGTATGGTTAGCTCAGTTCTACCACAAGCTACATAGTTTTCAAAATTTCCTTTTGAGACTGTTTTGTTAAAAGTGCCTGTTCACATGAGTCATTCATTAGGCTATGAAGCTGTGGGGCCTGTTTTACTTTTGCCTCCCTAAGCATTGGGTGAGACACTGGGAATTGAATTTTTTTTTTTTTCCACCCTAATCTTATGTGACTAAAAGTCTTATGTTTATGGAATCAGCCTAGGGCGTGGAGTGTCTTAGAAAAATTGCTTCTTTGTGGTGCATGTGTCTCAGAAATGAATGTGTTTGCTTTAGCTGTGATTTGGGTTATGCAGCTGTTAAACGCCCTGCAGTGTAGGGGACAGAAGCATAACCAACATACGAGTTCAGTCCACATTCTGCAGGGTACCCCCTACCCCTCTTGTACTTGGAGCCAACCCTGGTTTCTGTGCTTTGCTTTCTGAGGTCCCATATGAGCCATAGGAGAGCTGTCAGGGCTGGCTGACCTGATGGTTTCATGGGCCCTTCAGCAGCAGTTGGTTCTCTTGCAGCTTGTTCTGCCAAGGGAGCATTTGGGGCTTTTGGAGAGCAGGGAGACAAATGTGTAATCAGAGAATAACAGACATGCTGCTCCTGTCCCAGCTGGCAAGGGTCTGGAAATGTGCCAGGATTTATACTCATCCTGGGGAAGAAAGGGAAAAAAGACAAAAGAGAGAAAGGAAAGTGTATTCTGCCCCAGATCTCACCCAGCAAATAAATATTATTTGTTTTAGCTATTTGAAAGGAGATTGGTTGCCAAATACAGAAGGAGGAGGGAACAGTTAAGGGAACAGGCACAGCTTAATTCCATGTTTTTCAAAGTCATTGGGATACAGATGATGAAGCCATGATGCAAATTTAAGTCAGTCATACATGACATTGGTACAGGAAGAAGTAAGACCACAAGAAGGGCTTCACAGAGAGAACTTCTATTCTGCTGTCCATGTAGCTATGAGAGTTGCACCAAAAAAGGCATTCTGGGGGCAAGCTGGCTTGCACACTGCATGAGCCAGGTCCCTACTTCTTAAGAAGAAGTACTCAGAAATTTAGGCCTTAAAGTCTTGTGACACCTCCTTTAGGATCAATAAGTATTTTAACAACTTCAGGGGAGAAAACCAGGTCCACCAGGAGGTCTGAAGAGAGCCTCATCCCAGAATACTTTATAATCTGCTGTTGAAATACTCGCACTGAAGGCACAGTTTGAGATCTTGAGCAGCCGCAGAAGCTGGACCTGTTTGCTTATCTCCTGGGTAAGTGCTGTAAATGCTGGACCATGAGATGTAGAAGAGTAGTGATCACAGGAGGGTTTTTTAACATATGGCAAAATGTGCAAAAAAATATATCTAGTCTCTTAAATGTGTTTATATTCTGTTTGGTTAACTCACCCTACAGATAGGAAAGGTGTATGGTTAAGTTTTGAGCTTGGATAGTTTTGTCCAGGCATGGAGCTGCTCAGTACTTTGAGAAACACCGTGTAACAAAGCTGGATTGCTGGGGAAGATGTGAAACATTTAGTGTCTCTGGGGAGAAGTAGCAGCAGGGTAGGGTTTTGAAAGTCTACATTATGCATATGGGCATCTACAGCCAAGTGAGTTGAATATCAGAAAGCTATTTCCTTTGTAAATTTAGCTCTGGTTCCACTAGCAGGAATCTTAACAGCTGTTATTTTGTCAGCAAAAAGCTTTAAGTGACAGCAAGTATTTGTTACCATGCACTGCACTGTAGCTATTCAGTATCTTACATACAGTGAGCGCAAAATCCACTCAGGTTCCAAAACCCACAGCTTTTTATTTCATTCATAAGCTGTGTATATATTGTATAAGGTCAGCTGGAAAAGAGATCTCAAGTACACAAAAGGGACTTGTCCAGGACCTGTGAGCATGTATCACTTGATAATTATGCCAGTAGGATTAACTTCTGTTCACATAAGTCTGTAAAATTTTTTCCTGAGATGTAAAGTTGAGAAGAACTAGCATGAAAAAGAAATTATTTTCAAATACCTTATTTCCAAAAACAAGACTATATGTAAGTGTGCCTTTTCCCCCCCACCTCCCTTTCTGACTCCCATTCTCAATGTTATCAGTAAATCTGTCATTCAGAAAAAGGTTCATGTTCAGTTACTTGATATATGCACGATTTGGACTCAGTTTTGAAAAATATTAGAACCGTTAATGTTTTATTCTTACCATGAAAGGTGATGATTATTATTAGATGCACTGACTTTTGAAAGGTTGTAAAAGCAAAA
Organism: Grallaria varia; assembly: GCA_013396735.1. Lineage (NCBI taxonomy): Eukaryota > Metazoa > Chordata > Aves > Passeriformes > Formicariidae > Grallaria > Grallaria varia. The sequence goes on along the minus strand of VWZG01004866.1, from coordinate 15,913 downwards.
GCTGTAACAGAAGGTTTAGGAGTTATTCCACCTACCTGTTTTCCTTTAGTATCAGTGCTGAACCACTAGTGGAACATAAAATGTTAGGCTGATTACTGCCTACAACTGTGCAAGCCTTGCTGGAGAGGATGACACTTAGGCCACGAGAGTAACTAAGAACAAAGTCAGAAATGTAAAGACAACAACACAAAGATACATAATTCATGTTCATACTACTTAAAAACATTTTCCATTGTGATTTGCCTGAAAATTTAATTACAGTATGTCAGTAACTGTTTTTGTAAATGTGTATGTCTATGGTAGACCAGCAGAATGGCTTGTTAAATACAGATGGATATTATATGCTTTACAATGGTCTTAAAATCTATTACTAGCAAAGATACAGTGGCAAAACTGTTTCATTTAACTGAAAACTCCCTGTTTTATGGATTTATATCTAGCTCTTATCCTTTTGCCATGTATTTAATATTGGTACAGAATTATATTTAAGCCTTTTTTATCACTTGTATTATACAATTACATCAGGAAAATTATGAGTTACATTTTGTGGCTTTTCCAAACCTTTGCAGTTGTAATCTCTGCTCCCTGCCACCCTCCCATGCCCCCGCCTTCTAACAATATAAAACAGATAACCTGTAGCCTTTCTTAAAGGAAAGAATGTCAAGACTGGAAACAGTGCCAGTGATGCTGCAGGTCTGTGCCTGGATCTGGGTTGGTTCACTAACATAGAACCTGGAGTTTGGTTTTGGGCATTCTGGGTTTCCAAAGCCCAGGCTGAGGTGCGCAGAGCACTGCTCCTCTGCCCAGCTGACTGACTTGATAGGCTATCAGGGTAAGAAGCACCAACTTGCCAAAAAACTCAAACCCAACAATGATGAAAAAGTCAGATTGGTAACAGATGTTTATCAGCACTCACACAGATAGAATACAGTTTCTTTTTTTTTGTTGTTGTTTCTCAAAGGTTCGTCATCGGTGGTGTGAACTTGTCATTAAACACAAGTATGTGCCTGGGTATGGAGATGTTGAGAGATTTCTCAGAGAAGATCAGGTGAGTTACATTTAAACTAGCATATTAAAAACAGACAGCTTTTTGACACTCTGAAATTAAAAAACTATATTCCTATATTTTCTTGGTGCTGTTTGTCAAAAACTTGGTGTGTATTCAGTTTTTGCCTCATCTGCACCTTAAACATTGTAGTTCAAGGAAGTTACGTAGGGTAGGGTTATTCAACCCCACATAGGCATGCTAATCTTGTGTCAGGTGGTAGAATAGCGTATAATCAGTCCTCTCGTTCCACTTTATGCAAGTCAGAGGTAGCAGTGATGTTAGGAAGATACTTTTCAGCATTGGTTCCTTTTGCAGGATGACTGTGAATGTCAATGTGTGTAGGTACAAGCTCGGTGCACAGCAGTCAGTGCTGTGGTGGCTTATGTCTAGAATATGACAGCCAGAGAGAAGCATAGCACAACAATATACATCCAGAGAATGCTGGCCTCTGCATGAGTAGGAAAATGCTACAAGAAAATTCTGAAAGCCTTAAAGGTTAGCCATAAGCAATGTCCTTACATTGGCCTTTTATTTAAGCCATTATGAACTTACAATTCTAAATGTGCCTCTGCCTTGTTCTTTCAATTTAATTTTCAATTTTTTATTACCACTCAGTGCAGTTGCATGTCCTTACTGATCATGAAAGGCAGCTTCTTTAAATGTCTGGGCAGAAATGCAAATCTGACTGTTTAAAACCTTTTCAGGTCTACAAAACAACAGTTTGTTTCCTGCATGTTAATTTTTAGGCCTGGGTAGAGAGAATATAATTCCTATTTGTAACAGAGTTCCGACATTTTTAAATTCTCAATGGAAGTGGCTGGAGCCCAGCTTGGGCCTCTGTCTGGTGTGGCTGCCAGACCCTGGTGCAACTGCAAACCTTGGAAATCTGAATTCTTTGTCCTCTGGATGTCAGAGACCACACTAAGGGGATTGGCAAGGAGTCTGGCAGGTTTCTGCTACTCTGAGACTTAACTTTTTCTTCTTGCTGAAGCTATTTTTTAAGGCTTACCAACCAATGCTAGAAATTGTCAGGAATAGCCAACCAATGCTAGAAATTGTCAGGAATAGCATTAAAAAGTCTGTCTTTTCAATGATATCCAAATTTTTCCTCTCCTGCAAGTCTAAACAATAACTGTAAAAGTCAATGTGATGAGCTGGTAATATTTTGTCATGTGCAATCCTATTTTGGTAAGTGCAGCTTAACACTTACTGAATTGCTGTAATTAGCTGAAAAAAATTGTATCATCAGAAAAAAATGGCAATCCCCGCTATGTTTCCTTTTAAGTTAGCCAGTAGTTTGCTGGCAGTGCTCAAAGTGGCTGAGATCTCACCCCTAGGTACCTCATTACCTTTTTTTATAGCTGCGATGTCCAGAATAAGCCTGCGTCCCTACCAAAACAGAATCTGTGCGTGTTCAGCTGTATCTCAGGTGTAAAGAGAAGTCTGAAACACAGACCTGATCATATTCAATTCATACCCAGTTACCAAATTGCCAAATGGGAATTTTTACAGTCTTTATTCATGGATGTCTTTGTAAATATCCCGGTTGGAAAGCAAATGTGTATCCTCTTGAAGGAAGGACAAACTTTTCTTAAGGGATGTTTGGAAAAAATTCAGGTTGTGGATAAAAGAAAACAGTATTCAACTTGAAAAGTGGCAAGGAAAGTGGAGTGAGAAATTTACGCACTCAACACAGCATATAGACAACCATCTTTAGGCTAAAGAGATCTGGGGAAAACTACTTTTTTAGGGGAGAATAGATGTAATAGAGTATATGGTATTTTCTGTGTTGTGGATTGACTTTTTTTCTTTCATTTTTAGTTTAAGTGAGTACTAGGAGGTCAATGGAATTACTAACTGGTCATTACTGGTGGTAGGATGCCTCTGTGTTGTGTTCCTCTTTCAGGCTATGGGTGTGTATCTCTATGGTGAATTAATGGTGAATGAAGACGCAAAACAACAAGAACTTGCACGTAAATGCTTTGCTTCAGCACAAGAACATATGGATGCATCCTCGGCCAAAGTGGTGGCAGAGATGTTATTCTGAAGAGGTGATTTTTCATTTTAATTTAAACATCTTGATTTTGCTTCTTACAGAAAGCATATGTAGAAGTCACTAAACATGGTAAACTTTGGCATACCATGCAGTTTGTGGCTACTTAGGCTGAAAAGTAACTCTTGTTCAATATCTTCTTCGTTTGGTTTGTTGGGGTTTTTGTTCCTTTTCTTTTAAGCCCAGCTGTACGAGCAGTGAGCTACATGACCATAGGCACTAGCTGGAGAACATGGAGAATGGCTTTGTTGTAAACATTGTAATGGATTATACAAGAGGCAACTATAAGTCCAAATGGCCAAAGAGGCCAGCTCTGCCTGCAGTTGTTTCCCAGTCTGTATTCTTAACTGTGCTTACAGAAATTGCAATTGTGCAAGGAGCATTTCTGTTTAATACATGTTTACTTGATGGGCAGCACAGTCTTTGAAAAAAGTCTGAACCCACAACTGGAATATGAAGCTGTCAACTTGGAAACAAATCTGATTGATTTGAGAACAAGCTGATAATTCAAATGTTTTTTATGTTAAGAGGAATGAGGCTTTTGATTATGAGGTAAGAAGGGTAGCCTTAATACGAAGAAGCTAGCTTGTTTACAAAATTGATGGGGAGAAATCACCAGAGAAGGAGTAGAATTGTAAAAAGTATTCATGGAATAAAGATTGTCATAGGCTATAAACTGGAAATTTACACAGATACTTTCCACTTCTCAGTCTGTTTGAGTAGTTGGAGGCAACCTTACAGTGCCAGCACATGCAAGTTTAACATACAAGCAAATAAAATAGATATGAAGGTTTCTTCCACCACAGCATAGCTCAGATTTTTTGTTAATGATATAACTCCCCTGACAGACTGATTGCCTTGGTTGTTCACATAACTTTACAGTTAATTTGTGGTAATTCAGGCATCTAAATTAGCAAAATTACCATAATCTAATTGGTACCAAGCAGAAATCTCAGTTTTTTTCTCTTCAGGCGGTATTTGACAGTGAGTTCCACTTGTTTTTTTTGGTGTTTACTGTATTTGTATGAAATACAGCAATTGATAGGTTCTATGAAAGCAAGTACAAGTTTTTTATGAAAAGCCATGTTGTTCTTTCGTATAGAAAAGAACTGTGCCTGACAAGAGAACTCTTCTGGGAAAGGTGGATGAGGCTGTAGAGTGCCAGGATATCATTTATGGGGTAGGAGGGCCACCTTTTAAAATAGGTATGGCTGAGAGACTCTCGTGTACTCCCAGTTATCAAGGACTCCCAGGAATTTGAGTTGCATTCAACAATTCTTAATCTGTTAGATGTCTTCTAGTGAAGACCACCTTCTGAAGGCCAGAAACATGGAGATGCAGTTTGTTCTGGTACTACTGTACTAGGAACTGTCTTCTTATAGTTCCGTCAATAATAAAATTTCTACAAGCTTCTGATGGTAAGTACCTAGCATAGGAAAATTACATGGTATGTATCTGTTAGCAATAGTCTAGAATTGCCCTTTTGACTTTCCAGACAGACCAGAAGTGCATGGTGAGCTACAGCATAGTCTAAAGATACTGGGTGCTATACTCTGTGTGACTGCTCATTTTTCTTTTAATGTTGTGGCTGTTTGGGTTCCTGGCATGATGATTTGTGACTTAAGATTAAAATCACATTGCCAGGGATTACCGCACAGCCATGACCGCAGCTGCTAGCATGAAACTCACCATAACTATCTGATCCGTCCACAGCGTGGAATCCTCTCCATCCATAAAACAAAACAAACAAACAAACACACAAATGCAAAACAAACCCAAAACCAAACCAAAAAAGAGGAAAGCAGCAGAGCATCACAGAAGACCCTCCTCCGAAAATGATCTCTGCTGAGACAGAGACCTCTCTGGTGAGGTGCAGAGCTTAGCTGATTGGTGAACAGTGATTGTTTCCCTCTTTGTTCACAGTGGCTAAGTTCTGCACCTGAAGAGAAGGGAGAGGAGACTCTGTGCAGGGCAGAGAGCGTTTGCTGGCTGAGATACCTTGCTGCTGAATGGGCAGATTTGCAGTGAATGCATGTGTGTGAGGTTCAGTATATGGAAGATAAGAGGCAAAGGCAACTTAGGGAGGACCAAAGATTTTTAGTTGAGAATAAACAACACTCCTTAAGTTCTCAGTCTGACTCCAAATGTAAGGTATTGCCTTCAGTAATTTGGTTACCATGTTTACCTAAAGGTCGTAGGAAATAATGTTTGTGACTTTAACCTGAAATTGTCAATAAAGCTTTGTTTTATAGTCTTCTCTTTAATGGATGCTGTCATGATCTCTCTGCAGTTAAGTTTAGCATTGTGTGTCATTTGCAGGAAATGGTGGCAGCTCCAGTCAGAAACAACTTACGGCTGCTGCTGTTGTTCCAGGCTGTTGATGGACCCGTCCTCCGGTGCCTACTGAGCTGATATCAGTTCTGATTTTACACACTGGCTCAGTTCAGCAGGAACAGGAGTCGAGCCCTAGAGCAAAAAAAGATGTACCTTTTTTAAGAGCCTTTGAGAAATGTTGTTGCTGTTTTCTCTCAAAAAATGAATCAGTATACGTTATGATGTCTTGATGTTAAACACTAAATGGCCCAAAGTGGAAAAGCTACCTCAGCAATGTTCAGAGAACTGTTGACTTAACACAAGAAAATATGTGGATATGTAGCGCATCACACAGTATTGCTGTGTTAACTTGGCTCCAACATTATTTTCAGAGTAACCTGCTAATAACCAAGAGAATATGCTTCCACCATGGATCCTCCCTGTGTTCTCCAGACCTTGTGGTAGCTCTAGGAAGCTAAAGAGACCAGAGATTCTTAACTCTTTAACCACAGTTACGCTCTACTGGTAACCTGAAAAATAACGCAATTTGGAATGCTGGGGCAATCAAGAATGCACAGATATTCCTTTACTGTGACAGAATAATAACTTTAAATGCTGTTCCTGTTGCAGGAAAGATTACAGAGAAACTCTTTTAATAAATCTTCTACTAAACCCTGATGGTACTAGGATTTCATTGACCCAGGACATCAAAGGAAGGATTATGTGACTGCTAAAACAATCGGCTGACAGCAATATTTACCTTTCTGTATTTCCAGAGGCTTCACTGTAACTGAGATCACATGCACGCAAAACAAACTACACATGCACATATTACTCTGGCTTTAGGGGATTCTTTGATTCAAGAAATTTGGAGGTTATCCTGGGTCTTTGATAATACAACCATTCCAGTTTGCAGATGTCAAGGACTCTCTATTTGAACAATTTATGCACTCCAGTAATTTGGACATTCTGAAATTTGATGAAACTGTACTGTGTACTTAAAATTTCATTTGTAACTCCTGTGTCGTAGTAAAAAATGCACCACATCAAATTAGCAGGAGCTGGGATGGGACTAGGGAGATTAATTAGAAGCACAAATAATCTGACCTGCCATCATCCTGGTGAAGGGATGGGACTGAAGGAAAAACAAAGGTCAGCATTCTGTCTCTGTCATGTTTAGATTAAATTTTACCAGAAATGTCAGACCTTCCATTTTCTGATAGTGTCTTTTATACCCCTGTGCTGCTTCTTTTGCACAGTGATATGTGAAGTGTAGCTCTTCTTTCCTGATTGGTGGAGCACTACACTTCTAGAAGATGCCTGAATTGTTTCTTTCAGAAAACGAATTTAAAACACAAAAATCTGTGAACATATTGCCTTTGTACTCTTTTACATCAAGTAGTCTTGTAAAAATAAATATTTCTTTTCAAGTATGTGTTGTCTTTCTATTGCACAGTGGTTCAACATTAATTTACAAAGATGGGAGAAAGAACGACTCCATTTCTGCTTTTTCAGCAGGAGAAGAGCAGCTGAAAGACATTAATGGATATTAATGACAAAAATTAAATGTGGTAATTTTTTTAAAGTTCTTGTGCTCAGAATGTGAAGTAAGAGCCTGCCTCAATGGTGACTTCAGTACTAAGAGAAAAGTTCCTTTTCACCTCACCACATTTTCTGATCTCCTTCTTTCTAGTTATACAGTGTCAAAACCTGAATTATGGGACACTCAGTGAGTTCCTTCAAGTGCAGCAAGAGTTAGGAAATTGTCCAAGAATGCAAATGTCTTCTAATGTAGTTATACTCACAGATGTAGTTAGTACAGGATCCCATTCATAAAAAAGTTATGCTTCATTTCTCAGCACTTTTTGCAAAGGCCAGCAAAGGAAACTAGCTTGCTTTTTACATTTTGTGTTGTGTAAGGGAAAAAACCCAGAGCTGGATAAGAGTCTTGCATAAGACACACAGAAATTAAATACATTATAAGTTTCTTCATTGCCAATACTGTTAAAACTACAGGGCAACTAGGACATTCCACACCTTTGTAAATATCAACAAATTTTTGTTCTTTCAAAACAATCTACTTGCCTTTATTTTTTTTTTTTTTAATAGTGAGCACAGTTTGTTTTGTTTGCTACAGCTGTTCCAGTCTGTCTCAGCAGTAGTATCTTGAACGTTTCCCTCCCTACAACTTTGTGATCCATCACACATGGTAGCAACTGAGAAGATGAACAGAAAATAAAATGCTAACACCAAACAACCTGAAAAATAGCAAAATGTTGACAGTCCTGGCCCTCATCAGATCCTATAGGGGCTTTTTTTTTTGCGAATCTAAGCATTGTGATATACAGTGAGGCTTCAGATTAGGAAGAAAGCTAAAGGTGGCATTGAATAGTTATTGTGACCATAACTCATCAGAAGTAAGAGATAATAGGAGACTTGTGTATGTATTATATAGCAGGGTCATTATCATGATTATCCATAGTTTACAATCCTTCTGAATCACATAATAGCAGTGGAAGTGAGCCACAGAGTGTCATTTAATTATTTAAGTTTTTAATAGGCCTATTAAAAGCTTAGCAGAAAAAGAAAACAAACCAGAAACGTTTTTGTTCATTTTATTTGATTCTCCCAAGGTGGGTGTTTCTATATTAATTTCCTGAGTTGTAGAACCGAATTGTAGTAAATAAAAGTAAACAATAAGAACAAAAAATGCATTTCCGAACTTCCTGTCACTAAAAGCATTACTGGAAATCATGTTTTGTCAAGTGATCTCTCCATCCAGGAGCTGGATTCAATGATCTGTGTGGGTCCCTTCCAACTCAGTGTATTCTGTGATTCTACAATCCAGAGTTGGCTGTCAGCACACTAAAATCCAGTGGAACTGCATAGTTCTTTGTTCTCTTAAGCATAGTCGGGCATTTGGGGAAAGTGGAAAAAATCTAACAACATTAAATGTCCATGTGGAGGTGAAAACTAAGACATGAAGGCTAGTGTATAGCTGTCACTGTATGTGGCTGTAACAAACACAGACATCCATGTACATGTGCTTTTGCCCTGCTTAGGTTTCATTCTACTTCTGTTTCAGAGTCAGCCCTGTCTGAATAAAACACACCATTTTGTAAGGTTTTTTTTCCCCCCTCTGATCCCTAATTCAGTTCTTTCCAAACAGAGTGGCAGTTTTACTCTGAATAGCATTAGAAAGCCCAGTGCAGAAGGCTGGACTATCTCCCACTTCATCAGACCAACATCTGCTTAGGATCTGAGTGATTCTTTTCTGGACATAGTTTTTAACTGTAAAAATGCATCTCAGATGAACTTAAAACTGTATCCATGTAGTTGGGCAAGGGTCACCATCTATTTCCCATGCCTCTTACTTGCTCACTTCTTCAGAATAAAGACAGACCATAATGAAGGGGTGACCTGGTAAGTCCTTCAGCCCTTCAGTGGAGATGCGTTCCTGGTCATACACTTTCTCTTCCAAGCACAGAGGTTTTTTTGCTGACAGCTTTGTCTGCAGCTTTGCTGGGAGGTGTTTGCAGCTGCTGCTGTCTCTGTGCTTTCTCCTTTAGGAGAGAATTAGCTGTACCCTATTGTCCATTCCTCACACACAATATGGAAGGAAAAATGTCTGGAAACAAGTCTAAACAGAAATGCAGCCTGAGCAAGTGGGTAGCTTGAGGAAGCATGTAGGCATAAGGAGCCTAAGGACTTTTGACACGTAAATAGCACTGTGAAAAAGGATATTATCAAAACAAAACAAAGGTCTATAGACCATTAAAATATATCATGCAGAGTACCACAGCCAGCCAGTTCATCTCCACAGCTGATGAAAGTCTTGAGAACTGATATTTGTATTACAGAAAATTTTGGCTGTTGGTTTGCAGGTTTAGGCTCCCCTACATACAGAGGTGTGCAGGAGGAAACCCACACTTTTGTATGAATGAATAAGCAGCTGGGTTACTGTGTGGCATCATGTGCCAAAGGCTTTATTAGTTTTGGGTTGATTCTTTCTGTGCAGAAACTGGACTGTGAATGTCTGGAAAACCCACACCGTTCAGGCCCCCATGCTGCAGGCAGGTGTCAGCAGGTGGTGGTGGGTCCTGTACATGCTGCAGCATGAACACAGTGAGTCGTATGTTACAGGCTGTCCTGCTGCATACAGCATAGTGGTCTGGGGTTTTTTGCCTGAAGGGGAAAGATTTCAAAGTCTTCACAGGTCTCACTTTCCATACACATTATTTAAGAGTCAGGAGTAGTTGTATATGACATATCTACGGCCATTCAAATTTTTACCTGTAACTTATGGTATTTTACTTTATTTTGAGAAAAGAACTCCCATAACGATGTACTTCTAAGGTAAGACTAACATTTGACATAAACCCACATACAGAGCACAAAACCTTCTGTAATTCACTGAAAACCCTATACCACAATACTAATTCTTAATATCTAAAAGAAAATTAATATATCTTGTAGTCTTTCTATTGTATCGTGTGGTCTTTCAAAGCTGTAAAATATCTAGTATCCATGAGTCACGCTTGATGTCTTCTGTAAAAGGCAAGGATTTTAAGAGACACCTATGTGCATTTCTGTTCTTGGCCCTATCTTTGATGCCCAGACTAGTAGTCAAAAAAAAAACCCAGCTTCCCCTGCTGCCAGGCTGGCATTTTATGTAAGTGAAACATGCCAGTGCATAAAGAAATTGAGACATTTGCACAGTGCTTGGGAAATGAACTTCATTTGTCTCTTTGCTGTGACTTAATCTGAGTGCATATTTTCTGCACAAAATTGAGGCCACGATTCCTGCTGCTTATAGCTGCCAGAACAACAGGCATTTGCTGTAACCATTACCTGAAAGCATTCATAAATTGCAGTTGTGTAGAGGTTTGCTTTTGCATGATAATTTATGCATCAGAAAACAGAACGTAATTTTCAACTGAGCATTGCACAGCACCCCAGCAGCACCACCATGCAAAAACCTGTTAATGCCTTTTGCCCCATTGTGGACATGACAGCTCTGCTGTCTTCTGGCATGCATCTGAGCAGCAGCTGGACATTGCTGTACTCTTTGGTTAATGTAGCTCACTTCAGTCATCTCTGAAAATTGCCATGTTTGACTACTCCCAGGCTTTTCCTCTGGGCTTGTTGGGACTGGTGTCTCAGCATGGGAGCTCTCTGCTGAAACTCTGGGACATTTTATTCAGGAGTGATGGATGCTTTGCCACTGGCATCATCCCCAGCCATCTTGACTAGACCTAAACAGGCTAGTTGGAGAAGCTGGTGTCTGGCACCGTAATGTATTTCGCTTCATATTTAATCCTGAAAGGATAGTGGTCATCATCACTTAACACACAGAAAAAAAATATTGCTTTTTATCCTCTAGTTTTTACATCACAGTAGTGTCTAACTTTGTTCCGCAGTTGGTTTTATATTTGGTAGTAAAACTTTGCTTTACAACTCTACCCCCTTACAGTCAGCTCTTGCAAATACAGCAAAATAATTCCTTTTTGTTCCTATGAGTAACATGGCAATATTACTAAGCAGTACTGAAGGTAAGATTTTGTCGCTGCCACCACTTGTGCTGAAAACTGCCTATCACGCCCTGTATACATTATCATCTCTTGTTCCTTTTGACTTCACAAAGGCTAATTGATAAGCAGTCAGTTTCAGCTGAGGAGAAAAATTGTCCCTGTTTGCTTGAACATAAAAAGAAATGTAACTACATTACATAAATGCTGAACCTTTTTTATTCTTTACACAGATGAAGAATCAGATGAATATTCACAAGATTGTCTATTTTGTGCACAAACGAGAAAGCCCATCTACTGACATTTTATCGTTCCTACGCACACCTTCTCCCTAGCATTTGTCCTTTCTTCAGTCAAATCACAGGAATAACAAGTTTCCCACTTGATAGCTGTGAGGAAAGAATGGAAATTAGGAAGTCATACTAAGAAAATAGTAAGACCAGTCTTATTTATTTCTTAAGCTAGCTGAGTCTGTCTTTATGAAGCATTGCCAGCAAGAGCTGAAGGGTGGATGTGGTGCTGAGAAAAGCTTTACACCACAGAACAAAGGTAAATGCTAAAAGTTGGCATATTTTTAGAATTACATTTTTGCAACAAGAGCATTTTGACATCAAAACCACAAGTATCAAAAATTATTTCCCTCTCTGTCTTAAAATACAGCTATAAAAGACTCATTTCTAGTTATGTTTTAGAGGTGGTAAGGACCCACTGCTCCCAGTGCAGTCAGGAAGGAGGAGCTTGTTCTCTGAATGTCTGAAAAATCAGATCTAAACTGTCTTTCAGATTCACAAAAGTAAACTGAAATGATAGGAAAATTATGGAAGTGGTACAACGGGATGTCACAGGGCAATCCTTTTCGTATTTTCTTTACACAGTTGTGAATTGCCAGACCCTGCAATGCATTTTTAAGAACTGTCCCGAAGTAGAGTTACAGTTTAAGTGGTGGACCATGACTGGCCTGTTCAAATGCACAATTTTTGAAGCAGAGGAAAGACAGCATTGGTACCAAACTCTCTTCTTCTGTGACAGTTAAGTTTGCCAGATCTGAAGAAATCAGAGCAGGGAACAACTGACTTACAGTCTGCTGCATGGTTAGCTGTAAGTAAGCGACTGAAGTATCTCAGTAGAAAAAACAGATTTTCAGCCCACACGTGATTTTATATGCAAGTTCTTCAACATTCTATGATGTTTACATAAGTTTAAGGTATTCCATTTTAAAAATAAAACAACAACAACAAAATTAAGTGGCTAGATCTACCATTTTACATTCATCTTGGATCTGGGCAGAAAGGGAGATAATTAAAAAAAAAAAAAAAAGAAATGCTTCTGCCTAAAGAGTAACTGTGTCTGGAGAGCTCACTCTGTCAATACAGCAAGCAGGAGAACTGCTGAAAAGAAATCAAGATCAGAAAAGCTATGATGAAAAATAGTCAACAGCTATCATCTGAAACTTTTAAATCCCAACAGAATTATCTTTCCAAAACAGATGTTATAGCTTAATTGCAACATTTGGGTTTGACATTTGCTCAATATCCACTCATGGCCTAGGTCAGGCCGGCCAGAGAGAGCAATTACAGCAATTCAGTGTGGCCTGAAAAGTGTACTGTGCAGTGTATTGCTCAGCACTGACCATATGTGTTTTAGCGAAGAAGCAAACACTAAAGGAAAGTTGAAACATAATAGTGGGTGTTGCAAATGCATTTGAAGACAAAGTTTAGTGGTCTATGGAGACAACATTTGTACTTTCATCATGTCTCCAGAAAAAGATGCTAATGGCCCTGCCTACTAGAAAGTCACACAGTGTCTGAATTTGCAGACATATATCATGGATTTCGATCTTATGAATTAATCCGATATCATATTTCAAGGCCTCATTGCTCTTCCATGGAATGTGATACTGGCTTTTTCCTCTCTATTCGCAGACATCTGAAGCTGATACAGTAGCACAGTCATGAGATTAAAAGCATTTAAACATCTACTGGTAGCCTCTAAGGAATGATAGTACACACGGAAAATTTGTATCTTCAAGTTACCATTACATTAGTTTGAACTTGTATATAGTAGAAGTTATGGCATCATTAGAACAAACAAAAGCTGCTTTCTCACATGTGAAATATTAAGGGAACTTCTAACAGTAGCAGCCAAACAACATATTGCAGGAACCCATTTTGGAAACCTGAAGATAAACACACCAGCAAAGAAATAAAATCAAAGCATCAAGGAGTGAGTAAACTGTACATACAGGCTCATTGGCACATACAAATGGGAAATCTGAAGGTCAGTGTAATTCAGTGTATTTAGTCAATAATGTGTAAAAATATAATGCCTTCAAGATGTCAGTATGCATCTGCAGAAGTTCATGGGTGTAACAGATATCTTTACTGGAAAGAATAAAAAAGTGAGAGTTATTGTTCCTGAGAGTCTGCTTTTTTATTAATTGAGTCTATCATCTGATGTAATATCAGGAGGGGAAAAGAATTCTAGCACAGGAGTGGTGGGGCTCATTGACAGGGATTTAAACTAAGACATGGGAAAGGGACAAAAACCTGTGATGAGTGATGGGTTGGTGTGTCAAAACTTGAGGAAACCATCACTCATGGGATCCCTCAATCTGCCTCTCCAGGTGTTGGCTACAATGTACCACACCTGAAATGTTTCTACACCAAAGCAGGCAGCATGAGAAACAAACAGGGATTTGACATCATTGGCATAAGTGAAACCTGGTGGGACGAGACCTGTGCCTGGAGTGCCCTGTTGGATGGTTACAGGCTCTTCAGGAGGGATAGGCAGGGCAGAAGACTTGGAGGGGTGACACTGGAAGTGATAGAAGGGTTAGAATGTGTGGAGCTCGCGGCTGGCAAAGGCACAGCTGAGAGCATGTGGGTGAGAATCAAGGGGCAAACAAATAATGGGGATGTCATTGTGCGAGTCTGCTACAGACCACCTACCCAGGACAATGATGCCATTGAACTTTCTTTGAGGAAATAAGGGACACTTTCAACAGAACTGCCCTTGTCCTTGTGGGGGGCTTTGCCAGAAATTAACAGAACATCACACAGCTGGTACAGCCTGGGCCAGAAGATTCCTAAAAAACCTGGGGGACAACTTTATGGAACAGGTCCTAAGGGAGCTGACTCAGAAAAATGCCCTCCTTGATCTGCTGCTTGTCAGCAGAGAAGATCTGAGTGAAGTGGAGATCAGTGGCCATCTTGGCCACAGTGACCATGAAGCAATGGAGTTTAAAATCTCTGTTTACAGAAGGAAAAGTGCCAACAAAACCTCCACCCTGGACATGAGGAGAGCAGACTTCAGTCTGCTCAGGGAATTAGTAATTAAGTCCCCTGGGAAATATTCCTGCAGGTGCTGGGGTCCATCAGTGCTGCTCACTTTCCAAACATCCAGACATTTGGGCAATTCCCAAATGTCAGAAGTCAGGCAGGCAAGGCAGAAAGCCAGATGGACAGAGATCTTCCCTTGGAAATAAGGCAAAAATAGGTGTATGCCCAGTGGAAGTAAGGTCAAGTAACATGAGAAGAATTCAGAAATGCTCTTTGCCACTGTAGGGAGAAAACTCATACAGCCAGAGCTCAGCTGGAGTTACAGCTGGCCAGAAATGTGAGGGGCAGTAAAAAGAGTTTTTTCAAATACATTAATGGCAAAAGGCAGTATAGAAATATCATTGGCTTGCTACAGGATAGGGATGGTCACCTCACACACAGGGACATAGGCACAGCAGGAATGTTTAATGTTTTCTTTGCCTCTGTCTTCAACACAGATGACAGACTGAGGGGATCTCAGTGCCCTGAGCTGGAGGACTAAGATTGCCAGAAAGATCAACTCCCAGTCAACCCTGAACTTGTGCAGGATTGGCTGCTTCAGATGGATCCCTACAAATCTATGGGGCCTGATGTGATTCATCCCAGAATCCTCAGAGAGCTGGGTGATGTCATCACACAGCCTTCTCGCTATGATTTTTGAGCCGTCTTGGGACTCCAGGCAGGTCCCAGCTGACCGGAGGCTGGTGAACACTGCCCCAATTTTCAACAAAGGCAAGAAGGAGGACCCCCAGAAACTACAGGCCTGACAGTGTGATTTCAGTGCCAGGTAAAGTTATGGAGAAGATTATTCTGGGAGGTATTGAAAGACACCTGAAAGACAAAGCTGTCACTGGCCATGGCCAGCACGGCCACATGAGAGGAAAGTCCTGCTTATCAAACCTGATTTCCTTCTATGTCAAGGCAACCCACCTACTCCAATAAGGGAAGCCAGTTGATGTGATCCTCTTGGATTTCAGTAAAACTTTTCATACTGTCTCTTACAGAATCCCTCTGAACAAAACATCCAGCACAGCAGGATAAACACATCATGTGGTGGGTGAGCAACTGGCTCAGGGGTTGAGCACAGAGGGTAACAGTGAATGGGTTGACATCAGATTGGTGACATGTCACTAGTGGGTTCCACAGAACTCCATCTTGGGCCCTGTGCTCTTCAACATCTTCATAAATTACTTGGACACAGGACTGGAAGGGATACTGAGCAAGTTTGCAGATGACACAAAACTGGGAGGAGCTGTTGAGTCCCTCAAAGCCAGGAAGGCCCTGCAGAGAGACCTGGAAAAATAAGAGGACTGGGCAATCGCCAACCATGCGAAGTTCAACAAGGGGAAGTGCCAGATTCTGCACATGGGATGAGGCAACCCTGGATGTACGTACAGACTTGGGAATGAGGTGCTGGAAAGCAGTGCCATGGAAAGGGACCTGGAGGTCCTGATCGATGGCCAGCTGACTGTGAGTCAGCAGTGCCCTGGCAGCCAGGAGGGCCAACCATGTCCTGGGGGGCATCAGGCACAGCATCACCAGCTGGTCGAGGGAGGGGATTGTCCAGCTCTGCTCTGCACTGGGGTAGCCTCACCTGGAATATTGTGTGCAGTCTGGGGTATCGCAATAATGGAAAGACATTCAGCTCTTAGAG
>VWZG01004859.1:79384-97520 GCA_013396735.1 Grallaria varia | reverse complement strand
ATCTCCAACCAATTCCTAAGGAAATGTTACTGCAAGCCAACATTTTCAGAAAGAAGTGTTGCATTAGACTTTATTAGAAAAACCTCTGTGGAGACCCAAGGTGCTCAACAATGTATGTGCTCCCTTTAGGAGGAGATATTTGAAATTTGCCAGGTTGTTTACAAAGAACACTGAATACAGGAATAAAGCAATCTTATCTCACTTTACTAATGCATATTCACCCATTCTTTTATAGCATTTGACACAAATGTTCTGATATGGTGAATTACTGCACTGGATGCAAGACAATAACAAATTAGGAACAAGAAACCAGTGGATTTGGGATTTTTTTTTGTACATATTTGAAAAAATGTATTTTGGTTCCCAGTCCTCAATTAGCATGGCTAGAAACTAGTTGGCAGTACTTTGTTTTTGCTACCAGAAACCTTTCTAAGTCAGGTTTTAGTGAAACAGGACACCAACTTCTATAAAGTGTATGTATAGAATCATTCTCCCCTCTTCAGGCTGACATGGAAACAGACATGGAATTGGACCATGAGCATCCATGAGTCAAAATAAACTACTAGTCATCAGTTTCTATCGCTGAAAAAAGGGATTGAATTAGTGACAATTAGAGTTTTAAAACTGCCTTAAAAAAGTATTTTAAAGTATTTTTTTGCTCTTGCCACACCGGGCCTTTGTGGAATGCAGTCACATATCACTCAGAGCCAGCAGGGAAGCAGAAAAGGAGGAGAACTCCAGATCACATGCAACATCTGGAAGTAAAAAGCAAAACAAAACACAGAAGAAACTTTGGAGTTCTTTAGCCCCCAAAACAAAAATGTTAATTTAAATTTGTATTGTCTTTTTAATAGAGACATTGTAAATACCTTTTTTGAAAACCAGATCCTCAAGCCTTTTCAACAACTGCAAAGATAGTCTTCAGGAATTCATTTTTCTTTGAGAGAAGCAGCCAGCGAGGTAACAGGGATATTTAGTTACTAATAATTTATTCTGTGATATCTTGTTTTACCAGTGCAGACTACCCTCAAAGATATGAAAAAAGGAAGTCCAAAGTATCTTTTGCTATGTAATTGCAGAATGCTGAGCTGTAAAAATGCTAGACTTGAGGTCTCTTGAGATTACTGTTTAACAGCATGGTACAGATGCTGAACTTCAGATTTCTTTTATTGTGGTGAAGTTCCTTTTCCATTAATGACATTACTCCTGCTTTCTAAGCATGAGAAGCTTCCTTTGTGGGAAATCAGAGCAATCAAAACCAGTTCTGCAGTGGCTGCTTTCAAGTATAACTGTGCTGTGCTGTGCTATATTCGCACATTACATCAACCACATATTCAACTGTCATTTTTGCTCTTGTGTTTTTGTGTGCAGCTGAAAATCTATCTACCTGTTCTTTCTAGGGTTTTTACCCACTGCACAAGGCTATAAAAGCATCAACTATGAGTCTGTGCTGCAAAATCATACTTCTATTTGAAGACAGAGCAGCAGCTTTTCTTCACAGCACTTTGGGTGCCTAGGGCTCAGTGGCTTCTCCTCTCTTTGGATGAGCTTCACTCCCCTCACAGATGGTTAAAGGACGAAAATTACATGCTTAGTATTTTTTTTTCAGGAACTCTGCCTGATTTCTACAGTGCATTGATATAAAGGTCAAATTCCATCAGCTTCTGCCAGAGAATTCTCTAAATTTTGTTCTTTTTTTCAGAACACCCAATTAAGCACTACACTTGCCTTGAAAAAGTTTCAGCTTTGGAGGGTTTTGTTAATTTCTTCCAAAAAGAATGTAATCTTTGTAATTTTTTGTTGATTTCTGTATTTAACTTCATTATTTCAGCATTTATTCTTCTGCAATGGGTTTAGTACTTTCTTTCAGTCTCCAAGGCTCTAAGGAATGAAAAAGAACATCATGTTCCTGTGGACTGCCCAGGACACATGCTGCACATCTGTGCCAGATTTGCAGCTGACCAGTTGGCCTATGCTGCAAGAGGAGTCATTTTCAAAATTTACAATCGTTTATTTTAATGTGTGCCAGATAGGCCGATTCACTGTGAGAATTCTTTGATTTTATTGACATATAGAGACTCATCCAGCTCCCAATGAAGTCAATGGGTGTCCTTCCAGTCCTTATAGCAGGACTTGGAAGAATCTCTAAGCAGGTAGAACTGTTTTGCACCACCTATTTTGCTCACTGAGACATTCAAAAGATCAAAAAACCCTCACTCTATACCATCCTACAATGCCATTTATCCTGGAATTTGAATGAATTGCATGATCTTTAAAGGCATCTAGAAAGTAAACTAACTAAATTTAAACTAACAAGTTCCCCAATGTTCATGCTTTATTGGATATGGCATTATTTTATTTGGGTTTTGTCCAGAAATAGTGTAACTTTCAGAGTCCTAAGCCCTTCTCACTGAAGATGGCATCTTATCTGGATGAAGGAACTGCATGAACAAGGGATTGTTGGGCATCTAATCTAAAATTCTATGTGATTTCCTTAGCAGAATGTTTTAAAGAGGGGAAGAAGGCACAACTCAACCATAAAATGCTTTGATTAGCATTTAATGTCTGAAACTGTTTCAGACTGAATATTTCAGTTTACAGTGCATATAAACAGACTATGAAAACTAGCACTTACAGATATGAAATCATAAGCTGGAAGACTCCAAACCCAGATGACATTTGAGTCTGAAGCCAACAATAGCATCCACTCTGCAGTGTAAAGTCAACAAGGCAGTATCAACGTTCATATAGAACTTGTATGTATATGTTAGTATACAAGCACAGAAAGTATGTATACTGCAAATTTTCTGGTGCATGCAAAAAGAAAAAACAGCTGGACAGTTCAGGGCTTCTTGCTCCAATCACTTACCAAATTACTGGGGGGAAATGGAATTAAATGAAGTTAAATTAACTGAATAGCTTCATTTAGGGAATATAGGGAATTTTTTTTCAGTAAATTGTAACAGCATGATATCAATATAGTATACATAGGGAGGCACTAGGTAGGCAAGATAGCCTATTTGCTGAAATAACCGGGCTTTTTGGTACCCTGCTTTTCTCTCCCCATCTCAGTGTCATCTTCTCTCTCTGGAGTCATTCTAAGGGAACACACAGAAGAGTCAGAAATTAAAAATATAACTTCTTACAAGTATGAAAGAATGTTTGTCCCATAGAAGAGTTGATGCATATCACTCCTCCTATACTTTTGGTGAAAACTCAAAACCACTTAATGATTCCAGCAGAGTTGAAGTCATCACTCTCACAAACTTCCTGGTATCTGAATTCAGGATTCTCTAGGACCATAGATTCCTTGAACTGGTATATGTTCATGCACGTTACATGGCACTGGGCTGTCACTTTCCAGAAAATTATTGCAGTAAGGCTCCTGAAAGCAAAAAGAGAGAGAAAGTTGCCTATTGTAAGCACAAAGGTGTGTCACTTGTCAGAAGTATCTCTAAATTAAGGTGGCAGATCAAGAAAAGTGTTCAGTAGGGATGTCTATAGGAATATGAAATGCTACACCAAATAGAAGAGTGGGAGAACCACTTAAAATTCTATTGCACAAGGAACTTGAGAATAGCTATAGCAACTATTTTGGTATGAAGAACATCAGCTGTATATTTAATAAGTCATTTCCATCCATACTTTCACTACAATCTAACATGATTGAAAGTGCACTGTTTTAGGAAGCTACAGAACATTTTTCTAGATTTCTGTAAAGAAAAGGGCAATGTTATGAAACCAGTCAAGGGAAACACTGAGTTTAAAGCCAAACAATTATAAAAGAACTGATGTTAGACTGCAAGAAGAAAGGAAGAACATACTTTCCTCCAAAAAACAAGCAAGGAGAGAATAAAAATCTGCCACTGCAAATATTAACATTTGATAATTTTCCTACTAAAATGGTTTTAATTTCCAGTTGCATTGTTTCCCAAAGGAAAAACAAAGTCAGACATAGAGAGCTGACAAGATCATGTGTGATGGGTTGACCCTGGCTGGATGCCAGGTGCCCACCAAAGCTGTTCTATCACTCCTGTCCACTACTGGACACGGGCAAGAAAATATAACAAAAGGCTCACGAGTTGAGATAAGGACTGGGAGAGATCACAAGCAGGTAATGGTCACAGGCCAAACAGACTGAACTTGGGGAAATTAATTGAATTTATTACCAATAAAATCAGAGCAAGATAATGATAAGTAAAATAAATCTTAAAAAACACCCTTTCCCACCTGTTCCTCCTTCCTGGGCTCTGCATCCCTCCCTCAAGTGGCACGTGGGAAATGGGGGCTATGGTCAGCTCCTCACAGGTTCCTTCTGATGCTGCTCAGGGAAAGAAGTCCTTTCCTTGCTCCTGCATGGGGTCCTTACCACAGGATATTTTTCCATGAAATTTTCCCCCATGAGTCCTTCCCATGGGCTGCAGGTCTTCATGAAGGTGCAGTCCTTCAGGCACAGGCTGCTCCAGCATGGGTCCCCCACAGGGTCACAAGTCCTGCCAGCAAACCTGCTCCATCCTGGGCTCCTCTCTCCATGGGTCTGCAGGTCCCTGCCAGGAGCCTGCTCCAATGCGAGCTTCCCATGAGGTCACAGTCTCCTTTGGGCATTTACCTGCTTTGATGTGGGCTCCTCCAGGGGTTGCAGATGGATCTCTGCATCCCTACAGACCTCTGTGGGCTGCAGGGGCACAGCTGCCTCACCATGGTCTTCACCATAGTCTGCAGGGGAACCTCAGCTCCAGTGCCTGGAGCACCTCCTCTCCCTCCTTCTTCATTGACCTTGGAGTCTGCACAGTCATTCCTTTCACATATTCTCATTCCTTTGTTCTCTGAGTGTAATTACATCTGCATCATACCATTTTTTTCCCTTCTTAAATTCGTTATCACAGAGGTGTTACTATCATTCCTGATTGGCTCGGCCTTGGCCAGTGCTGGGACTGTCCTGGAGCCAGCTAACACTAGCTCTGCTAGAGTGAAGCTTCTAGCAGCTTCTCACAGAAGTCACATCTGTAGCTCCCTACTACCAAAACCTGGCCATGAAAAGCAAATAGATTCCACCCTTAAAGAGGAGTGATAAAGTGGCTTGATAGGTGCCTGGCCGCCAGACAAGGTCAACCGACCATGTCATGCTAACTTAAATAAAATGAGAAGCGAGGGCCAAAACCAAGAAAGCAGTAACTCAAGACCCGGGGACAAATTTCTTTCAAGGCACCTTAGAGTCACACAAGGATGTTAAACCTATTTTCCCTTTCCTTTCCTTTGCCTTTGCTTTCCTTGGTCCAAACACACTCATCTCTATTTTTGTCCTTGCCCTGCCTGCACAAAAGAAGACAACTATAATAATAGGGAGAAAGAAATTAGTTGTTATGAATCACTACATCTGGGAATCTGCAAAGTCTGGATCTTGTCACTGTACAAGGGATGCAAAATATGAAATCAATGGAAATCTGCCTCAGCTCCTGGAGCTAGTCCAGTGGCTAGTTAAGGTAGCACTCATGGTTTATTTATACTACAATATCATTCAGAAGGTTTGCACAGACAGAATTTTTGTAATCTTATGTACTATGTAAACACAAAGAAAGCCATCTTCTTATTGGGCCAGTAATTCTAAGGTAAAATGAGTGTCTTCAGGATCTAGTAATCACTGAGCTAGAGCACACACCAAAGAAAGGGGCTGAGAAACAGGTCTTAAGTCACTGTTTCTGCCTAAGGCAATAATGTCCACTTTTCTTAGACTGTCCATGGGCTTAGCAGCACATTTAGTTATTCCACCTCCTTGTCTAAACAAAAGAGTGTCTCATACAGGGGGAGGATCTGATAATAAAAATGTCAGAGTGTGAAAGTGATGCAGGTAGTATGGGTGAGCATGCTTGCGTATGAGGGGCAAGTCATGTCATCTTTCTTGGTTTTTGCTAGGAAGATTTTTTTACTGTTCCTTGCATTTGTTTACTGACCACTATATCATCAACAGTATTACCAAAAGGCTTTGAGGAGCAGTACCTTAAATTAATTAGCCTCTGTATGCTGTGATTCACTGGGTGACATAGGTAGTAGATCCAGTATCAATAGCTTTTATTTATTTGTTGGAAATACACATGAAGGAGAGTGATTCTGGACTGCACATCTGGTAGAAAGCTGAGACCGCTGGAGCTGACCAGGGCTTCATTGTTTATTCTGCCTACCAACTACACCCACGAAAAGGGAGACTTCATGAAAATATCTTTAGGGCATTGCACCAGGGAGTGTTAGTGGTGAGGGCAGAATATTGATTGGCTGCTACAGTCATTGGGTCTGCATTTCAGTCACACTGGTGATCTTTAAATGGAAGCATGAACCTAACAGCAAGACAAAGAGAAATGGCCCCAGAATGCAACAAGGCAACTAACTCCTCCAAAATCCTAACTAAACCAGCAGTGATGCTTATAATGGTCATTAAATCACCTCCTAGGGAATATTTATTAAAAATTAGCAAAATTGCTCTCATAGTTTATTTGTAACCATGGACTTTTGAATCCTATAACAGAAGATTTTCATGTTCAAATAATAAATTAATGGTTACGGGTCTGAAATACTACTCAGTTCCATATGGGCTAACAATTTGCTTAGAAAGTGGTTGATAAAGATCTTAGATACAGAAGAGGAAATTGTTACTAGTTCCTTCTCAATTATTTTTATTTTCAACGCTGCCTCAGATAATATTCGTAAATTGCCCACTGAAGAATTCCAGCTCTTTCTCAGAGATAAGCATACTGACAGCCAAGATGTTCTCATAAAAGATTCAAATTCCTTCCCATATCAACAACAATTTAGTCATTAATTTTCACATTCTTGCACACTGGAATCAGAAAAATATAAATTATTAACTGTTCTTATACTCCATTTACAAAAGCAACGATTTTAGTTAATTGCTAATTTGAGAATGGCTTATAAACAAATGAGAAAATGCACTGTAAATGTTAGCACTCAAGTATATAATCAGGATACTGCCAAGAGCAATATTAGCACTTAGCAGGGAGATTTGGGAATAATTCTTCATAGGAATAACTCTTAATTAAAAAAAAAAAATTGCTGAAGACTTTATTTTCCTATCTGTTTGTATAAAAATGGATCAAAGTGTTTAGAATACTATTTTTGTGTTGTATAACACATATATATCAGGCTTATAACCAGTCCTATATTTTGTTCTCTCTTATAATGGGCAGTACTTTTATTGATAGATACAGGAATATGTACACATGCATTTGTGATTATTTTAAACTTGTGTGGTAATCTAATGATAAAATCCAATGAAATCCTGGCTACTGACTAGATGAACAATTATGCCAAGAATATTTAACACTTCAACTTCATAACATTCCAGAAAGGGAATCCTTTAAACAGATTTGTCTGCATTGTTTTACTAGCAATAAACTCAGACACATAAATAAACTAATGGTTTAAGTAATACAGGCTGGTTCACCTTAGGTGAGGATTGACAAGGAAGCTTCAACAGGGATTAACACAAGGACATGGGACTATGTGGTTTGGTTCCTTCGTGGGACTAGATATGACAAAGATTTTCTAAGGAGTAAAATAACTTTTCACACAGGGGAAGTAGGTCCTGAAATTAAAAGGAACATTCAGAATGCAAGGTAGTGAACGTACGCAAATAAAGTATCAGCCAGCAATTTTCTGGCATAACAGAGGGCTGTACCTTTCTCTTAGAACTTTAGTTTTATGAATTAAAAATGGCGTTGAATCATTAAAGCAATTCCAGAGAATGTTCTTTTTTCTTTCTTATACATTAAACAAGCACCTATTGGACAGAGTTATTGATACATCACAGTACTCCACCAGGATCTTGTTCACCTTTTCTGCAGATGAGAAGGCTCCAGCCTTCTCAAATGTGACAAGGTGAGTTGGACACAATGGACTGCAAGCACAGAACTCTATACTTTTTGCTCAGCTTACAGAAAAAATAAAGGCTAGAGAGATATACAGACTGTTGAACTGGCAAAGCTGTAGATCTGCTAACTGAGGCCTAAGTTCCATGAATACAAGTGGGAAGAAGGAAGTTACACACTTACTCTGCCACCATAGGTGCAGGATAATGTTCGTATGCAAAGTGTGGGCTCACTGGCCACAGACCAGGCTGTGCAGATCCTAGAAGGTCTCTCAGCATTGCACTGCTCTTCTCCAGTGGATCTGTGTGTTTCCTGATGCATTATGGAACAGAAGTTACTCCCACTAGCTGGAGTCTAACTGCAGGGAAAGCACTAAGACTCAGGTTCTTCTTGACCCCAAGCCTGACTGTTCATTCCTATCAACAACCCTGAGAGCTACCATGCTTCCCTGCCCTACCACATTGCAACACTGAATCAGGGTCATGAGCACAAGTCAACAGCAGTCTTCAGGGAGAAAGAAGCCACCAACAGAAGGAGCCCTGCAACAGTACCAAGGCCAGAGGGAGGCACTAGTTGACCTAAGTCCTTCACCTCCCCCTCACCATGCAGGTCTCCAGAGTGGGCCTTTTTTGCAAAGCTTTGTCAAAAAATAAACACATTTGGGGCTTGAATCCCACTCATATATCTAACCACAGGATATAAGCCAACAAAAATTGAGAGTTATGGATCACATATGTTTCTGTGAAGACACCCTTGCAGCGAAACTTAGAAATTATGGCAAAAGAAAATGTTTCCCCTTTTTCTATAATCACATTGCCCCAAACACCAGCATAAGCTATCTTGAGGAGGTGTCCTGTGTCAGAGACAGCCAGGGCAACACACTGAATGTCTGGTTGTCTTCATGGAAGGGGAGTGAACTCTTCAAATGAGGCTTCAGAATGAATACTCTCATGAGAAGGGAAATTTATCTTAGAATACCTCCAAAAATTGCCTCCTCTTAGCTTTTTCTTGCCAAGCCTCACTAAGATTCCATGCAGTGCCGATATGATAAAATATAAATGTAGCACTTTGCAGAAAACAAGCTCACCAGGCTTACTGAAATGACTTAATTTCCATTTTAGTTTTTACATTCCTGTATGGGACTCTGATACATAGATCCAGCATCTATTCAGCCTGTCCCTGGTCCCACGACAAGTAGTGGAAGCAAATCAAGGTTGTATTGTATTATCACAGAGACCTGTAATGCTCTTTTAAAAATTCAGAATACATGATACTGTTCAGCTTGAATTAACCTTGGTTCCCAGCCCACAGCAAAGACTATCTGTAGAGTACAAGCTCCTTGACCTTTCTTTTGAATAAGTTTATTCTCAGTTCATTATTCCATTACTAAAATGCTATTCTAAGCATTCTCTGCAATATTTTGTAGACTATTAGAAACCACACATACACAGAAAAAAACACACAGGGAAAACTTTCAGTGATTCAAAACTGAGATACTTGACAGCGCATTCACCAGGCCCTGTGTTCTCCCAGCTCCCCTGAGTGTAGCACCATGGGGCAGCACATGAAACACAATGCACACTGTTCACTGAGACCTTCCTTTGTCTCTCTCTACTGAAAGCATAAATGCTCTTCAAGGACAACTGCTTATAACTTTTTTCGTATATGAATCTACCACACTTACCCCTGTAATTCAATTTCCATACGACCCACATTAGCCACATTTTTGCTCTTCAGCCACTTCCATTTTCTTTCCATTTTGAGAGACAGTCATGGCTACATTAAGGCACATAACTCGAGCAAGGCACACCATAGGCTCACCCAACTTGGAGTTTCTCTGTGTGACACTTTACTTGTGAATATCTTAAGGCCTCTGTTCTAAGTGCTGTACAAGCACTGTCAGAAGGCAACCTTGCAGAGATACTGGTCCTCCCTGGACCACCATTTTCTGCTTCCTGGCCTTCCAGAAAAAAAAACAAATTGTAGCTCTTGGGTGCTACAGGACAATCTGAGACAGGGGTTTGCTTCTCACAGCCCATACCCCTGTCAGTAATTCAGTTCAGTCACATACAAGAATAGCCACAGTTTCAGAACATGTCACACTGTTTTAATGGCACTTCCTCTCATCAGCTTCCAAGAAAACATTTTGTTGTAGCAGCAATTCTTCTGTCCTGCATTTAACTATGATGTTTCTTACAGTGCACCTCACCATACTACTCTGTTCCCACAGTCAATACATTTTGAATTGTTTTTCCTAAACTCAAGCCATTGGCATCTTCTGCATCTTTTAAGCCATTCTCTCTGGAAGATCTCACAAAAGTTAGGGGTTTTTTTTGTTTCATATTTAAGACCTTTTTCTGTTGGATACTGTCTCAATGCATTTCTGTACTGAGTTCAGCTAGTTCCTACATCTTCAAGGCTATCACAAGATCCCTCTGAGATCTGACTTATGATATGACACAGTCACTGAACTACAAGTTCCCGAAATTCCTTTACTTTAAAAAGTGATGCTTCAGAAAAGAGGCCAGAGAGCAGTCCTGTATCTGAAGAGGCTGGTGACCCTCCCATAAACCACAATTGCATCACATCAATGGATGTATTTTCAGCAGAAAATTGCATTAATAAATTGCGCTTTGTAACATAGTTTCCCTTCAGGCAGCTGGCACAGTCAAGCAAGGACCGTGAGACACCAAACCCTGCTCCAGACAACATAACTCACTTTCATCATGATCTGAGGGGGATTGTAGTATGTTTGCACCAGCCACTGATTTTTGTTTGCCATCTGATCCTATACATGTTCTAAACCAACCAAACAAATAAACCCACACTCTACAGCAATAACAAATACTGCTGGAGACTACATGGTACTATTCTAGGTTCACTTTCCTGTCTTGTAAAGGTTATTCCAGAATGCATTTTGTTTTCAAAGTCATAGAGAAATTAAATACTTGTTCTCAAATGAACAGTACAACAACAATGTACAAATTGGTGGGTGATGGGTAGACATTACCATCCTTATCTTTGAATTTCCATTCTTTTCCTTAGACCCCAAAACCTTACTTTAAAACTGTGGGTTTCTCCCTCCCACCCTTTTTCTTTGTGGTTTAACAGATAAAGTCAGAACGGGAGGAGGTTTCACCACTTTCGGTGCATGTAAAAACATTAAATAATTCTGTTATTCTGAAGCTCACTGATAGTATGAAATTGACAACTGAACACCAAGGATAGCGTTTTCTTTTTCTCCTAGTAACTGAGGGTTTCTCTGGTTGAGTTTTTCAGTTTAGCAAATTCCTGATGCAATTGTCTTGATAGGAGCCCTTCAAGTTGTTACCTTCATATTTTCCCCTCAAAAAACCCATTATTATTTTCCCTTTTTTCCCAAAGAAAGTAATTTTTAAATAACTATACTGTTTCTATTGAAATATATTAGCTCAATACATTTGTCAAATCCTATTTTTATCTCGTTAAAAAGGTATCCTAGTAGTACATACCAGATAAATGTTCTTCTAGAAATCTTACACATAATATATTCACATTACTACATTCCAAGTCAAAATTAAAGAAAGAGAAATTCAAATTTCATAGAATCACAGACTCATGGAACACTTTATGTGGGACAGGACTACTAAGGGCCATTAAGTCCAGTCTTTTTACTTTGCTCCAAGCATGGCTAGCTTCAAATTTAGATCACGTAAGCAGAAAAATATTCTGAACACTAATTTCTCATATACCCACTTGTTTTACATTGACATTCATCTAATAGTTTTGGAACATTTTTACAATAAGACCTATCTTCTTGCAGTACAGCAACTATGTTGTTGCCATAGAAGGACACAAACACCCTACTCAGAAGACAGGCATAGTTAATGATCAATTATATTTGTATGTGTCTTAGTGTGCATGTGCACTGAGGAGACCCATGATGAATCATCCTGTCCATAGTTGAAAGGTGGGACTAGCATTCTTCTACATGCTGCGCCTACCAAGGAAGAACAGTAGGTAGCAATAATAAAGGCAATTTCCTGTCATGCATTTTTCCATGAAAAAGTGAAAGATAAATGACAACAGCCGTCTCAGCTAACTGAGATTTAAGGAAGCCTGGCTTTCTAAGGCACAGCTCAAAGCAAATTATTACCATTTTGAGCTTGCCAGAATGACAGTTGTCATGTTTTTGTGATAATATTTGCAATAAACATGTAGAAGCTTTGGTACTTTGTACTTAGTTAACAGTAGAACACAATGATACACCTAATTAATCATGTTGCAAATTAGTCTCAAAGTTTAAAAAAATTACAACTGCAGCCCATCAGTTTAAACAGCAAAGATTCCTTCATTTATTGCGGCAACAAAAAAGGACTACTTTCCTAGTCCACACAGGAAAATACTGAATACACTATTCTTCTGGCCCTGAACTCCTACTAGCCGCACAGGATGAGCCCTGATTTTATATTTGCTTCCTAGTACTGTAATTGTTAGAGATGGCGCTTCAGATGCACTTTATATAGGAGCAACAGCACATGTTGCTTGGCAGAATCTGGATTATTCATGCCCGTATTGCAGTGAGTTTTACAGGCTCTACAAAAATACATCTAAACTCGCAACCTTAGCAACGCTTGGTCTTGCATCTTATCCAGTTTGTAAGAGAAAGAATTGTTGCAACTATATATTGAGATATACTGATTGAAATATACTGAGATATACTGTGATGAATGACCCCTATGAATAATTGATTTAGGGGTCCATGAAATCTCAGACAATTGATAACAAGAAGTGACATCTTCCATCTTGATGTTATTGGCAGAAACTAGGCAGCACTTACTCTATAACAACTGATACAAAATGACTAAATGGTCTTAACATAAATTAAACTGCATTTTGATCTCAGAATGAAAACAGAATTTCTGCAGGATGAAAATTTCCCTGTAATCAGATGTCCATACCAAAAACTACCAATGGTACTTTAGGAAAAGTCTTGGTAGAAAACACATCTACAAATGGCCTTGGAATTTAGATACATAGAGGTTTCATTACTCCTAGCAGTCTTACTCAGGCAGGGCTGAGAAGTCGGTATGGATGTCAGTGCACAAATGCTACAATGCCTGAGAAATCTTCCAAGACCTAGACTTTTCTACCATTTAACGTACAAGCACTGAAAGAGCAGAGGAGGAATTACTCACAGATTTCCTAAAAAGCAGAATCCTTGTTTATCCAATTTTATATGGTCGAAAGATAAACACAGATGTTGCATTTGCAGATATTATATTTATAAAATTATTTTATCATTAGCTGTGCTTCAGACATGGAAGAACATTGTATATTCATTTTTCTTAATGGATTTTTAAAAGTTTCTTGACAAAATGTAAGTTTTCATACATTTAATTAAAATTATGAGAGTAGAGAAAAAAATTAAATAAAAAGGCAACTTTCAGATTACTAAAAGCAGTTTGGTTTTTACGTTAAGCAAAATATCTTGAAGACTTTTTGAGAACACAAAGTATTTTCTGGCTGTGATTAGCACACAGAAATCTTATTTTCCACTGCTTTTGTGTTCTAAAAATATAATCCAAAGCAAACTGGATAAACTCCTTGTTAACAAATCATATTGCAGAGGTAAGGCTCTCTGTTTTTACAACTGCTGTCTTCTGGTTTTCATATATCAGTGGGGATCAGGGGAGTGATTTTTGGGCCACTTTCATTCTGATGGGAAAATTTAATTAAGAGAAAGTATAATTTCTCAGGGTTTGTGCCTCCTTCTGATAATTTGCCTACATGCCCACTTACAGAACCACAGAAGGCCTCCAGTGGCCATCTATTCCATCTTACTGGCTGAGTCAGGACAACCAGTGTCTCTGCCAGGCCAGGAAGATGTTTGACTAGCCTTCCTAAAAACATTTAGTGATGGAGGTTCCATCACCTCCTCAGGCACCTTGTATCTTGAAGAATGTAAAACTGCCTTAGATGTCAACTGTGACCTGAACATACGGTGGAAATGTCTGTGGAGGGAGATTTGTCCAATAAGTGGAGATACCAACATTTATTGCTAATGTGAGCGTTTTGGCTAGATAGAAACCATTCTATCCTTCCCACAGGACTGAAATAAACTCAAATCAAATCACGTTGTGATGCCCGGCATGACTGGCATGCTGTTAATCAGCTTCCTTCCAGTTTTAACATGAAGATTGTCAGGCTTACTTCTCTGATTCTTAATGAGATAGCAAGTTTTGCTTCTTTCTTTCCTGACTTAGTCTTATTTTTAGCTCACTCTTTTCCTTTACATGCTGAAATGTTTTTAACCAGTGAAGGAACTTGCTTTTCATGCTACTGTTTTGTCTTCTGAAACACAGTTAAAGGTACATTTTTGAACAGCAATGTTTTCTTTGTCCTAGCTATGACAGGAAAACATCATAGTTCATAGTCTTTGATGCTTGTCTTTCTTGTGTTTCATTTTATTTATTTTGTGTTTAATTCATGTCTACAATAACTATGGACAGTTTTTCCTGTTGTTTTCCTGACTCCCCATTCCTTTGGGAATTTTACATGAGTCATTTAGCAATGTGTGCTAGAAGAACATCATAGCTACACAATATGAAATAATTTTAATCTCTGAGAGTAAAAAAGGATGTATGTGTTTATTCTCTTGCAATTTCTTCCTTCAAATCAGCTGGCTGGAAATCCCACTACTGTAGGATAGTATGATATTATGTCACAAATCACAGGACTCTCTTCTGAACTAAGTAAATTACATATGCCATTAGCATTCATCACACCTAAGGTATATTCCAATAAAACTTCCCTGCATAATTTCTTTCACCTTTGCCTGCGTTACCCCAGGAAATCAGATGAAGCACTGATAAGATAAAATAATAGAATCATTTAGGTTGGAAAAGACCTTTAATATCATTGAGTCCAACTGTTAACCTAACATTGCTCACTACTCTAGATATCTTACTTTACAAATGGATTTCCCTTGACAACTAATAAGAAACACAATGAAATCTTCCTCCCTAAAATGTGCCAGTAAAGAAGACAGATGGAGTTTGCCAGCTGAAGACGAAGAGATCATATACTCTGGGAACTCTGCTTTCCCCATAGATCCTCTGATCCTCTCAGTTTCCATACTTTAAAATTTCCTTTCTAAGATCAAGCTGAACTTCTTTTGTAGAGGAAAGGGAAATTCCAGGGTAGATTCTCTCCAAACTGCATGATCTTTACCACAGAAAGCTGACCCAGACATAACATGCAAGGCTCAAATCATCTAACTGCTACTAGTACTGAACAATAGACCTCCCTTTTTTATTCCATTCCCCAAAGCAGCCTATGGCAGAAATGCTCAAAAGGTCCCCTGACAGATGGAGACTGCAGTTGTCTTATGAAAACATGTCTGTATGGCTTGTACATTGATAATCCTGCCCTTTACCCATAATTTACCCTTCTGCCTTCTGCTTTCCACTGACTGCTGCCTCAAAAATCCCTCCTCCTTACATGCTACCTCAGCAACTTAACCTTTCAAGCTGTCAAGAATATCTGTCTCAACAAACCTAGATATAGTCAAACACATCTACCTGCACTAAAGCCCACTGTAAACTTTATATGCAAAAGCTTTATGCAATCCTTAAGAACTCCTGAAAAGTAGCTGATGGAAGAAGGAAAACGTTTTACAACTTGTCCATTCAGGTTCTTGTCAAGTTTTACACTAGTGTACTGCTTTGCAATATTCCTAGAGCAAACCCTATTGTATAATGTTTAGCATATTAGGCATAGCAAATTATTCCAGGACACTGGAATAATGCTGGGGTCAGTGGGGAAAGGTTATGTGAGGGAGCTAGAGAGACCTTAAGAGAGAAGTCAAAACAAGCAAATACAGCAAGGGGTGCATCAGTTACCGGCTGCTATTGCCTAGTTTCCCTCTTTTAGTTCCCTTTCTCTTCTTGATTGACGGAGAAAACATCAGGTGAGATGCTCAAAGTGAAATCAAAAGTCAAGGGCAGGGAAGAAAATGGGTAAAGAAAGCAGAGTCCCAGATGCTCAGCTCCTATAGAGGGGGGGCAGGAAGGAGATCCTGGAACATGCCCTGGGAGACTTCTCCCTCCAGTGAGGGATACCATGCCAACAGAGAGGGAGCACAACCATCAACTCTAGACACTTCACCTGTGGGACAAGTTCTAGTCTCACAAGTTGGGAAACACTTCTCGAGGTTTTTAGTTCCCTTAAATACCCATTGTTAGGCCAGTGCCCAGGACTGGCATTCCAACCAGCCAGTCTGTCTAATCCCCTACAAAATCCATGCTGTTTTTGCCTTCAGCAATAGCAAATGCCAGAGACAGCAGTCTGGACAGAAGAAATGGAACATTCTTTCTTAATTCTGCTTCTGCCTCCACTTTCAATCCCACATTAAAAAAAAAAAAAAAAAAGAGTCAAGAGCTGCCATTTCCCTCAAAAAAATTGTTATTTAATACTTATAGCAATGCTGTTGCTCATATACAAACAGCAGTCCCTATTTCAAAAAGAGTGTTTAGTTTAAAAGTCATTCTCTGTGTTTAGATTGCCACATAGATTAATGAAGGCATTTTTACCATTTTTCAGGGACTGCATCCAGCAAGTCCAAGGCTGCAGACTTGCAGTGCTCTGTTACAGCCCTGTGAGGTCAGATCCACGCTGTCACCCCATAGGCCTTAGGAGCTGCCATATTCTCTCATCTGCAGTCCTGAAGCAAAGTGAATCTTAATGAATCAATGCAGAAATGACCAATGAATGTCAGAAAACATCCTTCTAGTAACTCTTGAAAAGTTAGGAACACAATGGCAGAACAAGTAAGATCCTGTGCAAACAACAAGAGGCCAGTGAAGAGCACCTTTTAAAGGAATTATGACTAATAAGAGATTCCCACTTCCCCCTCAAACTCAGCACAATCAAAATACTTGGTTTAGAATATTTTTCCAGAGAAATACCTCCAAAAGTCTCGGGATTAAAAAACCATGTTCACTTATCTATTGCACTTGGCAAAAGCTAATTATGCTTTATTGTAGTAAAACTGGCCCTCTTTTTCCCTCCGTTGATCATGATCAGACCGTAGACTAATTCACTGTTTCAGAATGTCCAAACACCAAACTAAAACAAGGCAGACCCTTATCTCCTGCCCAGCCAATGCATAGTCTTCTTTCAATCACAAGAGTTCAGACTGTCTTACTTCACCAGTCCTGCAGTTTCTCATGATATATTTCAAGGCCTGATTCTTGCACTCTGTCTGTGGCAAACACTTTCGGTGTTCTGTTATCTCATTTGGCTGCTTTTAAGCACGTCAGCCCCTGGCAGTTGTATTCACAGCACAGGTCTTGGTGAACCTTTACCCTTCTTCTTGTACATCTGACTTTGCATTCATTCCCTGTCAGCCTGGATGTGTCGTATCTTTGCTTAGACTGCTTTCTCTTCTTTCACAGTGACACCTACAATGACTGAGTCATGGTAACACATGCACACATATTTCATAACTAAAGATAAACAGAGACCTGTCCAAATGCAGTTGATACCTCTGCAGCAAGACCGTCTTGTTGCAGACTCTTGGTGGTGTGCCACCACCCTCGTGTTGTCAGATCCACTGGAGGTGGCGTGTTCCTTGGGGCGGGGAATATGCAATTTATTCCGTGTTGCACGAAGCCTTGTAAACCTGGCTATCAGGTGGTGGTGCGCTGCCGCAGACAGCCACCATCTCCACCCAGGCTGGGACTGAGAGGCCCGGGACTCCCGATGGATGGTGCTGGCTGCCAGGCGGCCCTGGCAGGGCCGTCCCGAGAAGGGAGCGCCGGGCAGCCCGTCGCGGGACACGGGCGGCTGCCCTGGCCCCGCCGCGCTGCACCGCACGGCCCTGCCCTGCGCACGGCCGGGCACCCACGGCCCACGGCGGCTGTCCCGTCCCGGGCACACTCCACCAATATGACACATTACACCAGTGTGGGGGGCAGGGAAGGGCAAAAGAGGAGAAAAATTCCCAAGGAGGAACTAGGCAGAAGCACATGTTCCTCTCGCCGCCTCTTCCCGGCCCGGACTAGCCTCCCCGGGTCGAGGCGGAGCCAGAGCCTCGCCGGCAGCATTGGGCGCCGCGCCCGGGGGCGGCCTAACCGGAGCCCCTCACGCCACGGGCGAGAGGTGAGAGGAACCCGGAGCAACCCGCACGCACCGGCGACCCGCGGACCCCGGCAATCCAGGCCCACGCCGTGCGGAGCCCGCGACGAAGCGAGGGGCGGGCGACGCCGCCGTCA
>VWZG01004859.1:38683-78649 GCA_013396735.1 Grallaria varia | reverse complement strand
CGCAGTCCCGTCCCCGCGGTGGAGGGGCTGCGCCTCCCGAGCTCCGGCCATGGGAGAGCGGCCGCTCTGCCGCGGGAACAGCATGTCGGTGCAGGTCTGTTAAGCAGAATGGAAGCTCAGATTGTGCTGTTCCCCTAGTTTTTAAAATTATTATTATTATTATCATTATGATTTTAATGATTCTGCTGAAGTGGTCTTGATGGTCAGCTGCCGTCTTCCATAGCTTTGCAGCCCTTAGAAAGTCTGAGATATTTCAGAATGGGATGTGCTTTACAGTACTTGGTCCTCATGTACGTATGTGAACTTGTTCGGTGGTAGAATTTCCACAGGCTCAAAATAATTACTTGAAAGACTAGAGGTGGTATAAAGGTATTACTTCATTAAACATCTCGGATCTCACTTCCTTGCAGAAAATAGTGTTCCAATGTGGTACTTAACTTGGTCGTCTCCGTTTGGAGAGCGGCAGCATCCTACTTCAGAGGTAACTGCAGTTTGAGTCACAGGTGTGTAGACACCTAGTGGGGAGAAGAGTAGGTCTCCAAGCGAATTTCCCCGCTTACCTTTCAATTCTCATTACTTCAGTGTCTCCCTAAGTATGTTAGTCTGCCCCTCTGTCTATGAAGCTCATACTGCAGTGGAAGGGAAGTTTGTGTTAGCTACTGTTTCTCTAGGGATTTTTGGAATAAGTATGAGAGAGATGGCAGAACAAGGAGATACAGTTATTAAATACGTTAATTTAAAGGTGATGGAAATTTTTGTGTTTTGTATTATAGGTGTGCCATGTCAGTAACACACAGTAACACATGCACACCCCTCTGGTTGGGCTGATATTAACATGGATATGCAGAGTAGAAGTTTGTATCCTCAGTCACCAAAGGCATGCTAGCTTGTGTGGGCAGAAGTGCCTGGCTACCAGGGGAGTGGGAGCCAGACATCATTTTTAACAGGGCACGAAGGGAAGAGTGGAGGGGAAGCTTTCATGACTCCTTCCTTTTCCTCTTAAATTTGCAGGAATATTTTGTAAGTTTCTGTTGAATTTTAAATTTTATAACTATTGAAATGTCGAAGATAAACCATTCTGCTGAGAGACCAGAATTCTGCCTGAACTCAGGAATCTTTCAGTGGGAACAAGCTCTTAGACAGCAAATAAAAAACAAATGAACATTTGATTCTCTTGAAATACTTCTTCCTTTTCCATTCCACCCGCCAAATGGAAATCCAATAATACATCATCTCAAATATAACAATGTTTCTCCCTGAAGTGTTTGATTTGGGTTTTTTGTTCTGCTTAAGCTGGTCTCCAAGCTATTTATTTTAGGACTAGTCAGTTTAAGTCAGTTTGAGTCAAAATGCCTGAGTGTAGA
Organism: Grallaria varia; assembly: GCA_013396735.1. Taxonomy (NCBI): domain Eukaryota; kingdom Metazoa; phylum Chordata; class Aves; order Passeriformes; family Formicariidae; genus Grallaria; species Grallaria varia. Next base: position 77,285 of record VWZG01004859.1, on the reverse strand, counting down.
GGCCATGTAACTTCACTTGAAGTAAAGGGAATTTGTTTTTATTGGATCTTAGCAAAGCATTCTGAGAGGTCTCTTTGGATACACTACGTTGTTACTGAGCAGGTGTGGAAAACTGTTGTTTGTTCCTGTGCTAGGTCTGTCTGCAAGGTTCTTGAAGTCTGAGTCTTAGTTCATCCCTAAAACTGACACACAGTAGCAATAGAAAAAGGGATAAGTCCAAGAAATGATGAACGGCTCGCCCACAGGAGTACACCAGCCACAAATCAGTCAGGAAGTCAGATGCTGGAGGTCCTGTACAGAGGGCGGTGCTGGTGAGTGAGTATGAACACGTACTGCAACTCTGAGCCCCAGGGAAACTGGATTTAGGGTAACTTTGCTGCTATAGCTGCATTGACTTTTTCTAATCAGGTGCATGTTCTGAGTTTTTGAAGTAACACTTTAAAGCTGTCATAAGCAGTTTTTATGCTATACAACATGTCCAGTTCTGTATTTTCAGATGCTGCATAAGAGACACAGATACTCATTTTAAATATATGGCCATGAAGTTGCTATGATACATTTGGTAATAAAAGATCAGAGTAGTAGGTCAAGTCAGTTAAATTATGCAGTGTTTAGAAGACTTCGTTGACTGCCAAAGTGCCCATAGGCAGTAGGAGTTAAATAAGGAGTTGCAGCAGAACACTTGTTGAATCTTTCTTAAAAAGAAAATAAATATTTCAGAATATTTAAAGTAGTTGAAGTGGTGATTTTATATCAAATTTTGTTGTGTACATGGTTGGTTTTGATTGGAAAAAGTTATACTGGTTTCAACACTTAGTTCTAGAGTGTGTAAGTGCATTTTGTTGCCTTGCTATGTGAAATGGAAAAAAACATGCTTTTGTAAAGATTTATCTGCTATTTAATTGATATATTGATACTTGTGCTGTTTCCTCAGTCCTTGTGAGTAGGCTTTTCTCTGGTAGAAGAGGACAGCAAAATATCAGTGCAACTCTATTCATATTAATTGCAAAGTCTGTGATGTTTGGTAGCATGAGCTAAGCAGCATAGTTTGGTTTTCCAGAAGTGGCTGCAGAAATTTCTAATTAAAATTTTGGTGGGAGCTGGATGCCTAATGCACGTGGATAGATTTGCAAGTTACTAAAATAAATACTTGTGTGCAGGCTTTTTGGAGTGGGAAGTCTAATTCAGGCTCAGATAATTCTTTCCTACAGCAAAAACTGGTTGCAAGGGATGATAAGGAAGTTCTTCAAGAATTTAACAAGAATTTTTTTCTGTGTTCTGTCACAAGAAATGTTGAGCAATATGCTGCAGGGACCTGATGAACTGAAGAGGAGCCACATACAGATTAGGGATCAGGTTCATTCACTGGCAAAGGAAGCCCATATGCATTCTTATAAATACTTCTTAGCTTGTCAGTTACTCATACTGCAAAGGACTTGATGACTGAGACAGTAGAAAAAATGGTGTGGAAAAGAGGTGTCAGATGTTCCCTGATCCAGCCCTGTCTACTGGTGTCTCTTTACAATGTAGAAGGGAGTGTTTCTCACACACACATACACACACATACACACACACACACAAAATCAGCTTTCTGTACACTCAGTACATAGTACAAAGTCAGTATTTTACCTGCTGGTATTACACAGCTCCCTTGGGTCTTTTATTCAGATGTAGTTTAGGAGTTTCTGTGCAACTTAGAGTAGTTAGCTCTTTCTGGTTTCTAGTACAGCATTTCGAAATATGGTTGGGCTTATCTTTTTAAGTAGATGAAAATGAGTAACAATTGAAATAATGTTTAGAAAGCTTTTGCTGTTCTATGTGTCTTTAAGCAACTGCCTTCCAAATAGATTTGTTTTTCAGTCTTATTTTTTCTTTTTTCTTTATGGTTGGGCAACCTTTAGCCAAATGTTCAGGCCTGTGTTCTCTTGCCTTTCATGTAATTTAAGCATACACCCTGATACTTTACTCTTGCTAGGGCTGCTTAGGTGGTCTGGGTGTGCCTGCTTCAGTTGCTGATTGTTTTTCTAGTATTATACCATAAACACATTAAAAAACATCTGGAAGATGGGGGAGAGGGGAAGCCCCTCATTTGGAAAAAAAAAAAAAAAAAAAGGAAATATGCTATTCATAAAAGAAAAGTATTTTGGACTTTTTGATTCTTATGCAGGTTATGAAAATATGTCTTCCTCCAAAAGGATTTTGAAATACAGGCTTTGGGCTGGGGATTGTTGCCCAATCTCACCCTTGTCATTAACAGGAGGAGACTGTATACCCCAGTGGTCAATGCTAATTACAGTGAGCTCCTCCTCTATCCTGGTAGACCTTTTGTGGGGAAGGGCTGCGGCTCTGTCTTCAGAGAGATAATATGTAAAATCTTGATGCCAGGTTAGCTATTCCACTGCAGGGACAGCTCCAGGGCTTAGCCCTCTCACCCTGAGATTTTAGTAGCCACAAGAGACAGAGAAGGAAGCATGTCTCATACTGCAGGCGTGCAAATTTGGTTCAAGTAATTTGACATACATCCTTTATAAAAATGCAAACACTCGCTGGTGATTTTTTTGTGAGGTCACTTTATTTTATTGTTATATAGGAGTCTTGTGGGACACAGCCTTTGTCAGGGTTGCAGAATGCTTATGTTGTAAGTAGAATCCCAAGTTCACAATCATCAAGAGAATCTGAAATTATTTCATCAGTTTTCTGTTCTCTTTCCAGGAAAAGCATGTGTGCAGAGTTTGGTGGCAGAATTTTTAAGGTACGTGGGCAGTCTGTGGCAAATACATCTGAAGAAGGTGTAACTGGCTACAGGAGTCGGCTGAACTTGTGGATGGAGACACCGAAGTGCCAGCAAGCCCAGAAAAGGAGCTAATTGGAAGAATATTGCCAAGCACAGAAGAAGTGAAACACTTAACTCTGCAGTAGCCACTGACTCAGAATAAATACATCAGTAAAAACATCAGCAGTGAAATGATAAATCTTGGTGCTTTTTGATTCTGTGGTGGATTTTATTACTTAAAAGACATTTTCATTATCCCTTTTAATACGTCTTGAATTTTTCTGTACATAAAAGTATAACTGGACAATTGCATTTTGATACCATTGAATAATACTTTTGAATGTTAATTCATTTGCCAAGATGAGTGCTGAGGGATATCAATATAGAGCCTTATATGACTACAAAAAAGAGCGAGAAGAAGACATTGACTTGCACTTAGGAGATATATTAACTGTGAATAAAGGTACCTTACTAGCACTTGGATTCAATGAAGGGGAAGAAGCAAAGCCTGAGGAAATTGGTTGGTTAAATGGCTTTAATGAAACCACAGGGGAGAGGGGGGATTTCCCAGGAACTTACGTAGAGTACATTGGAAGAAAAAAAATATCTCCCCCAACTCCAAAGCCTCGTCCTCCTCGGCCTCTTCCAGTAGCACCAAGTCCTGCAAAAGCTGAAGCTGAGAGTGAGCAACAAGGTCAGTGCTGTTCTGAGAACATGTGTGTGTCCCCCATGTTTTCATGTATTTTTGCTTCACAGAATTTTCTGACTGTAGATTGGTGTGTATTAACACTTGCTGGTCAGCTTTTTTTGGAGCATGGCTCATTTCAGTCAATTAAGAATTGTTCCTCCTTTGTAATATTTAGCTCACAGTCTTCATAGTTTCATATGCTTTGTCTCAGACACCGCAGACACCAGTGACTGTGAGGTCCATCTCACAGGTTGGAAAGTATGCTTATAATTCACCGCTGTAAAGACTCAAATGGAAAATGGACTGGTTAGCATTTATTTTAGGACTCTAAGAAATTGGTCGAAGTGTTTCCTTTTGTGCTTCATCAAACTCACTATTGAGAAAGTCCTCACTGATTCCAACAGTAAGCATTCTAAATAAACAATATTCCTATCAGAAATCTATGGCTAACAGCAAAAAATGCATTCTTGTCATGGGAGTTTACCTGTTGCATGCAAGGTAAGAACACGTATTTAAAAATCAACAATGAAGTTATAATAAAGAGAAATTCAGATTTAACATATACATGCAGTATAAAAAAACAGAAAGTAAGAAAGTAAGATACTTCCTCTGTTTAACCTAAGTTGTTTTCTAACCTACATTTGCGACAGTGTGTTAGGCAGAACTCAGAATTTGATCTTCTGTTAATAGAAGAAAAAAATTCTCCTCTTTTGTAGTGGAAAAAAACTCAGGGTAAGAAACAAAACAGACAAAAACACCCTTCCTCCAAGTGCTTTTTGTCTCCTTTACCTATTGACATTCAGATAGTTGGATTTTACATATGTTAGATTTTACTTATCAGTTAGCCAAATCCATTTTATGACAGACTGTGGTCTTTCACTTCTGAGAAGTATAGAATGGCTTATACTGCTTCCACTTCTAATGCTTCTTAAATTCTCAGTGTTTCTAGCTGTAGGAAATACAAGCTGTAGTATGTGATCCAGATTTTCACAGTGACACCATGACTATGCCTCCATAGAAATGTTTGCAGCATCACTTGCAAAGTTGCGGTGTCAGTTTATCAACTTAGAGTCCCCTGTGCATAAGTTTATATGCAGTTACACTAATAATCAGCACAGATTAGAAAGAAGTATAGAAAATTGTTTGTGGCAACCAAGTGGAAAGCTACCAGAAGCATTTCTACATTGGTGGGAACTTTTATTAAAGAGTGAAGCTGAACTGGTTTGTATGTTCTTAAGCACTCAGACATTACTTGCAAGTCTACAGTTAGGATGAAGGTGAGGGCAGATGAGGCTGTAGCGGCATTTTAGGTTATACTCTCCCTATGTCTTAAATCCTTGAACTCTCAACCTCTATTCATTAGAGTCGCATCAGATTACTTCTGAAAACAGGACATTTGCTTATGAAAGAAAAAATTTATTTGTTTGGTCATTCCTTGTATTGGATATTAATGTGTACCGATCAGGTAACACTGACTTCTTAACTCACCTGTGGAGATAGTTGTTGCCACTGTGTGTAACTGTAGAATAAACATGGCTCTTTGGATAGACACCTCAGTGCTGACCGGTCACTTTAGGTAGCAGAGAATGGAAAGAAAAGCTAAGTCTCTAAATGTGCATGCTGTGTTAAAGTAACTGGTATCCCAGGCTTTGATGTGTTTATTGCTTTAAAAAGTAGCACTTTGTAACTTCCTTGGTTTCTGTACTCCTGCTTGCTTGACGCTTCTGTTCAAAGCTCTCTGTACTGGCCGCAGTGTTGTGCTGGGAAGTCCTCATGTTAATCTTGCTATTTCTGAGCCTGCTGCACAACTGTGTTTGTAACAGACATTTGGGGATGTTTCAGCTGCTGGGAGTTACTTTGGGAAATTCTGCTGCAGATTTAGGGGACTCTGCTTGTACGTAGGCTTCTCTCCTTTCTTGGGATGAGGCAGTGCCCCCAGCCTTAGTGACTAAATCTCTCCTATGTGAGATTTATTGCCTTTAGACAGTACTATTTACATAGTATGTGTTTATTTTTAATATTGTGGGAGTTTGAAACAAGAAAATATTCTACTTTAACTGGGAATCTTCATCTCAAAGTCTACACAGCTAATCCTGCCATGCTCCAAAATGTTTAAGAATTAGTTTGCAATCCAACCTTGGGTTTTTGTGATTGAAAAAAAGTGAGCAAAATTCCCATAACTCCTTTTGAATTAAGGATTTTAAGCTTCATGCAAAAGCCTAGGCACCTTCAAATTGCCCTAAGATCAGGAATTAGACTCCCTGAATAGAATTAGGGTAAACACTGAAATTTCAGCTCCAAATAGCTCAAGAGTTCAGGTTTAATTACTTTTAAAATAACGAATGCTTTCTTAAAAGAAATTGGGAGAAGTTAAGTAGTCTGTTTACAGGTCTTTTTACTAGTGGTTTGAATCCTAGAAACAAATGTGGGAAATGTTGTACTGAAAGAGTATTATAAAAAACAAAATGAAGGTGAAATTTTTAAGTTAGGGGAATGGCACAAAAATCATGGTGAAACCAAATGTGTGGACAGAAATACAGTTCAGATAAAGAATAGGGTAGCAATGTATGTTTGTTTGACTTGCAGGTGGCTTCACTATTTTTGTGTATATTATTTGGGGCAGGGAATAGCACAATATTATCCAGCAGCCAATGTAATGGGACAAATGTAATTGGCAGTGGGCCAAGAGTCTCCCTAGTATGATAGTTCTCTCTCCACACTATTAGTGTGTATTTCAAATAAATTAATGTGTAGTATGAAGCTTGCTTGACCAAATGCAGTCAAGTTTATATTTTCAGTACATGATGAATTGAAACTGCTGTGGATTAAAATGACAAGTTAATGAGGAACTGGAGGCAGACTTCTTAAACATACCTCATTATTTGTAATCCATATACTTTTTTAATTCTGCAAAGAGTCAATTCTACATGTACTCCTATTGTGGATATGATGAATAAGAGTATCAGAAACTTAATTTGAGATTTCAAGGAGTATATATGCACAATTACAGGAGGTCCTTTAATTTTACCACATACCTAGGTTTGCTTTTTGAAGAAAATACTTTCTAATATTTGCAATATTCTTTAATACTTATTATTTACTCTAATTTTTTTTTTCTCCATGCCTTGTTAAGCTTGATCACTTGCTTGTTCAGATTGTTTTGTGTTAGATCTAATTTGCAATGTTTAGGCACAATGCTGCCAGTATCCACAATGGTGTGGTACTCATACACAAATAATCATAGACATCTGAACAGACTTTGCAGTTAATAAGGCTAGTAACATGGGCAGAGCTGCTCATCAGACCCATGTCTTATGTGGTCTTACTTAGTAATATTTATGTTAGAGTATAATACTTCATAAATATTAAAACCAAATCTGAAAACAAGAAAAAAACCCTGCTGGTGGTCTCACACTAAAATACTTAAGTCAAATCTTTCCTCATGTTTTTGTTTTATTCATGGTCTATTTAAGTTTCTAGAACCATTGGTTAAGACAAAAACTGGCCTTCCCTGAGTGAAATTTTAGGAATGTTGCATTTTGCCCTTGTTTCCCTTATTTTTGTCAATAAAGAACTAGATTTAGTCTTGAGTTGGTAGGATTTTTTTTTAAATTGCGTCTGAAAAGTTGTGAAAATAAAGGAGATATAAAAACCCCAAGAAGTCTCTTGCAGCTTTCGGTTTCAGGCCTGATGCATGTCAGAGCTGTGGCAAGGCAGATTTAATTCCGCTTGCTGGTGGGAGGCTCTAACTGGCCCAACCTGCCTTCTCCTAAGATTTCTTTTCCCACCAGGCAAGGGTGCGTGGCTGCTGCTGGAGGGATCAAGGCACATAATGTAGGGTCATCTTTGTTCCCTCCACTAGAATCTAAGTTTGTTAAGTAAAAAAGTAGTAGTGGGTAAGCAGTCAAGATGGTACCTGATTTTTTTTTTTCCTTGAACTGCGTTTTGTTTTGTTTGGTTTGGTTTTTTTTAAGTGGAAGTTATGTTGGACTGGTCCCTCTCACTTAGCCCAGTTTTGCCCAGCTCTTTGCAAATGAAAAGCGCATAAGCTGTACGAAGTCCAGATATGTTTTGTAAACTTTGATTCATCTCATCTGATATTGTTGCATATATTTAGAATTGATTCATACAATATTGTTTCTCTACCTGGTTTGGGAAGACTGGTCTTAAGCAGACTGTGGAGCATAAAGCTTTGATTGATGGACAGAAATACTTTCAGATTTTACTTGGAGTGCTAAATTCTCACTTTGAAATGAAGATCAGATTGCAGAAGGCCAGACCAGAACTTTACTGAATAATTTGTCAGTTTTAATGTTTTGGAGCTTCCTGCGACTTCCTGTGTAACTTAAAAGGGTTGTTTATGTTGACACTTTGTACTCTTTCAGCTGGGTTTGAGCCTAAAAATAATCTGAAGCTCTTCCTTTTTATGATGAAACTATAAAATAGGTTGGTTTTTAGGTTTTTTAGGAAAAAAACCCAAGCTTTCTTTCACTTTTCTCCTAGTACAGATACATATCAGCAAATTAGACAAAGATAATGACATGGAACATTTGGAAATTCTTTCCTTTCAGCGACCAGGTTATGCAATGTCTGAAAAAGATCCAAACTGACGGAGGGCATAAAACCGTTTGTGTGTGCTTTAACTGAATGAGTTGTAGGATTTGTTCCTTTAATTTTGCTATACAGCCGGTGGAGCAATTACATTTGTGAAAATTATTCACGTTTTATATTGGGGGACATAAGAGTGAGTGGAAACCTCTATTGGGAAGAAAACAGTCATTCTCCTGATTTAGGCAAATGGAAAAAGGAAATTGTGGGGTGAAGTGATGAGTCACCATCTCGTGGCAAAGACAAATGGGAAATGTATATGCCATTCAAGCCAGATTCTTTGAATTCATCCTTTTTAGAAACTGTTTGAGCATAAGCCCTTGCTCAGCTGCAGTTGTCAGAACTGCCTTGCAGTCATAGATTTTCACATTGGTTGATTTAGACTTTCAGTGAGAAATGGGGCAAATTCCTGCCATAGAGCCTTGCTGGCTACTTGTGGTCATATTTGTAGGCAAATTTCTAGCTGCCAGATGTATGTATCTGAAAACAGTTCTTTCCACCCGCTTCAACACTGATGATAACAAAGATTTTTGTAAGCTGCATTAAAGTGAGACAGAGCATTTTTCCACAGTAATAATACTCGGATGATACTAACTAAAAAGGCCTTCGTAAGCACCACAGGAAGCACAGGGATAGGCTTGCAACTACGGGTTTGTGCAATATGCGTATGCAAAACTGCATGTGAACCGTGGGCCTGGGCAAGTTCAGGGTTGATGCGTTGCCCCACCTGCTGGTAGAGGAGGGAGGAAGCAAGAGGGAGGAAGGACCTTCAAAACCAGCATCTTCCATGTTGTGTTTTAATTGTCACAGGATAAAAAAAAAGTGAGGGAGAAATATCTTTTGAAAATAATGCTTTCTTTGACCAATTGATATTCCTGGGAAAAAGATATCACTAGGGGCACACAGAACCCTTTTGATACTCAAAGGTGACCTCAGCCTGAAAAGGCATGTATGGCTGGAATGCATATTTTTTCCCCAACAGCATCTATTAGTCTGAAAAAAAAAAGCACCTTTTGTTACACATTTTGCTTTAAGAAACTAAAAGAATAAGACAGTCCTATTTTGATGCTATGGCAAATATTAGCCTGTTTCATATCATCCCAATTTTTAATTTCTATAGTTACAACAGTGACCTTATGTCGAGTGACTTTGCTTATCTTTTTTTAGCCTTCTTTATTAGTGATTTCGTCTGTTAATACCTCATGCTGACACGAAAGCTCCTGGGGCGGATGTAAAGGGTGGCAAAGGTGAAGTACCTTGCTCCTCTCAATGGGAATAATCTTGATCTGTTCCTGTAGATGTGATCCAGGAACATCAGAAAAAACCCTCACTGGTTAGCAAATAGTTTTTACTTAGGTTTGCATTTGATAACACTAGTTTGTGAGTTTCAGAAATGCATGGTGCAAAGTGTTTACCAAGACCGGATCATTCAGTACCCCGAGCAAGTAACCATGCCCACTTAAATAGTTGTGTGATGCCATATATGCATCCAGATTTTCTTGTATGAAAGAACACAGGTCTGTAACTGCAGCTGGCTGTGCACTCTTTCACATCTGCGTCTTGCTCCAAAGCTGCTCTACATGATAAGCACCCATGAAATCAATCTGAAGGCTAGAATACAAAGAACTGCTTTATTTTCATAGCTAAGATTCACAGAGGGAATTACATGATATTGAAGGCATACTTATTTTAACCGGAGAAGGATTTTAAGTCCTGAGAATACTTTGGTGAGAATCTAAATACTTTGGAGAACTTACAGAGTACTTTTGGCTTAAGAAAAAGTAGTAACTGTGGTTAGCAGCTGCTAACTTTTGCCCATACTTTCAGCAAAATATGTGTCTAAAATGCAGTCCTATTTTGTGGTGGATTCATTAATAGAAAAGACTTGTGTTGTTTTTCTCTTGTTTTGGTTTGGTTTTGTTTGTTTATTCTTTTGGTTTCCTTTTTTTCAATTTGTTGTAGAAATTCCTGTATCCTTGGACATTACCTGAACTCTTTTCATAAAGTGTTCACAGATTTAACTTTTTGTACTACCTTGACTGCTTTTTTTCAGTCTTTTATGAATGCTTTGTGCGGCACCCCACAAGAAAAGCGCCCGAATACTATTCTTTATTTTCACGTTAATCCACTTTATAAAATAGTTTGCATGTAAGACAGCATTAAAAAGTAATATTTAAGTTGGCTGCTTTTCAGATAACAAGGATCTATAAGCAAGATTCTCCAGGCATAGTTTCAAAAACACACTATTGTCTTGAGCCATGGAATGATGTAATTGTGTATGCTTTCTACATGTTAAAAACATCTTCGAAGACTATCTTATACTTCAAAACTACTATGTAAACTATGATATGGATGATGAAAAAGGTCTTTAACAGTTCAGTTAGCTGCGTGACAATTTGCTCATATAATCCACTTGATCTTTTTGTATATGCTTATCATCATTTTCCGTGTTAGACCATTTCCCAGAGGTGAATTTCTGAGATAATTCCTTCACTAGAGATTGTGGATGTTGAGGGGAAGAAGTGACATCTACCTTTGGTAGGTCTAAGCATGCCATTTTCCATCTGTGCCAATAAATCACTTGGTGGCATCTGGGATGAGAAGATGGTCCTGTGGGAGCTTTTTTTTTTTGAGTGTCTGTATAGTAGAAAACCAGAGTTAACTCTGTTTCCTTGAAAATTTTGGTGCTTACTTATAAAGCAGATGCACACTTAAAAATGTAAAGGTACTGGCCAAAAGCCAAAGTATTCTGCTCAAGCACATTAGATTGGTGTAATTCACCTTGCTCTTTCCCCCGCCATGTGGGGTTAACTTTGTTGGATGCAGCATGTTTGAGATTCCTGTGCCATAGCCTCCTGCTCACTAGCTGGGGAGGAAGAGTAGTGCAACCTGATATCTGTAGTCTGAGGAGGGAATGCACCTCCCAGGAGGCATGGCTGAACGAGGTTTGTATGTATTGTTTACAGATACAACAATGGAATTTATTTGTTGGGGTTAGGAGAGAAAACTTTAGTACCATCACCTATTTCTTCCAAAATCTCTTCTTCCTTCCTGGACAGTATTGGGAGATAGCAGATAAACATGGAGGATTATTCTTGGTGAAGAAACTTTTGAATGGTATTCTGCAAATCCATGTTTCCAAGCATGTTCTAACTTCTCCAGCAGTCTGTCTCAAAGCAAAGGTTTTTAGTTTGTGAGGTTACTCTTTTATTTCCAAGTCCTCTTCCTAAGCTATTTTTGGCTGGAGGTAGATGAAAGCACTTAAATTGGGGAGTTAATGAAAGGAACCCATAATTATGCAGCATGGTAGATAAGAGTGCACAGCGGTGTCGGGTGTCATCATCTTTCCATCCAGGAACATTCCAGAAATAAGCAGTTAAAGGGAAAAGTTTGCAGTCCTTTTCCTACTTCCACATTTTGTTCAACGCTGTGACCAAACATTCCAGTCCTCTAGTGACAATTTGCAAGTGTTCATGTGCTGCGCTTGGATGGACACATGAAAATGAAGATTGTGTTTATTACTTTACGTTAAATTGTCTCCTTGCCAAGACACAACTGCTTGACACAGGTGAGGAGCGGTAGAGGCCATGGCAAAACCCTCCATCATTTCCCGCTTTCCTCATAGTGGACACGCTTGAGAAGCATCTGCCCTAACATGGTCTGCAAAGAGCTGTGAGGTGCTGGGTCACCATGGGGTGCAGTGAGATGTGGTCTGCTCCCTTGGTCTTCCTGTCTCTGCTGATGCATGGGTCTTCTGTGAGGGGTTGATGCCCTTTGAGAGCTTCTCTGAGAAAGGACACTCTTGGCTTACCAGGCTTTGTGCCTCATACTGTAATATGGTATTTCATTTTTCATTCAATAATCATTTCACTGCTTGAAATATAGCTATTCCCTTGAGACAAATGTAAGAAAATGTTACGCATTGACATTTTGAGGTGGGTTATTTTAGGTACTTTGGAGTCAAATCTGTACAGATGTTTAAGTACAGTTTAGAATATATTCTGGCCAATTCAAATCTACTCCATTGTTCTGAAGCCAAAATAGTGTAGCTAGTCAGTAGCCTAGATAAGCAGTTTTCTTAGGAAGAAAAAGATTTTGGGAGACCTATTGCTCCAGTGCAAGACAGTTCAAAGCATAAAAAGTTTTTTTTAGTGATCCTTTCAATCTGGCCTGGTCAACTGATAAAATTTTAAGGAAAAGGTATTCAAAACAGCCAGTAGCAAAACCTTAATCTGAAATATCTAAAAATAAAGGACCTTCCTTCACTAAGTGAGGGGTTCTCAAGGGCACAGAGGGATGAATGTTTGAATTCTCTTTGCTGTATTTATAACTTGTTACTGGTGTTTGAAAGAATAGCATGTATTCCCCACTACTTTCATGTTTTCTGGCTTCCTCTTGGGTCAAACTTAGTCCTGACAACTCCAAAACCCTTCTGGTACCCTGCGTAAGATGGAGCCCCCTGCAAAAATTAGAGATTTTCACACTCCCAATATTAGCAGGACACTTTCTGGGGATTATATTAAATCACAGGTTAAACAATGTTCACTATAGAGTGACTAGCATGAAGTTTTCCTTCTTAGCAAGTTAAAGTCCCTTCTATCTTTGATATTAAAACTTGCACTGAAAAGGTTAGTGGGCTGTTGGTGCCTCCCACAGGGATTTAAGATGCAGGACTGAGTTGCATGTACAGTTTAGCAAAAAAGGGGAAGACAGTTACCAACTGTTAAGCTTTTTCTCCAGATGTTTCCTCTAAGACAAATATGTAGGGTTTTATTATGACACAGTAAGAACACGCCAATAAGACGAGAACGATTGTTTTGTTGGCTTTTTTTTCCCTTTTTCTTTTTTTTTTTTTTTCCCTTGCTTTTCATTGTCTGTTTGATCTAAATAGCCAGTTAATCAAATACTGTGGTAAAGTGTCTGGTACTTTAGATGGAACATGCCCATGCTTGTTAAGGTGAGCTGCTCTCTTTTGAACAGAGTATTGAAATGCTTTATTCAAAATCCTTTTGGATGTAAGCTAAAAATGAAATTATTTGATACTGATGTTCTTGAAAATATTATACATGCTGATTGTTTGGGGTTTTTTTTTAACTTGGGGCACTTGTTCATACAAGAAACAGCAGGTTACTATTCTACTCCCCCTCAAATTGGTAGCAAAACCATTTTGACTTCATAAGGAACAGGATCAGACCTATAGTCAAGGTTTAGCAGCACCGGGACAAAACCCACAGTTCTTACTCTTAGTTCTCTCAGGCGAAGTTCTCATTGTCTTTCGGGTGTGGGGCACAAATCCTATCTCTGTTTGAAAGAGACTCCAGTGTACCAGATTGCATAGAATATGAATGTGCATGAAACAACATACAATAAACACTGATGTAAAGAACAGTGTCTGACTGTCCTTCCCTGAATTTTGAAGACATGGCAGGGAGACACTGTTATGATCATCTTTTCTGAGGTTCTGGGCTAATGCAGGGCATGTAATTTCACTCTGTAATTCCTGTTTCAAGCTTGCAACTTCCTCATAAATTTAAAGCCATGTTACTGATTAGTCCAAACTCCTTCCTTTAGTACATATTTAATGTAGATTACTTAACTTTTTATCTCTTTTAGGTCCATTACATAATATGAATTGTGAATTTAGTAGTAAAATGTTTTAATTTGGGACACACACACAGTTGTATTTGGTGATGACAGTATAGAAATTATTTTCAACAAATTATTTTCTTCCATTGTATTCAGAAGTCTTCACTGATACATGTGAAAAATTTGCTTTATGCTGATAGATACTTTGGCAGGGATAATTTTTTTCCTTTTGGATGCCTGTTTGAGTAACTAGTGTGATGGTTTTCTTATAAGTGAGGCAGTGATATGGTGACAGTTTTATTTTTATAATCTGTTATTGTAACAAATTATTACATTTATAAGAAATACAAAGTTTTATTACCTTGTGCATGCTCATGTAGACTATGAATTACACACTACAGTAGGAAAACATTGTTAAGCTTTCAATACTCTGCATCTAAAACTTGTGTTTATACATATAAGTACAACTTCTTTTAGTTTATGCCTTCTGATACAATTTTTAATTACATAGTTGTCTGATCCGTTTTCCCACTTATTCTCGCCTTGTTCATCGTCAGGCTCTCCACTGAACTAATATTGCTTCATTCAGCTTGTTTCATCTGTGGTCTTAACCCACCTCTTCTTCTCAGCTTTCAGCCTTCTGTCTGGAAACAGGTTTCTTCACTGATAATTCTGCTCTTTCCAATGATGTGACTGATAAGTTTCATAGAACTTCATAATCACAAATATTAAGTCATCTTTGAGACACTGTTGTGAGCAAAGCTGCTATCATGATTCTTGTAAGAATGAGGTAGATCAAACACTCAATTAAAAGAAATAAATACTGCTTTAAGATAATTTAAGGTTAATCTCTCTGTCATAGGAAGGTCAAGCAGAAAAATACTTCCAAAAGCCGAATCTAGGGAGCAACTCTTAACTTACCAGAACTCTAACACTAATGTTTCATTCAGATAACTAAAACCAGAAATGAGAACTGCCTTAGGTTTGACTCTGTAGGGCTTTGTTTGTCTCAAGGAGTGAGTACTGTTTGCTCCCTCCGTGGTTGGCTTCAGTTATTGCATACTGGATATCCAAGACAATTTCTTGTGGAACAAATCTTCCTGCCATACCTCTGCATCCATGAGCTGGAATACTAATATAAGGATCAAAATCAAAAAAATTACTAGTATGTGAAAGCACAGATTCAACAAATGTGGAGACATAATTTAGTTTTGGTTTACTTGTTTCCTGATTCTGCAAATCCAATGTTTCAAGTTCTTAGTACTTTTGTTGTACAGGATGTCTTGCAATAGAACATGCATTTCAGTGTCACATGTGCCTTAAGTACCTCTTGCTTTAGGTTTTTATGGTGCATCTCTATTAGTTTTCTTTTTTTTTTTTTTTTCACTGTATCATAGCTGGGATTCACAATGTAGGAATTTTTGCAAATGATGACATTACATAGTAAATTACCAATCTTGAAACTTGGTTTTGGTTTTCTAATACTAGTCACTAACTTGCTTGCTTGAAAAGTGCTTTTCCTCCTATTTTTATTCTGCCGTGCACTAAACTGCAACCTTACTTAATCAAGAGGTGTGGCAGTGCAATATCATCCTACTATGACGACAAAGTTCAGAATTTTTCTGGCTTACTCCCTTGCTAGCTTCATACACTAGATTCCTTTTTCGGGAAACACTAATTTAGAAAGTGGAAGTCAAGACAGCTTCAGTGCGGATGATAGATGAGTAATGGGTGAGCTATGACAAATGTCCTTAACACCTGGAGTGGTTATTCATTAACTTTCCAGGCATGCTAGAATCGTGGGAAGTGTTCTGCCATAGAGGAAACTGTGCTGTCTTGCACCAGAGCCCAGTGCCAAATTGGAGAAACTGAAGACCGCACTTAACTCCATATGAAGTTGTCTGCACAATCTTTGTGGTTTTAGGTTTTTGAGGTTTTGTATCTTCTAGATACTGATATGGAAGTTGAAGGGTCATTGGGTTTGAATGTACAAACAAGATAGAACTCTCAAGAGCCGTGGTATTTGATCTTTGAAAACTATGTATGAATGCATGCTCCTATGAACCCTCCAAACTGCAAAAATCATTTATTGTGGGCTAGAGAGGTATTTGACAGATTATGTGCAAGTACATACATGTGTGTTTCATTATTTGATTGCCTTAGGAGACTGGTGTTTAAGTTGGCAGATCTACTTATTAAAAGCAAAGCTCTTTGGCTGGCAGGATTACAAAATGCTTGAAGGAGAAACCAAATGCTGAGAGCAAAAGAGAGAACGTGTAATGTGCAGAAAGCATGGGGAAGCTATAAAGCCAGCAGGAAAAAGTAGACTTAAATCTGGTTCCAATCTCTTGGGCTCAAGTTGATAGCTATGCAGAAGTAAAAGCATGAAGCTCTCTTATTTCAATATAAAGCTAATGTTCTGAAAAATACAGTGTCTCCTGACATGATAAGTATTATTTAGTTACCTGTTTGCAGCTTGTCAGAGATCTTTGATCCATGCTTGTTTTCCTGACTAATATTAAAAAAAAGCAGCTTGATGTGAAGCTTTACAATGCACTATCAGACTGTGACATGAGTGTACACTACAATATGCTCTGAAACTTTGTTCTTAGTCTTGATTAGTATGATGCAAGACTACACATTTGATTGCAAGTATACGTTAAATTTTTGTAGCTATTCTGGTGGGCAGGGGGAAACCAACCAAACAAAAAAACTTAACCCAGGCTTTATGCATATGAGTTTAAAACAAAACTATCTGCAAGGTTTTGGAAGCAGCATCCGAGCAAACTGAGTATGTGTGTCTAGAGAAGTCTACATCCGTGGCCTGGCACTTTCTCGACGGAGTTTGCTTCCTTCGCAACCTCAGGCATCACAGATTAGCACGGTAACTTGGTCTTTTGCATTGTTCATTCCTAGCTGAATGCCTTTATGTAATAACCAGCCACCTTGCTCTGTCTCCTAAGACTTCTCAGTTCAAGAGCAAAGTTTGAAATGTGTAAAGCTGACTGGTGAAAAGCAGACTGATGCAGTGAAACAAGAAAAAGAGAAGCGGAAGGCCTGGCTCCCCTGAGAGATCAAGAAATATGCTATTAAAAAAAAAATCAAAAAAACCAAAACCGCCAAAAAACAAAAATAAAAGGGCATTTCCCTTAAAATAAGACCTAGGTTTAGATGATTGCTCATACTGATCTCTATAAATTATTTGAGAAGCTGTTAGTCACACATTTACTGTGGCAGACTGGAGTCCATTGGGGTGGCAGGTTGCTATTTAACAATTCTGAGTCCTGCAAGAAATAGGTGGTAGTGTAGCAGAGCTTAGGTGAGTTACACTAGCTGTCTGCTGCATCTGCCATTTTTGAGGAGCTTTATCTTGTAAAAGCCTCAGTAAAGTTCCCTGAAGATGCCACATCTGAGCTAATTAAATTACAAGTTTTTCCAGCTTCATGCAGGCAGTTCATGTGAACTATGCTTAAAAACAGGGAGTCTTATGGCTGTTAGAAAAATCAGGTCAGTTTAAAATTAATGTATTCCTCTTCCTCCTATTCTTGTCAGTGAATTGGTTTTTTGGAAGGATTCTCCATGTGGGAGTCAAGTGAGATACCCTTTTTCCTTTTGGCATAGCCAACATTTAAATAAATTCATTTGAAAAGGAAAAATTAAATGAGAAAGAGGTGTTCCCTTCTGCTAGGGTCAAATAAAGGTGGCTCTCATTCTTTCTTCTGGCAAGATGACCAAGGGATTCCTCTGGAGCAAAATCATAATAAAAACCATAAATGTACGACTTCCTTTTTTTTTTTTTTTTTCCCCAGTAGGATAGCAGGGAAACAATTGAGATACAACTGGCATTTTGACAGAATAGCAGCCAATTCCCAGTCCTTGCTGGCCAGTGTGGAGAAAGGCTTACTCCTTCCAGCCAGCAGCCTTTCAGCCTCACAAACCTCCACCCACTTCTTAGTGAGTCATAGCTGGAAGGCCCTTTCACATGTTTGATCACATCTTGTGCAAGTCAAGAATGTATTCTTACTCTTTTACTGCATCCTGTATTTAACATTCTGAGCCAACTTAGTGATTATAGCTTTATGTTCTGTACATATGTAGAAATAGAGAGAGATGTATAGATAGATAGTGCCACTATATTTTCAGATATGGATGGGTTAGAAGACTGGCTAACTTTCTTGTCAGTAGCAGGATGGTGGAAAAAGTGGTTTGGGTTTCTTATGTGTGTGACCTGTAGAAGCTCTGTACACTAGCAGCACTGAAATATTCAAGAGATTAGTATTTCTTGGCATGCTCTGGTGTACTCAGTTCTCTTCTAAGCTCAGAGACAACACTGATCCTGTTTGCCATGACTTTTCTACAGAGAAGTTGGAGAACATGTACAGCACATTCTACTGTGCTGGAGAAAGACAGTGTAGGGCAGCTGCCTGGTGGCAGAAGTAAGGAATGGAAGCAACAGGTCACAGTGCTTCTTGCTTACCTCTTGGGTCTTTGTAGAGGACAGAAAAGAGCTTCTGCCTCCCTCATTTATTCCCTGAAAGCTGCTTTTATCTGCCTGAGCTAAAGATCATAAGGAAAATATTGTCAGTTCTTAACCAGATGCATGTTTTTTCTAGTTTGCAAAGATCTTCTGCACTTTAGATTTTCAAGATTGCTTACAAAGTATTTCTTTCAGTTATTTTGTCCTTTCCTGCTCAGTGTCATGCCTTCACAACACCCTGCTGGTTTTCAAAAGGGATGCATTTTTCTTTGTTTTAGACCACAAGACACTAACACTGTAGGGTTGGATGGAGGTTGTAAAAGGATTTCTTAGATTTGAAATGCTTACAGTTATGCTTGGGTTTTCTTAGAGAGGCTTTGTCTCTTGCTTTTGGTCTCTTTGCAAATGAATGATTCCAGTGCAGACTGAAATCCTGTTCCCTACCTCCTTATCCTGACTTCAGTTAATCTTTGGCTTGATGATGGTGATGTGAAAGCATCATTTTTTGTTAACACCGTATTTGTTTTTTATTTTTTAAATACACTTCAAATAAATAGGTTTTGCACTATATGAATTTCTGCAGCACAGTATGCTAGGCAGTACACAAGTGAAGGTCTTTTGCCAGTTTCAGTCAGCCCAGTTGAGACCCTGACTGCTTTGTAAAGGTCCATGAAATTCATTCACCACCTTAAGTGTGAAGGTCTAAATTAAAGTTACTTCAGCAGTGGAATGTGAACAAACAGTGGTACATGTACTTCATATTCCATGACACCGTTTTTTGTATAGCATCTTGGTAGTATGAAATACAATGGAATGAGAAAATAACACTATTATTACTATGCAGAGAAGTCTCGACAGGAATGTGATATAGCTCAAAAAATCTTATTGCCTACAGATTTAGAGCTTTCTTCTTCATCTGAAGTTGCAAAGAATAGCAGGATTAACTCTGCAGATTCAGTCCAGGATTTTCCTAATAATGTTGTTTCTGTATCTATGTCAGATCACCCCATGGGTTAATGGCTGTAAGGATTAACCCAGTTTTACTTTCTTATAAGATTGCCTTTCAGCATTGCTGTATTCTGTTGCTACAGCTACAGCCCTACACTTTTTTTTTTTTTCCTGGTAGGAGGAGGAAAACGTTTGATTTGAAATGCATTAGTTTCTTGAATAAAAGTCCTGGTTCTGGAGAGCTGCTACCATTGTTCAGTGGTTTTTTGGATTTTTTTCTGGGTGACTGCTATACACTCATTGTTTTTAACTTTCTGTGTACTTATAAATGTTTCCCATAATTCCCAAAAGATGAAGGAGCAGTCTTAGCTTTTATCTGTCAGCAGCTTCTGCAGTTCTTTTATGTAAATCTTCTAGATCTAAACAACTTGACTTCTCATGCACAGTAATACACATTATTTTTTTCTTGCAGTAGTGAAGAGCCTATTCTTTTCCTCTGGATTGCTTGCCTGTGGATATTTTGAGGGGGATTTGTTGGCATTTTCCCCCCCATTAGTTTTTCTACAGGAAAAAGGTACCAAACAAAACCTTTTTTTAGAGCAGAACAACATACTGCCCTGAATTTTTATGTACTATGATTATTGAATAAAAAGAGGGTTATTATCACAAACCAGAAAAGGCCTTGCAAAAAAAACTTTATGGTACCAAAAAAAAAAAAAAAACCCCAAACAAAAACGGCAGAAAAGGAACAAGGATCCTTTAAAGATGAGACAGGTCATTCTTGACAGTCTTCCAGCAATCACAGTTTCTCACAGTGAATGTCTATCCAGTAGGTCTTGTCTTGGTTACTAAAAGCAGATGCTTCTGGGACACCATTTCTAACCATCAATATATTTATGTGGAAAGGGAATTGAGGTTAGTAATCTTTGTAGGTTAGTGCCAAACTATTCAGAGGAAAATACATGTCACTGCTTTTTAGGTAAAAACAGTTCCAGCACAGGAACTCACTCTATCTGTGACGTTTTACCTGATGGAGGTCATTAAAATCATCTCGCCATGACTCTTCACTGGCTGTCCAGAACCAAAACTTTCAAGTGCCTCTTGAGATGGACCTCAGCATTCCTTTCCTTAAAAGGTAGGCAGCTGCCTCTCTCTTATGTGTCAAAGGTTTCCAGAAGCAACAAAATAGGTGTTTCCTTTCCCAGTTGCTAGGAAGAACTCAAGAACAAATTGTGGACTAAAGTATTTTGCATGAGAAGCCACACTGAGATGAGATGATAGAAAATTCGGTTTTGAAGAGGAAAATAAACATGAGAATATAAGCCTACTGGGCAGCCATGGGTTCTTACACAGTCTGGGTAATGCTCCAGGTAATAAATAACTGAACCCTTCAGCAGGGTTTTGTCCCTTGAGAGCACTGGCCTTTGTGCACTGAAATGGGCAGGGTAATTTCATGGGAGAAGTGCTGTATCATTATGTAAAAAGAGATGAAACCATCAACTACAATTGCACCTACAGCCTTAGTTCTTTGTGGTCATAGGTTTTGAGTGCTTGACCTTGTGGTCTTGATGCTCTTATTATGTAGTTTTATGTATCTGTGTAGTATAGCAGACAGCAGGTAAAGGGAGCTTTGATGCTGATTCCTTATAGTTACCGGACCAAACATACCATGTAAATGTATCAACTTACATATGGTCACTTTAAAATAAATTGCACTTTTACTAGGGGTTCGGTGTTGCTTTATTAAAAAGAAGTCTAGAGTGCAGAAGTTAACAAGAAGTCATGGCTTTAACGTCCTTGGGAAAAATGAAGTAGTTTGTGAGTACGCAACTGGCATCAGTTCTAGGAGAATGCTTAGTTAATGCTAAGACCAGTAAGGGAGGTTTTTTTTGTAGAGAACTATCGAGTATTTGTTCCAATTCTAATAAGGACTTCTACATACTACTACTAAAATCTGGATGTTTAATGGCAAGAATAACACTGAAGCACTGGGACCCTGATAAGTAAGTCTGAAGATGGAGCTGCCAGTGGAATGTGCTGTTTTTCCTCACGCCAGCACTATTCATACTACGCTTGAGTATTCACTGTTACACGTTTTCCTTCTTGACACCATGTATGTTTTCATATCAAACCACTACCAGAAGCTGGAATTGTCAGTTAGTGTCTCTGAGAACTGGGGAGAGGTACTCAAATTCTTGCAGAGCTCAGTTCTTTTCTAGCCCTGGAGCAGCAATCCTGAAGGAGGAGGAGGGAATATAACAAGCCTCACTTGAGGAAAGAGTCAGTGTTTTGCACTTTTGTGGTCCAGCTGCTTGGTTGACCCTGTCCTCTTCCTCACTTTCTGTCTTCTCTGTCATCTCCTTGCTTGTGGTGGTACAGTAGCTTGGTACGTACACCGCGGTTTACCTCTCATCTGCTAATATTTCTCTGAATGAAAGTCCTGTCAGGGAACCTGCAGACGTCAACAAGACAAGAAAAACAGGTATTGGCTTATTAAAATACTTCTTTCTGCCCTCATAATTGTGTTCTGTGATCCTTGCTGGCTTGTTGTAGTTAGAGATATTACCCCATTCTTCCGTTTAAAGTGATGCTCATCGAGAATGGGAGAACATTGCTACTACTGTGTTTCTGCATGTCACATAGGCCTTGGGGTGATCCCTGAGAGTGAAGGCTAAGAAGGAATTACCTGTCAGTCTGCCATGCCTGAGAAAAGCATGAAAAGCCTTAAGCTGTGCCAGTGCTCCAGACTATGTGAGGGAGGTGAGATACATCTGTCTGGGAAGCCAACAGTGTTGAAGCCGCAGTGCCAGCCTGCTTGGAGTGGAGCTCCAATGGTGTCTGTCCTGAACCCCCTCTGTGCTCCTCATCTTATTGGGTGCCTTCCTCTACTCAGAAGCATAAAGATATCTTTTACTACATTCTTGCTTCTTATTTTACTCTGTTTATCTCACAGCTTCTTGAAAGGGCAGTTGAAAAAGCAGGTGTTTTTCCCATCTATTCCTTGGGGCTTTTTTGGAGTGGGGGGTTTCTTTTGCAAAGCAGTTTATGCATTATGTATGGCATTATAATGCAGTGTACTGCATGCCAGAATATTGTACTTAGTTAACATTTTCTTCCTAAGAACAATGCTGCTCATGTTTTCTAATCATGTTAATAATAGTTCTAAATAGTTGCAGCCATTTCAAGCCTTAAATTAAGTTCTGTTTTGAAAAGGAGCATTGCAAAAGCTCACCTGTAGAGGGAAGCAGAATACTGTCTTAAGTACAGCCTGCTTTTTACAAATTATTTGTGCTTCAAATGAAGCCAGCAAAGAACATCTGTTGTCTTAATTATAGCTTCTATTTCTAAGAAGTATGTTCTGTAGCAGATGAGAAAGTGTCTGACAGCTCATAATTCATAAAGTTACTGAGGTTTAATCTGATAGAATATTATGTACAGAATTCCTTCCCAGTACAGACATTATCTCTTCCCTTTCAATAAATGACAGAAATAAGGTTTTATGAAATATTAAATTAGTAAGTGTGAAACATGATTAGCAGCCGCTGTTATAAGTATTAAACTGTTATGATGGAATATAGTGCTCTACACTATGTTGCTTGTTGGGTTTGTTGTTCTGCTTATCTCTGCAAGTAAACTTTCCTCAAGCCAGACACCACCTCTTTGTTTCATTTTACTTTGTCTTAGAGGAATTCTGAGTTGATTAAGACAGTGGCTCTAGGACCTGTTTGACATTTTTGTGTCAAAAAAAGGTAAAAAGATCACAGATTTCTTTCAGGAGAATTGGTACATTCTAAAGTAAGACTTTCTATGTCAAATCAAAGCTTTGTTCTGCCTAGTCCTGCCATCTATTGTTTATGGATTATTTTCTTGTACTAATCTGTATTTGCCTGGGATTGTTTCACCCCTTTTCACATACTTGTCCCTTATTCTTCTTAGCCTTACAGCACAGCTGGCACAACTTTATAAATGGGGATGAAGAGGGGAATTAGTTCTTCTGACACCCGAAAACTTCGTCCACAGTCATCATGCACATGATACTTCATCAATCAGATCTTTGCTTGCATACATGTGCTCATAACCCTGGAAAATATCTAGGCAACGTGTTTTACTGGTCTCAGTAACAGCACTGATGTATGCAGGAAACTATGTCTTTTTTTGACATAAAGTAACATTCAGTTTTTATTCTAACCTTTTTAGATTCAGTGGATTGGACTATGAACAACCCAATCTTAATATACATGTATTTGTCCTTCTGAAAAATGACTGCCTTTTGTGTCATGTGCCACATGTAACAAGTTTGGTACATTTTTCTATAAAAGTTTGAGATGCCCTTTTTAAAGTTTATAGACTGTGTTTGTCAGTACCTACCTCACACAGAGAAACCAGGAGATGCTGGCTTTGTGTTTGGGCAGTACACTGGGACTCACTTGAGTCCCAGTGAGAACTCCTACTCTGGTCATCCGTTGGAATAAGCCCCTTGGATAAGTTCTTGTCACTCAATATTACTGATGTACGATCACAGCAGAAATGTGGATGCTTTACAGAGATATTTGAAGTCTGGAAGTGTATTGCCACAGTACAGTTTGTCTGTGAGGGTTAGATACTGTAATTGAGATGCCGCAGGACGGCTATATATTTTGCCATTGAAGGCAGAGTAAAAAGAGGAGTGACAGCAGATGTGATAAACAATTTTTTCAATACAGATCTGTGTTTCCTTCTGTGGCTAAAATCTTCAGTGTTTTGTTAACAGAGCATCTAAATGCAGTTGCCACTTCGTTCTCTAGTTCATATCCAGCACCAACTGACCAATGGAAGGAGACAGTCCTAGTTATAGCGGCTGGGACCAGTTTATCACTCTGTGGGTGTAACTGGAACTGTGTATTCCATACCCTCTCTGCCATTGATCATGAACTGTTAATGATGCATTGTTTGCAGCACCTGCCCAGGACACACCTGACACCTCAGGCTATGAACTGGGTGCATGAGAAAACAGAGATAAGAGGGTTCCCTGTCTTCACACCAATGACTCAGGTGTGATAACTCCCGTCCAGGAGTCATCAGCACTTTCACGCCCAACCTGAGGGGTCATGTCTACTAATGGGACATCCAGTAGACCAAGATACCCTGTGACTTGCTGAGTAAATTGCCCATTCTGAAACCCCTCACCCTGGGGGAGGAACTGGGCATTCCCATCTGAACCCAAGCATATATAAGCCTGGGGTTTGGGGACTGGGGGCACTCACTCGTCAGATTGAGAGGAGGACCAGAACCTCAACAGGACTACAGCTGCTACTCTTGACCAGACTGCGACCATCAACCTTTTGGAAGGAAAACATGTTTTCCTTTTCGTTTTGCTTTGGACTCAGGGGGACCACGTGGTGCTCATCACGGGGGCTGGTGAGCACCATTCTGTTTGTGCCCCAGGGGGCTGGGTTGTACAACTGGGTTTTGAGGGCTGACACCAATTTTCCTTTGTATCACTGTATCTATTGTAATATTTTTATTAAATTGTAGTTCTGTCTTCTAAACTCTTTTGATTTGGGTTCATTTCTCCTGCCTGTTTACTTTTAAACCAGCACAGTTGGCCACATTATACTGAAGGGTTTTAAAATAGCGGTATTTTCATCCAGCTTTCTGGTAGAACCCCAGTCATGTAAGGACACCAGCAGTTATCATTTCCCTATTGCTTTTCATAGCTCCAGGGACATTCATATCACAGTAAATCTTAAGTCTCAGACGTTTTTCTGCCTCCATATAAACGGGCTTCTTTTGAGTCCGAAAGCTGAGTGTTGGTGGGCCTGACCATGCCTTTTACTAGTGCTGCAGTAGTTTTCACCTGTCTTCATTTCTCCTGGATTTCGTTTTTTCTTGCTGCCAAGGCTTCTGTGATGTTCTGAGTCTGCAGTCTGCCTGATTGATGATATCTCATAAAAGTAAGAGACAAGTAATGGTTGACAGACTTATTAAGCTACTTGTAATGATGTGTCAAATTCACTGAAGCTTAAATCTCTTTCATATTTTTCCATCTTGTGTTTTAAAATCTTTCTAATGAAACCAGTACTGGCGAAGGTGTTTGAGCCTTGAACAGCTCTTCCTCCTGACGCTTTAGTGGTGCTTTCAGGCTCTAGTAGGATTTAACTATAACCAAACTAAATCATCTCAGGCCAGTAGGGTCTAAGGAGAGGTATTCTTCCAACTGTTGCAGATGAATTTACTATATATTGCAGTCCTTGGTTTATCTGAGACACAGTGACATTAACTTCGGCTTCACTCTCACCTTTTTGCCTTTCATCTTTGCTCAGTCAAAACCTTTTGCTAATGGCAGTTGGGCAGTTCTAAACGCTGTTTTTTGCTAAATACCATTAGGTTATCTGAAAATGCCGAGCTGAGGGTTACAGTTCTCAAATCACAGAGTGAGTTGCCTTCTGGTATTTAATTGTAATACCAGACTTAACTTCTGCATTGGTCTGGCACTGAACCCAAAGCACAGATCTCTATGGAAAATTTCTGATTGGAGTTTTACTGCTTGGGTTTGGTTATTTTTTATCTTTCATACTGTTCTACTGAAACTTTTTGCAAGAACTTGCTACTTCATTAGACTATGAAGGGGTGTACAGTGAAGTACAGAATGCCTTCTCACTAGGATTTTAGAGTTTTATGTCAGTAAGACTCCTTTCACTCTCTCATGTGTGGTGAGACTTGTGTGGCCTTTCTTCCCCAGATGATTAAAGCAGGTCCTGAGGGGGCTTCAGCAGCTGAGGCTAGTCATCTGCACCAGCTGCCAGCACAGGGCCGTGAGAAGCTGCAGGCCGTGCCCTCACCTTGTGGTGATATCTTCTAGTGCTTTTCACTCTTCCAGAATCTATACTATATTTATGGATACAGTTGCATGCATAAAGATTATAGCTGCATGTATATGAGCCACTTATGAACATCTGAGACCTGAACTCTCAAACAGAGCTGTGTTGTCATCAAATGCAATATATATGCACAAACTTTAATACCATTTATGGAAAAATAAGAACATTCATGGAGCAATCTTGACTCAAAGTTAAATTCAAGTAATGTTAGGATGTAGTTCCTTTAAATATTTAGAAATTAAACTTATTTCCATGATGTGCACTGTACATTTTAAGGGGTTTTATTATAGATATTTTTCAATTTCATTATTCTTCTAGCAGTAATGGAAGATACACCTCAGAAGTGTCTGAAGCCAAATTGCAGCTTTAAATTTCCACTTGTCATTGCCAGGTACTAAGTCTAAAGTATATCTTTTTACTGAGAACCCTTCCAAAAGGTGCAGCTGTGTGCTGGTTTCATCTTGCATTGTGTAGCTATGTTGGCAATCCTTGAATGTAAGGTATGCTCTCATCTCCCATACATTGCCTTTGCCTTAGAGCTCTTCAGTCCCATCTGTATCAGGGAGAAGGAAGAGTTTGCAGATTGACGAGAACCCTGATTTGTGGTTCATCCCATTGGTTCACGCTGTGGCAAGGTAAAAATAGAGTTATTGGAAAATCTAGGTTTTATCAAGTATCATCAGAATTTTCCTAATCTTACCCTTTCCTCTTCTATCTGGAGACCAGACCTAAAAAGAAGCATAAAAACTGTGTGATATTTTTCAGAACCATAATATTTTGGAGACCCTGGAATTAAAAAAGAAAAAAGAACAACTACAGGAATTTGAGGAAGAAATTAATTGCTTTAAATGAAAAACAGATACTGGATTTTAGCAAAAGGGGTCTACAAAGTTGCTCAGATCCTTAAGCGTGGATTTGGTTCTCCAAACCTCTGGGCTGTCCTATAGCATTCTTCAATAATTTTAAATCAGGTACTACTAAATTCAGGTTGCATGCCAGCTTTTGTTTGGTTCTCTTTTACTATAAGTGACCTATCTGAAAAGTTTCCCTTTCCCTTTGTAGATCCTGATATGCATGCTGAATTTTCTTCTGGAACACCCAATCTAGAATCAAGAATTCATTACGCATGAGTTGTATTCTGGCTCTGGGAGTAAATATTTTTTCCGCAAAAAAATTAAGTATAGTTTTCTTCAATTTTGCGCCTGAAATTTCCTCTCAGCATTTTGAAACTGGAGTGCACTGCTCCCAGATTTACACTGAAGACAGCTCAATGTTATCAAATAGCTTCAGGTCCATGAGCACTGTTAAGTGTTTTTATTTTTCCTGACTGACGTGTGTTTTGTGAGGACTTCCACCTTTAAATGAACACAATTTTCTATTTTGTGTGGAAGTGGGGAAATTTAAAGCGAAAGTCAGCATGATGTTATGCTTTAATTACAGTGTTGGTGGTACAATGAGTAGGGAATCCTAGAACGGGTGGGAGGTTAAGTGATTTTAATTTGTTTGTGCCATCTACTACATGCTGATGAAGTGAATGTTTTTCTTTTATGCTGCTGAGCATTATGACTGTGTGACTTACATGTTTTCTTCTGTCATGGAGGGTAACTGGAGGCTTTGTACCTGTCATGTTGTTTGTGTCTTTTTGCCATAGAGCTTGTGCATGTGCATAGTATTAAAAGATAGGTGAATATCTTAAGTTTTTAGCCAGATACACTAGTATCTTGTAGACTATGTGTTTATGAAACAGGTTGTCATTCGTTTAAAGTTTCTTGTCATATCTGAAAGTTCAGCAATGTCTTTGGAAGATGGAAGTCTCTACTTTTGGAAAGGAATAGGCTGAAGGGAGGAAGAGACATTAGAAGTCCTCTTTACTCCTAAAATGCATATTTTAGGGTAGCAGGGAAGTTTTGGAAACCTGTCCTTTTATGCAATGTGATGTTTGCTTTGCATGGACCATGACGTAGGTGGCGGGAAGAGTTACTTTCTGTTTAGGTAATCTAAGTGAGGTCTATACCATCACGTTCCTTCTGTGCTGTGGAGACAAACTTTTTTCTCTATTGTCTTCACCTTACAAGGTGCTTCTGCCTGTGAACTGAAGTTTTCCTCTGACACTGGGTTCTTCTCTTTGTTTTGCTTTGACTCAATCCCTCATGTAGAAAGTCTAAGGCTAGTGGGAAATGCAATTATTTTTCTAAATACACCTTATTTGTACGCATTTGTATCCCTTGCCATCATTTCAAGGCACAGTTTGGTTAATAGAAGAAGCCAAAGTTCTGTGTGCTGCTCAGTAGCCTGGATGGACCATCCCTGAACTGCCAAGCTGTCACATGATAAAGTCCAAATGACTGTCAGGTTTGACTTCAGTCCCCTGTCTTTTTCACTCCTTCTTTGTCTCTTTCCTAATTTTCAGTTTAGACTGTTGACTATAGCTAAATGCTGCTTTCATTTGGAACTATGAGATGAGCATCTTTGTTCAGAGATGATGCAATTTTGTTGCTGTTACGCAAGAGTGAGAAACATAACTGGCTACCTAGGGGAGCGGAAAGTTACTTTCATGGCTAAAAATATGTTAATATTTAAAGCCCTCAGAATTCTCTGAGGCTATTAGTATCTCATAACCTGAGTATTTTCATAGCATACCCGTTCATATGACTCTGGTCTTTCATTTATTCTTTCAATAGATTTGCCCACATCATGAGATAGAGTCATAGTTTGGGGTTGAAAGGAACTATTTGATCTGAAAATTACAAATCAGATGGTCTGTATTTCAGTGTGCCTGAACAGAGACTGCTTGGAGTGCAGCATTTTTCATTTGAATCCATGCTGTGTGTGATGAAGCAGATATGATGTTAAGCTAAAAGAGGTGTTCCAGGCAGAACCTGAAACTGATTTGAAGATGGAAAGGTTTAAAAAGGCCATTCCTCCCCTGAGCAGCTTGTTCTGCATTAATAACTATACTTGGAGATTTAAATGGTCAGCTACACCTATATAATATGCTTTCTTTGAATTTAGCTTTTAATCAGTGTTGTATTAAGTGAACTATCTGACAAAACATTTGAGTTTATTATGTCTACTCATTTGCATTTTTCAGCTCACTAAGGTGTGCCACCAAGGAAGGAACCTATCCTCTAAAAAAGCTGTGCTGGTTTAAAGGTAAAATGGCAGGAGAAATGAACCCAGCTTGAAAGAGGCTAGAAGTCAGAGGTACAATTTAGTAAGAAAGTTTACAGTAAATACAATGGTACAAAGGGAAATTTGGTTTAGCCCTCAAAACCCAGTTGTACAACCCAGCCCCCTGGGGCACAGACAGAATGGTGCTCACCAGCCTCTGTGCTGAGCACCACGTGGTCCCCCTGAGTCCAAAGCAAAAGGAAAACCTGTGTTCCTTCCAAAAGGTTGATGGTTGCAGTCTGGTCAAGAGTAGCAGTTGTAGTCCTGTTGAGGTTCTGGTCCTCCTCTCAATCTGACGAGTGAGTGCCCCCAGTCCCGAGACCCCAATCTTATATATGCTTGGGTTCAGATGGGAATGTCCAGTTCCTCCGCCAGGGTGAGGAGTTTCACAATGGGCAATTTACTCAGCGAGTCACAGGGTATCTTGGTCTACTGGATGTCCCATTAGCAGACATGACCCCTCAGGTTGGGCGTGAAAGTGCTGATGACTCCTGGATGGGAGTTATCACACCTGAGTCATTGGTGTGAAGACAGGGAACCCTCTTATCTCTGTTTTCTCATGCACCCAGTTCATAGCCTGAGGTGTCAGGTGTGTCCTGGGCAGGTGCTGCAAACAATGCATCATTAACAGTTCATGATCAATGGCAGAGAGGGTATAGAATACACAGTTCCAGTTACACCCACAGAGTGATAAACTGGTTCCAGCCACTATAACTAGGACAAAAGCTATAGAGATAATCCTTAGTTACAGTGCTGTCTTTTATTGCTTTATATGAATATAGTGTCAAATTTTTATTTATTTTGCCCATGATTTATAATGTAGCTAGCCTATAGTCATGTTACTTGTTCTTTCCAAGAGCAGATCAGGCATTAGAACTGTTTTAATCCTCAGGAAGTGCTCTGCTTTTCCACAAATCTTTAAAAATAGCATTAGCAGGCCAGGGATCTGCTAAGGCAACTCTTTTGGAATTCCTTAATGCTTATTTTCCTAAGTTAAACTGTTGTGACTAACAGATATTTTTCTAATGTCTTCAGTTATGAATGGACTAGAAAGTATTCCATCATTGTGATACCATCATTTTCCTTCTTTTTTCAAGAGACATGTCTCAGTGTCCCAGTATGCTTAACTTCCATTACTACTTTGTAAATAATTGTTATTTATTGTCTTTAATCTCCTCATCTTTCTACACTTCCAAACTTCTGTCCCTTCCTTGTTGTCTAACTATTTTTAATTCTGTGTTGGTTTTGGCAGGGTTAATTTTCTCCACAGTAGCTAACATGGGACTGTGTTTTGGATTCATGCTGGAAACAGTGCTGATAGCACAGGAATGTTTTGATTATTGCAGAACAGCGCTTACACAGTGTCCAGGCCTTTTCTTCTTCTCACCCCCATTCACCAGCAGTGAGAATGGGGGTGTATGAGGAGTTGGGAGGGAACACAGCTGGGGCAGCTGACACCAACAGACCACAGGGATATTCCATACCATATAACACTGTGCTCATCAATGAAACTGGGGGAAGAAGAAGAAAGTGGGATATCTGTCTTTCCAAGTCACTGTTATCCATGATGTAGCCTTGGTTTCCTGCAACAACTGAACACCTCCCTCCCCATGAGAAGCAGTGAATTAACTCCTTGTTTGGCCTTACTTGTGTGCGTGGCTTTTGCTTTCCCTATTAAACTGTTTGAACCTCAACCCGTCAATTTTCTCATTTTTACTCCTCTGATTCTCTCCCCCATTCCACCAGGGGAAAATGAGTGAGAAGCTCTATGGGTCTTAGTTGCTGGCTGGGGTTAAACCAAAAAAAAAAATTGTTTACATTTTTATAAAATTATGTAATCNTTGCTATCTCAAATTTTTTCTTTAAAACTCTCCATTCATATTTTTCTGTTGGTTTTTTTTCTCCTTATTGATCCTTATAATTTTGGTCTATTTCAGTCTTGTAAGAATGGGGCAGTGGGGGGGTGCATATATGTACGTATATATATATATATCCCTGCAGGAACCTGTGTGTATGTGTGTTTAAGAGTTGCTCTGTGTTTGTCCGTGGTGAGTTTGATTGGACAGAGATCACCATCACTTAGGCAACCGGCAATTTTTACTTCAGTGATTAAGCTTTGTTTATTAATCATAATCCATCAAACTATGCCAGATGTTTCTGGCAGTAGTTTAATGTCTTTATGTAAACATTCTTGCTTTCCAAATGTTAAATAGAACTGCTCTAAAACTTCTGAATTATTCTTTTGGCAAAAATTGTGTCTTTAGAGGTAGATCATCCCTCACATCACAGAGCCAGAACATTCCTTTATAGGCTATGTTCTCTCCATGAAGAAACTAAATGGTGTGAAAACTGACTTTGTATAAAATCTGTATGCAGTTTTGTTTGAATCTGCAAAATGTCCCTTTCCAATTATACTGCTATTTATTCTTAATGAGTCTTTGTTGAAAAGGAGATTCTTGCTTCAAGTAAACTATATTGTTCATAGTATTATGCCTGAAAATTGAAATAAACAGGAGTTCTTGAACTTCTGTATGAGTGTGAAATATCTGTTTCTACTGCTCTTTCAGGCCTCTGTAAGTCTGTTGTACCCACAGGATCCACAAGTCCCAGTCAGTGATGTGTTTAGCGCGCTCACTCAGTGCACAGTGTATGATAATGTTTCAGAAAAAAAGATTTTTTTCTTTCCTTCCTTGTATTTTATTTCTGCACAACCATAGACTGCAAACTTTTGCTATGTTTTCTTTTCCTAGACAGTACAGAGAGTGATTCTAGGACTGATCGAGGTCCCTAAAAGAAAATGCTATAAAAATGCAATTGTTATTCCATTTTCTGATTACTTATTGAGTCTTCTTATGTAGCCCTGACAAATGGCATGTTCATTGTTTTTAAATTAACTGGTTTCATTACATGTGATGATTTTCGTAAATTGTGATCGCATTCACGTGTAGCTTAGCTTGTTTTTCTTCTTTTTCTGTTACAGCTTTTTCACTTCCAGATCTTACAGAGCAGTTTGCACCCCCTGATGTTGCTCCACCGATTCTTGTCAAGATAGTAGAGGCCATTGAAAAGAAAGGTAGGCTGAAGAAAAATCTACCAAGGTTTTTTTGTTGCTTATGGGAACCAAGACTGTAGAATTGGATCCAGAGATGACATGTCTCCTCCTTCTAGAGCTAATAACACATCACATTACTTAACATCTGAAATAATGGTTTCTGCTCGGTAAACGCTATTTGGACTGCAGGAGCAAAATCAAAGCTTGCATCAAATGGTATTTAATAACTCAACTAATAATGAGTATTATTGAAAGGTGAGAGAGAAGGGTTTAGTATTGTTTTATTTTTGTGTTGAATACACAGCCACATGGGGAAACAAGTAATATTTTGCCCCAGAGCAGGGGGAAAATAAAATAATAAAATGTGAAAAAGTTATAAGAACTGGTGTTATGCTTTGGGAGCCACTTCTTCATTGCTGCTGTATGTTGAGCCACCCAGTGTTGGTTTTGTGGGTTTTTCCTCTCTCCCATTTTCCCATGTTGATGTCTCTCCATCCTTTTGAAGCTTTCCTCTTTCTTTTACTGCGTCTTACCTCTTACCTGCAGCACCTCCTTGATGTTGCCTTCATAGTCCTGGTGAGGTAAGGAGCAGCTTCAGTGAGCCCTGATCATTCAGAGCCCTTAAGCTGGAGAACATGAGGAAAAGCAGTATTCTGATCAGAGTCAGGCTGCTGTCCTTAGCGACATAGGCTCTCACATGCTGTTCTGATGGTTTTAAGTGACCATAATCCTTTCCTGAATGAGTAGGAGCTTGCTAATATTAATGAGAAGGGCCAGTATTTAGCAACAGTTTGGATAAGGAACTGCTGCTGCCAGGAAACACTGCTGATAGTGTTAAATTGTCAGTGCTCTGCATCCTTGTGTATGGTCACTTTCATTGTGTCTTCTCTATTTTCACTGAAATAGGGAAGTTGTAAACAGTACCTTTCATGTGAAAACACTTTATTGGTGTCTTTTATTAAGATGGATTATTAGACACGTTATGTGACATAAAAAGATATTTTCTCTCACACCAGTATGAATCTGCTTCCTAGTGCTGGTCTCCTACAGTTGGCCAATGCACCATTTTATAGTATACATGGGACTGCTGACATCTCTGATCCTCCTTGGGCAGCTCTTTCTGCAGAGACAGCAGTCTGAACATACAAAGAGGTGTCTTACAGCCTTAAAAAGCAATTATATTTCTTAGTGTGCTAGGTGGATGGTGGTGGAAGAATGTTGCTAATTTATACTGTAAGTACTTATTGAAGAAAACTGAAATATATTGCGTCAGGGCAGCAGTCACTGAAATAATAATATATCCCATCAATTTTGTTTTGAAGGTCTGGAGTGCTCAACTTTGTATGGAGCACAAGGTTCAAGCAGCTCAGCAGAATTAAGACAAATTTTTGAATGTGGTAAGTACAGTTCTCTTTCTTAAAGTGCTAGACAGATTTTTTGGTCAAACCATTCTACTCCCCCACTTAAATATTCTAGTTCTTAATAATATACTATTAAGAAGACATACATAAGTAAAAAGTTTTCTTTTACACTTAATATGAAAGGTGTTTTTCATGTTTACAGTTGTCTTTCTTCATGTTCCACTTTGTGTTTCTTTTCCAAGAATAATTATTTTAATCTCTTCCTGTCCTCTTGCTTGTTCAAAGACTGACGATCTAGCTGTACAGAGAAAAAAATATGTTTTGTTCAGAATCAAGCTAAAGATACTTTGTTCCTGTAAGGCTACAGGCTATTATTTTGTAAACAAGTGGCAATATGTTTGCATACTGTTCGGTGTGTGCATTTTTTTGGTCCAGTAGGTGGAGTGACAATAGCGGCACATCACCTACATGCTACAAAGTGATACTGGAAGGCAAAGAGTAAATTGAATTAATATTGTAGGTTGGTTTCTCAGCTTTTAGACAGTAAAATACAACATCACATACCCATTCAGGTTTCTTGAAATATATTTCCTTTTCTTTTTGGTACTCTTCTACTTCAAGCCGGAATATACTGGCGTGGTAGCGCTCTGTTGCAGTGTGAGATCAGGAGCTATTGTAGGAGAAGCGCTTGACCACAACTTGGCAAGCTGGGTGTAATGTGTTGTGTGAGCTTTCACTTGCTTAAAAGAGCACAAAAACACAAGGGATAAAAAATGAAACTGGTTACATGTCTTGTTGCCAAAGGGACAAAGAAAGCAAAGTCAAACTGTGAATTAGTCTCCTTATTTTTAAATAATTACAAATACTAACAAAATTAGTAAAAGATGATACTAAGAGTTGTCTGGGCCTTCAAAACAAAAGGGCATCCTGTCCTCTGCTGATTGTGGTAGCAATGAAGAAGTATATGTGTACAAGCAGGGAGAGAGGAGACATGCATGTGGTGCTAGCAGCCTCACACCAGCAGCCATATTTTTAGTATTGTAGTTGTATTTTTCAGTCCAGACAAATCCAGATTTTTGTGGCAGCAGTATGAATGTATATCTTAAATCATCTGAATCCTTTCTAAAGTTTCTGAATTGAGATACACTTTTATGAAAAGTTCCTCTATCTCCTGAGATCAAAAACCTGTGGATTACATGTATTCTTACTTAAAATGTAGTTTGGTTTGAGAAACAAAAATAGGACTTTAGTAACAGTGTGTTGCTCTGAGTTGTCTTTAAGAAAGGATCAGAATCTTCCAGGACGGAGCTACTGCAGTGGGTATCCAGGTACATGGATATTGACAGATCTCATCTCCTCTGCCTGCTCTCTTTGAATCAGCAGAATGCTAATTCAGAGAGCAAAGTCAACTTTGGTCTCAAAGTTGTGAACCTGTGTTAGTGTTGTGTTCTGCTAATGGTTAAAATACTTTTCATATTTATTGGATAACTGTCTGTTAGCATCAACACAGTGCCATTTTTGCTCTAAAATCAAAGTTGACATGCATTCCAGTTCAGCAGATGGAAGAGGTCAGGTCTATTTATGTCATTACACCCGAAATGTTGCAGAGTAAGTTTCTTACTCATGTACTCATTATAGTAATTTGGGATATACTTCAGAGAAATGGTCAACACTGAAGATGCATGATTTAACTTGGCTTATGAAACAAAAAACCTCCAGTGAGCAACAAAACTAATAAAAACTATTTCTTAAGAATTTGTGGTTGGATTCTCTGACACATAATTGCTCTTGTAGCATTCATTCCCACATTGCAAGTTTTTTGTTGTCCGAGACATTCATGATGGTTTTTTTTCTCATGCAAATTCTTTGGTCTCTGATAAGACTTGAGCTTATACTGTAAGCTTTTATTTGGGAAAAATAGAAAGGAGATGGAGGAACACTAAGTTTCTCACTACCCCCTCTTGGCTGCCTTACTTCACAGTATTTGTAGGCATGCCACATATCTGATATCCTCTACCTCTCTGTTTGCTTTGGTTTAAACTGGCCAAATGGATTCAGGACTTATTTTACAGGGGACCTTGCTAGCATAGAAAGTTGATCAGCATTAATGCCTCTAAATTCTTGTACCAAATATGGATCTTTTTGTGTACACTTGGGATTTTATTGTGCCAGAGTTTCATGTTTCAGAATGAACCCTAATCTTGCTCCCACTAGGTAAGGATTTCTCTACTTTCCTATTTTTAATTTTGCTGCTGACATTCCTTGCTTCAATGCCAACAAGCAGTCGTTTATGTGGCACTCCCAAACCTTATCCCAAGTCATAACTATCCTGGAAGGGTATCAGGTTTTACAAGATAAATCCTAACAGCTGCATAAAACACGAAGCACACAGTTCTGCACATGTATGTTTGTTTCGACTTAGTTAGGTAAATATTTACAGACTTGGAGCTGCAAGTTGTTAATCAAAATTTCAGTCATAATAGAAGTAGCTACCAGCAAAGAAGGCGCATTTGACCAAACCTTTGATTAATACTTACTTCTTACACTAAATATTTACACATAAAACAGAGACCTGTTACAAATATTCTGATGTTCCATTACATTGCTAACATGCAGCAAGTCACTACTGTTACTCTGAGTTCAGTCTTGAACTGTATGTGACAGAAGGCCACACACAGCTGTGGAAGCCATTCTGTTCATCACATGCCAAAGGCCTGGGCATGGTGTTGAATGCTGTGTGTTTTTTGTCTCAAAGTTGCTTCTTGGTGCCTTGCATTCTTTCTTATGAATTGTTCCCCATAAACCAGATGTAGGTTAGCAATTTTGGCTTGTTATGAAGCTCCCAAGCTTTGTATATTCTTTGCAGTTCTTGAATTCTAAGAAGTATGTTGCTCTTTCCCTTTAGATGCCTCTTTGTTAGATTTAGAGACATTTGATGTGCATACTTTATCAGATGCTCTCAAGAGGTATATCCTGGACCTGCCAAATCCCATCATTCCACCAGCTGTTCACAGTGACATGATTTCTGTAGCTCAAGGTATGATTATCATATTATTTCAAATGTCAAACAAAAAAGCTTGTATTAGAATTCTGAGTATCTAGTGGGCCAGCTGTCACTCACAGAACAGTGAAGATTCTGCACAACCTGGCAGCATCTCAGAAAACATAAATGCTGTTACCACTTCTGGTGAAAGCTGTTTCAAGTCAGAACTAGACATTATTCTACATTATTTGTTTAGTTATTTAGGTAAACATAATGGAAAATGTAAGGGATAACGCAGTTCTCTTCTTCAGTAAGCAGAAATACTGTAGAAGAACTGGGGGGAAAAATCAAGGACTTATCTGTGTGCAGAAAGCTAATTTTTAACTTTTTATCAGTGCTGACAAAGTAAATGTATTAGAGGTCATGGAGTACTGTGTTACATTGGGAGTTGCAGATTATGAAGTGAGAAATACATGCATGTAAGATTCATCATCTACCGTGGTCATTTTAACCAAGTACAGCTTATAGGCTTTCAGCACATGGGCCAAGTATTCTGTTATATATCTCAGGACAGGATATTGTTACTGGTAACCTTCAAAGTTAGAACAGCACCTGTGAGACTTATCTAGAGCATCTCAGAATTACCCAATCATGTGTAATGCTAAACACAAGACAGACTTCTACCAGTACACTCTGAACATATTGTGGTTTTTACCAAAATGCGTATCTGTTTCCATTTGACTTTTAAATACTTGTTCTTCACTCTTTCTGAGCATTTCACTCTTTTCAAAGAAGAAAGAAATCTTACAGCTCTATTGAAGGACAGACTTTTTTTCTGCAAAATTGATGCATTTACTTGAACGTTCACTTTTCATGATGTTTCATTTTACTTGAGTGTTCCTGTGCTGATTTCAAGAGCCTTTTATCTGTTTGCTTGCAGAAGTGCAGAGCTCAGAGGAATATGCTCAGTTGCTGAAGAAACTCATCAGATCTCCAAATATACCTCCCCAGTACTGGCTCACACTCCAGTATTTGCTCAAACATTTCCTCACAGTTTGTCAAGCCTCCAGCAAAAATCTGTTGAATGCAAGGTCTCTAGCTGAAATTTTCAGCCCTCTACTTTTCAGATTCCAGCTAGCAAGGTATATGGGTCATCTTTATCATATTTTGTATTGTAAATATGGGTTAGTTATATACAAAAGTAAGTTGAATTAAGTTATTTTCTGACCTTATTTCTGATGTGAGGGCATTGTGGTAAATTTTTCCAATTTTTTTGAATAATTTTAAAGTAAACTTTTGCACTTCTCCTAGTTCTTACTGCCTAATCCATCTCTTTCAGCTCTGATAATACAGAACACCACGTAAAAATCCTAGAGGTTTTAATCTCAAGTGAATGGAATGNGAAGTTGTTGATCTGTTTTATGTGATGTGCAATTTTTGTTTCATAAGAAATTGTCTTTTTCATTAAAATCATTTTAGTACCCATAGTTTGTACAGCCTTAGGACTTTCATTTGTTTTTCAGTAAACAGCAAATAGGAATTTGTGAGCTTTTAAGACCCGTGAATCAATAGCGTGCCTATTATACAGTAATGGAGGGGTTAATTCTAGAGGTCTTGTTGAACACCTAATTTACCCCCAGGCAAATTTTTTTATAATTACTATACCCCATGGAGACATGGGAAGAAAATAAAATTTTCCTGTTTACTTACATATATGTATTTTTTAATTTAGATACTCAAAAGATTTATTTATTGAGATCAATCTAAATAATGCAAAAATATTAAGAGCCTATCCAGGAAAGTTAGATCACACTTGTATTGATTTTGTAAGTCAGAATCTATTTTAGTCAACAAACAGTAAAGCCCATCTCTAATTTATGCAAAATTGCTGGGTTTGAATCAAGTATTTGGTAGAAGCAGGACATAGTTGCTAACTGTGCACAAAAGAAATTGAGGCAGGGAACTTTACATGTTAGCTGAAAGCAGTTAATTTCACAGCTTATTAACAGAGAATGTCTGAACAGAGGATTGGATGATCGTGAACAGATCATTGGACAGCCCGTAGCTTTCCTACCTCTCTATTCAAAGTACAAAG
>VWZG01004849.1:41702-64726 GCA_013396735.1 Grallaria varia | reverse complement strand
CCAACCCAAACTTACACAGTTTCTGCACTTAACACCATTGCCAGAGGCACAAAAATACAAAGCAGTCCTATTTGGAATATTATCCAACACTTACTTGTATTACAAACAATAACAGTGTCTTTCTAGAGCACATGGGAAACAGAAGAGCTCCTCTCATTGATTCATTCCCACCCACATCACACAGTCTAACTGGAAATAAATGTGTCTTATTAGATCTTGGATAGATCCCAGATGTTTCTCACTGGCTTTTCTGATCCCAATTCTCTCCAAATTTTAACAGCCATGGTATTTTTAGACCTCTCTAGCATTTTCCATCTTAGAGCTTTGTAACAGAGGTTGAGGAAGCACTTCAAGTCCCCATTTTGTAAACAAGAAGTCTGAAAACAGGAGATTGCCAGAGCTCACAGTGAGGTTCCAAGGGAGGACAGGACAGACCAGGACCTTGTAGGAGAGAGGACAGTGTTATTTCTGGCCCACTCAGGCATCTCCATTCTGCCAGCCTCCACTCTAGAAGCGGGGATGGCTAAGGGAGTCCTTCATTTTCTGTCTAGAAAAGTCACAGCTGCTTTGTGCTGTGAAAAAGAATCCATGCTTTTCCCCTAAAAAGGATGTATTTCAGGAATAAGTGAAACAACTTGCTCCAAATGGTAAATGTGCCAAAAGGGGAACATTTTCCTGGCAAAATGCAAACATCCCTAACTGTGCTAACAGTGAGTAAACAATCTCCTGTCCCTCTCTCCCCAGCTTCAATGTCCTTAAATGCAGGAGGCCTGTAAGAAAATGGTGAGTAGTCTGGCTAGTGCAAGCCACAAAAAACAGTTTCTGACTGGTTGGTTGGCCCTTAGGGATGTGAGCAGCATCAGGACTAGGAGACAACGCAGAATAATGCTGAAGTAGAGCTGTGTGCTTCAGCTGTTCCCCACAGGGATTTAGAGACTAAATATTTCATTTCTTCCGCAAACAGGACTGTGGTGTTTTCTCAGGAGCTTGATATTGTGCAATGGCATTCATCTTGCAGGGTATGGATAACTTCAGCATCCTAGGCTGTTACCACTTACAGTGTTTTGAGAATCAAGGAAATGCCTTGTCTGTGTATCATCTGTTACCATGACCTGGAAGCATTCATTTCCAGAAAGAAGAACAGTTGTAGTAAAGTAAAAGTTGTAGGAAATACACAGCATATATAGTTGCACACTACATTAGAACTGCTATGACAAGCAAATCAACCACATCCATTTCTTCCAAAACCTCCTGCCATCTGTACACTAAACAATGATCTAATTTTGCCTGGCAGAACTTATTTCTCTCAAACTGGTGGGGCTGCACCTGCTTACTCACTGCTGGTGAATTTAACTTACAACCATGAAATTACCTTTGCATCTCCAGGTCTATTTTCATTGCAGTTCATGGACTATGAATAATTAACTACAGTCATCTGCAACAGAGGCATCTGCTTTGGCATACAATTCAGGTTTTGAGCTGCAGCTGAATTCAGCACTTGGTAATCATTTCAAATGAAGTCTTTTAATTCTCCACTTGGTTCATTTTGGGAATATAAGAAGTGATGCACATAGACTCATCCTTAAAGTGCAGTTCTTCATCACTTCTTGTATTCCAATACGAATCAACGTGGGAATGGCAAGCAACACCTTCTGTTGCCCTACTGATTCCTGTGGATGATAAATTTGTTCAGCTCAGAAACATTTTTTTATAAGTATTTCCTTCTGCCTTCTCATTTATAGCTTTCTAGTTCTCTTTGATATGGTCTTTAATGCCCATGAAATGGCATGATGGTTTAGGAGAAACTGGCTGGCTTTGAGCTGTTCAGTTGTATGCCAGGGAAAAGTGAAACCCACTGCCCTTCCATCTGCAGCTGTGTTGTGTAAAGCCAGCCGTCATGTGAATCCACAGCAACGTGACATTAATATCTTACATTATATGTGATCATCAAGAATCACGAATTGAAAATGGAGAGTGAATGCAGAGCCAGGTTGGAGCACCAGGGAAATGTATGCCAAAATAACGGGGAATTTGACTGAGATGGGACAAAGTGGTTTGTGAATGGGTAAAGATCTTCAGTGGGCTATTTCTCCTACAGTCAGCAGACTGAGCTGTGTGGAAGAAGCAACAAGACAGCTTGATTTACAGATGACTAACCCAGCAGGGACCCAATGAATATCATGGGATGCAAATACAAAAGCCTCCTGGATGTCCAATCCAGGATGGTTTCAGAGCTATCTTTTTTCCCCAGGCCAGTGCTTTGTTTCTCATGTTTGTACATCTAGATGTATTTTACTCTAAAACTATTTTCTAGGCATTATTCTGCTCTGTTAGTCCTCTCATGCTAATGTTTGTTCTTGTGCTCCTCTTGGTCTGTGTTTGCATAGCACCCAACATGATTTGATCTGGTGCATTGAGAACTCAACTGCTACAACTATGGCAGCAATTAAATCTGGGAGGAGGAATACTAATGGAGCCCAGGTTTTATTTTCTTTTCAGATGTGGTTCCCAAGATTAAGCTCAGATGTCTAAAGAGGAAAGCTCACAATAAAAAATTTCTTCAACAGGGGCTTTACATGCATTATTGGAACATAATATGCTTCAGATACCTATACCTATTTGTCAAATTTGGATGGAGTTTGGTCAGCTAATAATTAAAAGAAGAGACAGATGGCTAGACAGCATGACAGAATGATGCAGGGAGA
This sequence comes from Grallaria varia, assembly GCA_013396735.1. Lineage (NCBI taxonomy): Eukaryota > Metazoa > Chordata > Aves > Passeriformes > Formicariidae > Grallaria > Grallaria varia. The sequence continues at coordinate 62,021 of VWZG01004849.1, read as the reverse complement.
AATTAAGCTTCCTTAAGAAAGCAGAATCACAAAGACAAGAGTAAAATGGGACATTCGGATTCATTCCACATTTTTTCTTGTGACAGTTCATACTTTTCAAGAGGTATCTCCCCTTATTGTTTTCCCCTTATCAATTAGACTTGTTTTTCTTGTGCAATTCATGCCTCTCAATCGCTTAGAGAGAAAAATGCAGTGTAAAAACTAATGGACTACTGTAAATTAACGTGAGATTAAAAGAGTAAACACAAAGCACATTTAAGACACTGTCTCAGTAATAATTACTATATTTCAAAGCCCTTGCACATCTAGGAAAAAAATCTATACTATGATTCTACTAGACAGGTTCTCTGATTTTCTAATTGTATACCATCCTCCCATCCTCTTACCCTTTTTCTTTGAGCAACAGCAGTTCCAAATTCCATACAAATGCATGAATTACCATTCTAACCAGCCCAAGTCCAGTTATATAGGATCACCCCTGGTATTAATGCATCATTGCTTAGGAAAGACTCACAGAACCACAGAATCACTAGGATTCCTCTTTACTCTTTAAAAAGGCACCATTAGATAAACTCTCCCTGATAAACTCTCCTTCATCTATTAAAAACTGAAATATTGTGGTTTTGTGGGGTAACTCATAGGTTGCATGGACCAAAACATCACATCATTATCAAGGCCAGCACCAAACGTAGCTGTAAATCATCAAAATACAGCTTTTATTCATATACCACAGCTTATAATTTTGAAAGTTTATGTTTAGATATATAATATTTCTCACTAAGAGTGGAAAGCTAAATCACAGCTTTAAAAACTGTACTCCAGCACCATTGTAACTTCTTAGCATGGTGATTTTCTCAGGATGTAGGAATGTACCCTGGGCTCTGGCTGAGCACTCAGCTATATTATTCTCAATTTCAGTAGCTGGAACTGAGCTGTCCACTCTTGTACATGTCAAAACCATGTGTACAGATAATAGTTTCTCCTAAATTGTGCCATACCCAATTTTGCTGGTATTTACCTTCAAACTATTTTAATGGGCTTAGATTATGAAGCGTGATGCATATTTATTGCATAGTGGCTTCTCTCTCCATCAGCTTCATTCCAGGGTAACCTATCAAGTAAAGAGAGCTGCCAAGGAGCTTGTGGAGCCCCTGATGAAAGCTCTGTCACTGTATCTGCCCTGTCACTTGCACCAGCTGGCCCCAGGGCAGCTGTTTCTTCATCATCCACTCCATGAGGGTAGTTGGGAGTAGCACAGGACAAAGCCCTGATGGGAGATGCTGCCTGTGGCTGTGGGGAAATAGGGGACCAGTTGATGGAGATGAGCTGCCTGCAGCACTCATTAGGATAGTCTAAGCTTGGAGGGTATGCTCTTGGGTGAGTGGGAGAACTACTCAGGAACTTGTGAGGTGCAGGTTCTGTGAAGTAATTCAATATCTGGAGATGAAGTAGGAAGCATGATGAAAGAACCTACGCTGCTACTACAACGTTGCTGAGGAGCTGTGGCCCCTTTTGAGCACTTCCACTCTACTAGCTTCTCTGGCAGAGCTAAATAGATCCCACTGCCACTTTTCTTATTCCACTAGAGACAAAACTTTCAGTTTGGAAAGACAAGGATTGAAGTGCCTGGTTGTCTGCCTGAGAGAGGATAAGGACGGTGGAACCCTGTGAAAGTGGTAGGAGACCTGCCTTGTAGCTCTTGTCTGGTGCTTGATTCACCCTGAAAGAGTGGGATTCTGCTTTGGCTGGAAATGGATGTAGATCCAAATTACCACCATGGGGATACAAGGTCAGAAGGCTTGGAAGGAGTCATATGACAAAGGTAAGAGCCCTGCCCAGAAACCAGTAACTGTGGATGTTCCTGAAGCAAACAATGATTTTGTGCCTGGATACACAATAGGGATTTTCATGTCTTCCCCACACATCAATGTAATACATGTGTAGATTTATGATACTGTAAAGTAACTAAAGAAGAAGCAAGAACTATTTTACATTATATACTCTTACAGGATGGAACTCAGGAAAGGCTCTATCTTGTGGCCAGAGTATAAAATGCAAAGCAGAATCCCTTGGGGAATTCAAACTGGACTGGCTGATGCAATTTTTCTGCTTTGCATTCCTTGTGTAGAGAGCCGCTTGAAAAATTTCTAGGTGGCTTTTTATTTTCAACCCCCTGGAAAATGCCAATTTATGAAAATGAAGCTTCATGGGAATATGCTGCGTTTTTTGTTTTGTTTTGTTTTTTTTAATATTTTCATTACACAGAAAAGTAAAAAGTGAATGGTGATGACAAGGTCAGGGAATGTTCTGATATTTCACCTCAAGCTTGTCAGTTTTAACATTTCATTTTGCATAAAATTTTAAACAGAGGCAAAAATGAACCATGACTTATTTACATGAGAAAATAATTTTATAGTTAACTTTTGTAACTGCATGGAGTTGGAAAACAGGTATGCTGAAAATAACAAATACTTTGTAAGGCTCCAAAGTCTAGTGCTGCTGGTTTCTGCTAGGGAGTTGTGTCCTGGATCAAGGAACTTGAAATGGGAGTTGGTAGGACTGTGAATGCCCACTGGTTGTCCACTTGAGGAATCAAGGTGCTGCTGTTACTGATGAGTTTAGAAGATCATCGTGTAATACTAAGCGTGGAACTCTACCTTGTTGCTTGTGCTTTTCATAAAGCTGTGTTATATAAGCCTTGGGATAAGATGCTTTAATGTCTGGAAAATCTATTCTAAAGCTTTAATTCACACCTATCCCTTTCAAATACTGACACTGGATTACTTGCATCCATCATCTTATCTTGTAAGAGTGTGACTTTAATACATCCCTAACTGTGGCCATCTGTATTCATCTAGCCTTCTAATGTGATAGCATATAAAAATACTATACCATCAATTTTGGTTTTGATTAGTGGTCTCTGCTCAAGAATGTGACTAAGGAAGTTTAGCTGCTCTATTGGTGTTTTTTTTGGCTTTTTTGGTGTGGAGCAGAAGTGAGTGGTGTTACAGGGGTTGAAAGTTTTTTTTTCAAACTGGCAACAAATGTTAGAAGATTTGCTTGCCCTTGACAACAAAATAATCAACTTCTGGGCTAAAAGTATTTCTCTTTCTGGCATTAGTCTAACTGGATCCATTTGTACTCAATTTAATGAAAACCTGGTCTTGAAATATGGCTTTTACAAAGAAAGTGTAATTTTGTAGCACAATTATATGTGGACTACTTCCCATGTGCAAACTCTACCTACATTCAGGCCAGAAATGTTAGATTCAGCATGGGCCTCTTGTCTGGTGATGAGCAATTCAGAGCACCCTGTGAGACTGTGTTGAAGCTGGCAGCCAGATGCCCTCTCTGATCCCTGATGGGAAGCATTCATACCCATTCTTTTATATTACAGTAGACAAGACTGATGTGAATACCTGTTTGAACAGCATGGGATCAGACCTTCAGAGTTTTTTAGAAATAGCACTTCAAAGACTTCTCCCATCATGTAAGTCAAGCATTTTCTATTATTTATCTAGCTCTGCTCGTAACTTATTATATTCATACCCAAGGCTCCAAACAGCCTCTTTTATGACTTGTTTTCCAATGCCTTTCCTACAAGCTTTGGAGAACAAGATGAGAAATCCAATTTGTGTCCATGTTAATCTTCATCATTTAAAGGGAAATATAGCCATGTGGGTGTCAAGCTGCTGCTGTGGGCAACACTGAATAACGAATGTAGGAACAAAATCAAACACTGAACACCATCAAGCCTGTCAAATGGGCACCTCCTCCTGTAACAACTTTCATTCAGTCTCCAGCCCTGAAATGACAGGAGTTCAGTTAAGCTGCTGTCCCACCCACAAGTCAGAACCACTGGCTGTAATTTCAGGTGCTCTGCTCTTCCATCCCAGGCTGAATCTGCTCTCTGTTTAATCAGAGAATCATAGAATACCCTGAATTGGAAGGGACCCCCAAGGATCATTGAGTCCAACTCTTAAGAAAATGGCCCATACAGGGATCAAACCCACAACCTTGGTGTTACTCACACCAGCTGAGGGTCAGTCTTGATGGAGCTTTGGCCTGGCAGGCTTTCTGCCTGCACATGCTGTTTAGATGCCAGTCTGCTCTGGCTGCAAGCTCTGGACACCTCCAGAGCACACTGGTTAGACTACTTAAGTTCACTTTATTTCCTAGTTTGGATATCAGGTGTGCCTCCACATCCTACAGATCTGCTTCAGACTCAAAGTGATTTGTGAGAATGTTTCCCCTGTAGGGTTCCTTGCTTTGAGAAAGGACTTCTACAGAAATCATGAGCTGTGTAGCAAAACACGTAAGCAGCTTCATCCTATGACTCACAGTGCAAGGAACTAGGTTTTTGGTGTACAGCTCCCCAGGTATGAGGGATGCAGTGCTAACATAACAAGGCAACATTTTTCTGTCCCACTCTTTGGGGCTAACTAGGCTGTACCATATGCTCCTCTGCATGCTGCACATGGCACAGAGAAGTATCAAGCAGAGCAATGTGGCCTTGATAACTGAGAGGTGAGGGCAAAGGAAAAGGAGGCTTCAGGCAGGGCAGGGAACAGTGAGACCAGAAAAAGATAAGCAGAAAGTGGAATACGCAGGAATACCTGTCTTTGCATTGCCTGTGCCTAGCTTAATGTGACTTTCATTATAGTGTCAGTGGTAGTTCCGGTAACAAAGGAGCTCAGGAGAGGACAGAAGTTAGGAATTGAAGAGGAGGCTGAGGAGAGAAATGTCAGCAAGGGAAGGTATGCAAAAAGACTCCCTGGTGAAGAGCTACAGACTAGCCTTTTCTTGTCTGACCTTAACAATATGCAGATCCTAGGAAAGACTGTTGTTTTAAAGGGATGTGAATGATTTGATGCAATGAAAACAGAGGTGATACCTGGATACGGTCAATGGAAAGAACTGAGAAACCTTCCTAGGTAGAAATGTTCTGTACTGAAGGCTTAGTATTTGCGTCTGAACTAGTCAGTAAGTTTCTTGCTGTTTTTCCAGACTTTTGGCTTTCCTCATTTGTCAGTGGCCCTTCTCCAAGTAAAATGTTGGGATATGGGATACACAACAAGTCAAAGTTTTTTTACAGGATCTGATAATTCTACTTTCCTTGTATGCCAGTGTATCCTACTATGTGATCTAGTAATTATCTGTTAGCTGCTGGTATTGTATTTTGACACAGCAGCCACCAAAAACACATGCACATAAACAACATATGCTATCTAGAAAATATGGATGACCTTTAGAGCTTAGCAGCTGTATTCAGGATAGAATAGATGCTGATGGTTTTTTGGTCTGTGTTAGGCCCAGCCATCTGTGAGAAAGTTATTCTTTTCCTGCCAAGTAGGAGAAAACAAGTGTTGATAAGGGAGAACTTCGGCCTTGGAGGGAACAGTGGTGTATAAACTAAAATTAATTGGGCTCTCACCATTGGCTGATGGCCCTTAGAGGGCATTTGGAGGAGAGAGTGAGGAGAAGGGTGATGAAGTAAGCCCCCAGACCCATTTTAGGGGGACCCTCTGGGTTGTACCACGCAGGCGCAAGGAAATTCCAATGCACCCACACATGCGTAGAAGGAGAACCGTTACATAACCGGGGGGAGGGACGTAAGGCCTCTCACTGGGCGGTACTGGCCACACCTGCCCAGGTGAGACGTCACCCAAAAAGTAGTTAAAAGGCAGATGGCTCATGCTTTGGCTTCGGCTTGCTTCACATGAAGGACAATGTTGCCTTGGCGGGGACGCCGCTATCCTGTGAGCCTGCCGGCGCTGGAGGATGCAGCCCCTGCTCGGGGGAGTCCGGACACTTCAGGGTTGGTGAGACAACCTCGTAACACCTGGGCGAGTTAGGTGACACGTAGGGCTTTATTCCTTTCCCTCCTCTCTCTCCCCCTCTTTCCCATGGGTTCTCGTTTACTTGGCCACCTCTTATAATAAAATACTGTTGCTTTAAGCTTACAACGGTGTCTTAGTTTCAATTTCAGAGCCCCCTGAACTTTTTCCCTGGAACAGCAGCATATGAATTCCCTAAAGACACAAAGTCTGTCTCAATAATACTCTGTGTGCTATATATAGAGCTTCACTCATACATATGCTAGAGAAGGGAAGACCTAAAGGATGGTACAAGATGCAAGCTGGTGTGATGGGTCTGACAGACCAACGTTCCTTTGCCTTGCTTCTGACACAGTACCACGTCATACCAGGTTCAGTGAAAAAACTGGCTTTTAATGAGTTCAGCCTTGACACATTTCAGTGTCCATTGTGACAATCTTAGTGATATTACCTGAAGAAATGATGAAGTGTGCCCTGAACTCTACCTAAAGAAAATTTCATCTCATTATCTTTAATCATCCCTGCAAATCCTGTTGCAGAACCTGCAAGAAAAATTACATAAGGCATTGAAGCCACGTGAGGTAGGGAATAAGATCACTGTGGCTTATAAACCAGGATGCAAAACTTTTTGATTTGACAGTTCCACAAGTCATTTGATACCACACAGGCAATACTGTAAGCTTGTGTTTTATTTCTGGATCCCTTATGTGGGAAATGAAAGACATACAGTTTGAGCTCTTGGAGCTGCATTTTGAGCAAAGGCAAATACCTGAAAAAGAATTCAACAAAATCATAAAAGACTAGGTTAAAAATCAGAACAGTCGTACAGAGAAGTATTCTAGAATAGTCATTATGCTCCAAATTTGCACTATCGTTTTTAAGAGAAATCCCCTTGTCTTCTGGGAATGCCAGCATGGTTCTTTGCAGGATGTGCTCATCTCAGAGCTGCATGTCATTGCAGTGTTCTGAGGATGATTTAGGTTTAATTTACTTCTAAGGTTGTGCTAACTCACCTTTGTCCACTAGGAGAACAAATTCCGCACATTTTCCTTAACAAACCTATAGCTGCAAAGTCCCTATGTATGCAGGCAGAAATACTGGAGGGCATTGGCAGCATATTTAAATTTGTCATCTGTCTTAAGCTGTCCTGACTAAACTGCGGAGCAAGGTGTGTGTATATAGTATTTGTTACTCATAAATGTCCACACTTAAGGGAAAAGCATCACCTCTTTACTGTAATCCCTTTCTTTGTAGTGACTTCTGACCAGGTTTCTGTCTTTAGCCATGGTTCTTGAAAGGAAGCATTCTTAATTCTTACTGTACCCTGATGCTTACAGGCAGGTATAATGCCTCATCCCACCTGCCTGTCATAGGGAAAAAAAGGCATCAGGTATGCGTCTAGGGGCTAATAATACCACTGAGATATTGCATGAAGATGTTCTCTCAACAACATCACCCTCTGGGACAGAATTTTCTACACTGGAGAGCTGTTTCAGAGGCATGAGGGAAATATAGGGAGAGAGTTTAAAACTGACTAAGAGGAAAAACATTCTCTTTAAAACAAGTTACCAAGTGTCCTACATTCCATTAAGAAACATTTTCTAACTTCCAGTCTTTTTAAAGTAAGCGTATGAGCCTGCCCCTCACCACACAGAAGTAGAATATTCTGCTCTCTATTAGAAGACAATGTGCTTCATGCCCTTTGGAAGGGTCCTGGTGTATTCCTTGGTCAGGTACCAAATGTGCTGACCCTCTGCTCCACGGCAGTGTGAACTGGTGTTACTGTCACTAATGGTATTTTGTCTTGCTATAAACCCCGGTGCAAATTACTGATTTAGGGGTAACAAAAACTTATAGTAGGCTTTATAGTATCCAGACTGTTTGCACAGGGATCCATGGATGCTGATCTGCTCTTTAACATGCGTAAATTGGAAACACAGATATGCCATATCCAACTGAGGCTAAAAAATACTGTGTGGTCATTATTTATTTAGGGCCCCAGTGATTGCTCTTTCTCTTCTAGAAACCATTGTCTTCAAAAGCACCATGGTCCCATCCTCTGAACTGCACAGACCTCTTAGCAGCAGAAGTCCCCATACTTTTTTCTGATTATGCACGTGGTGTTTGATTAGATTGTTCTTTGAATATGCTCAGTGAAGATACCTCAGGCCAGCATGTCCTAACCATTTATGGGCTTGTGTGCCTAATGACTTTGGGGGAGGGGGAAAGAGGGACTTAAAATGCCTCAGCAGTAAGGTGGGGGGAAATGCAGGAGCACAGGGAGATGTTCTGTAAGACATAGTGAAGGCATCAGAGTAGCGGACTCTGGTTGCTCCAAGCAGGAGCACCCAGAGTTGAAGGCTCCTTGAATCCTACTGTCTTGGAGATTCCTTATGGAGAACACACTCTGTTGAGTGCCCAGCGAATGGACAGGACACGGGACTTTGAGGATACTGCCAGAGATGTTTTGACAAGATTGTGAAGATACAACATCCTTGGTTAAAAATATTCTAATTGATGGCTTTTTCTCCCCTGGGAAACAGGCATTTCCCACATTCTTACCTCCAAACATTTTTCTCATAGATGATTTTTACAGTCCCTTTCTTTTACAAGAAAATTATTTTGACATTAAAACAAATTAAGAGAAAACTAATCTGGAAGCCAAGGAGGTAAATAGCAGTAAAAGAAAGCTAATCTACTTCTTCTCACAGTTAATGCATTTCCTCAGCAACCCTAAACACACTTGTTCTATGATACATAGTGATATATCTTTTATTTCCTCCAAACCACTTTTACACAATTATAACACAAGCTGACATGCTTATGTGTGGAGCCACCCACCAATGTGGTATTCAACTATTTAAAGGTCTAAAAGCACTTACCATCCCTGGGCTTTGTTGAAGTGAACATGTAGTCTAATAATCAGAGTTGAAGTGTCTGACCTAAGGTTGTACAAGACCTCTCTGACAGATGTGAAACTTGGGCTCAAGACACTACTTTTCAAAGTAAGACATCTATTCCTTAAAGAAAACTAAATCATGGCATATAGTTAACCCAAACTAATTCAGGTAGACAGTACATCATTCCATTTACTTTCACTAGCTGCTGCTTGCACAGTCTTTCCCAAATAAAGAAGGAAGTTCAGCCCCCATTAAGGTTACCTTGAATCTTCCACAGGGTTTCTTGCAGATAAAAAAGTGGGAGAACCAAACCATTCAGCTGGGCTGATACTAAACCCCTCATTTGGTCTTGAAGCCAGCCAAGATATCAAACCTAACCCCAAAATCAGTGGCCCATAACATTAGTACAAACCAATGGCTTTGCTGACATATAAAATGTAGTCTATAGAAGTGTGGAAACTCTACAAATGGTTTCTAAGAAAGGTGACAAAGAAAACGCCTCATGGAAAGTACATTCAGGGAAATCTCTTTAAGGACAAACAATTCCCTGAGTCATAGCTACATTTAACTACCATATGTTAGAGAAGGCGGAGGTTGTGGCATAAAGGAAATGGCAGGTTTCTCTAGTAAAAATTTCAGATGAGCAGTTGCCTCTTCAGGCATCTGCTTGTAGAAATATGCCAGACGAAAACTTTGAATCCATACGGTGCACTGCAAAGAGGCATTTGCTGGTATACAAACATCAGCTGATTTTTGCACATCTTTTTTGCTTGCCTTCTAGCAAACAGTAGAGAATATCCTCTAGTCTCTGCTGGGGCTTGCAGGTTCCTACTATAATTAAAGATGAAGCAGAAAATTAAAAGTTACTATATTCTTCAGGGGCTGGGAGAAACAGAGGTAGGGAGCGATTGCAACTTGCTGAGACCACACAGGGGGTGAAATAAACCCTCAGGTTTCTATTTCCTAGTCTGCAGCCCTCATTAGGAGATATGGTACTTTTACAAAAAAACTCTACATAAAGCATCATGGAACTTGGCAACTGGATCATAGCACACCCATTGGATGCCCAGATAACCTCCTGGTTTCCTTACGTCCTCCTTATGGCATACAGGGACATAGACAAAGAATGACTTGCAGCCCAAATCCTCAAAATAAACCACTCTGTGCTTGGACATAAGTAGGCTGCACACCTTCTTGCTTAGGTGACTTAATTGTAGTCCTCTTAACTGAGGGACTTAAAATTATCAAGACTGCATGTTCAAGTTGGTACAACTCTTTTAAGAACACTGTAGTCCTACTGGGCTTTTGATAAGGATGTTTAAAAGCACAGTGGTATAGGTCAACTGTGAGACAAACCTTTTTTTCAGCTTGACTACAGACAGCTTAGGGGTTTTATGCTTTACAAATTACTCCTAGGAATCTGGGTAACTTTAAAAAAAGAGAAATAAAATCCAAAACAACATAAAAATATTCCTATCAACAAAACCCCCAAACAACAAAAAAACAGACAAAAAACCCAAAAGCCCCACCAAAAAACCCAAACAAAACCCACAAATCTGCAACACTTTGAATAGTCCTAACGTGAACTGTGCCTTCCAGATAAAGTGCCCCTGCAAAAGAAAGGAGCCAGGCTGAAGCAGAATAAAACATAACCCAGCAACTTAAGATTCACATTAAACTGAAATGCAACTGGTCAGATTTTGCACTGCATTTCACTGGCATTGGTTTGTGTGGTCAACCTGTTGGCTGAAGTTTCTAGATGACAGACACCATTCATCTGTTCAGCCTTAAGGAAAAACACCCCTTAATGCTCTGACTGTGGTTACAAGGGTCCGCTGTCAAGAAAACAATGTTTTTGTGCCTTTTTTTTTTTTTAAATACCTGTGCTGAGACTTAAAGTTCCACTTGTAATGGTTGTTTTACTTTGATGTAGACTTTTGAAATAGATTAATTTCAGAAATCTCTTTCATTTGTGGAGCTGAGTGTATATAAAATCATCTAGATGACTGACAGCTATCTGCAGTCTTGTTTAGTCACAGAAGTATTGCCATCTCTCATGACTTAACTGCGGTTTTTTTGCATGTTTTCTGCCTTTACTGCAGCCCTGACTGATGGCAGCAGACATTGTGATAATCTCAGCTTTGTTTGAAAGCCCATGGAGATGTGTGTTCAGTCACCCTGATTATGCTGAGGAGTTTGAAAATGTTATGCAGGTGTGTTCTGAAATGTCACAAATAAAGGATCTTAGTAGTTGAAATGTGAAGTAAAAAAAACCTGGAACTTCCTTTTTAGGGGTATACAGTATGTTCAGGGAAGTAATTATCTCTGATGATATTCAGAACCCTGGAGCGAATAAGAAAGGGATGTCTCATGGGAAAAACATCAGCATGTGAAGTTGCTGCACTGGCTGTGTAATATGTCCCCTGCAGCACAGGAGCATACAAAATGCCCTCCTGGGTCAGATCAGCAATTCATCTTAGCCAAGTGCTTTGTCTCCAACAGTGGCAACAGGAGATACGCATTTGGGAGAGCATTCATGTCCAGATGTTTTCTGTGGTCCACTCAACTCCTTGAGAATAATTGTATTAAGCATCTTACAGGGCACATCCCTGCCCTCTGCTTTCAAAATCCATTTCTATCTGTGAACATTTCTATCTATTTCTGTCTGTGAACTTTTGTAAATCCTTCCTGAACCTGTTGATGCTGCCTGTGTTTTAAAACTGTCACATAGCTTCAGGATTTCACTACACATTCCATAAAGAAATATTTGCTTGTATCTGTTTTAAGACAATCTTATACTAGTTTTATCAAGTGACCTTATATTCAATGAACTTTCTATTCCTTTTGCTCACCATTTTAATGATGTGTTAACTGTGTTCATAACTTCCCTCTACCTTTTGCTTTATAATTGGGGAGTCCCAATTTTTCCAGTCTCTCATTGTAAAGCTGCTGTTATGCTCCTTTAATTTCTCATTTTCTCCTAACTACCGCAACTGCAAAGCAAATTCAGTCACAAACAAGCATCTCTTTGGCTCTATACAGGTTTCTGGGAGCCACATACCCTGCAGAAGCACTTGCAGAACTATGTATCACAGGAGTGCAGGAACACTCCCCCACCTTCTCTTACTCTATTCCCAGGGAATTTTCTCTATTATCTCCACTTAGCACTTGTATAGCTCCTTCTAGTTAAAGCATTTCTCTGACATTAATAAAGCCTTTGCCTTGTATCTCAGCATAAGATAGTGAGCAAAGAAACCAAAATTTTGGAATTTTTCTCAAATTTATATCATAAATCGCAGCAGAATTAAGAACAGATGCTGGAAAACTAGGACCAAAGTCTCCTGCTGTCAGCAACAGCTCAATGTGGTTCATTCTGAGACACAATTTCTGGATAACGTAATATGATGTTATTTCAGATCTTTACAACAACCAGACTTCAAAGTTAAATACTGAAATGTATGTATTTTTTCTGGCTGCTCATTAACTATTGGTGTAGACACACCTGGACTTTAGAACTGTCATTCATTTGCTATGTGCATGTAAATGTGATCCTCGTATTGGTATTTATATTAAAACTGCTTTCTTTAGCAGTTAAAATTCACTGGGAGTACCTTTGAATGCTTATGTGAACTTGTATGAATGATACTGCAAGTCAGATTATGACTCTCTAGAGGGTTGAAAAGAGTAGGGAGATGCTATCTTCCTATATCATAGGACAAAAATTACTAAATTCTCTATCAAACTAGTAAAGCAATTAACTTTCTTCCTTTTAAAGCAGATTTCAAGCCTACTGCTCAAAAAGGTTCAAGCTCTTCTCAAAATCACCTGTGTCTTTTTCATATATAAAAATAGAGAAATATCTTGAGGGAACGCTTCCATAAAGAAATAGAAAAATAATGTGACATTCTGGATCTGTAGACATCTCCTGATCTTTGCTAAAGATCAGACTTTTATCACTCGCGGTAGTCACAAAATTTATATGCCTCAGATTAATATTAATACTGGTTTCATGCCCCTGCAAGCCACAGTGGAAACAGTGAATAAATACAGCTTTCAGAAAGTTCTGAGGAAAGGAAAGGCCTGAGCAGGAAAAGTCTGACACAAAGGCATCCATTGTGAAAGGATATGTCTCCAAGGAAGGCAGCAGAGCTGTATGGCCCCCTTTCTACTGCTCTTTAGCAAAGGGATATCTTGGAGAGAACAGGGGAAAAAAAGATGTTAAGGGGAGGCAGTGGAAATCCATTGAAAACCTTTGTAACAGTGTGTAGAAAGCCTAGGCAAGACCTAGGGAGTTTCAGACCCTTCAATTCCTGCGTACAGGGACAAATGCTGGAAGGGAGTTTTGCTTCTGCTAGCAAATACACTCAGCAACAGTCAGAATGACCAACTTAACACTTCCATAGGCAGTGATGCTACCCTCTAAGTAGAACTTGACCCATTTTTCAGTTCCATGTACTTAGGGCTTAAGCAAACAAAGATACAGTTTAATTAAGGTATCATGGCATATAGGAACAAGAACTACATACCAATCCATGTCTTTTATTTTTTCCTGGTTTTACCTGAGTAATGCATAAACAAAATTACAAATCTGGATATACTTCCAGAGTTTTAGGGTTTTGGCAAAAAGAATTTGATTATCAAGAGTCTTCAAAATCGGCCTTCTTCTCACTGGGATAACAGATTTTTCCTCATGGCAGTTTTGGACAAGGTGGCAAATGTCATTCAGACAGCTTGCTTTGGCATTGCAGCACTGAAGCAGAAAGCAGCGGGAACTGAAGGGAAGGGGAGAAGTTACCTTATAAAGAAATTGCATTAAGCTCACCCTCTGAGTGAACATGAAATTGAAGTTGCTCTTATATGAATTATTTTCCCCACAGCTTTTTTCAGCAGCAGACAAACTCCAGCATGCTGATTTCATTCACTTGTTTGGGGAAAACACACAGCGGAAGAGATGATGATCTAGTTGTGTATAAGGCTCTGACTTAGGCTAGGTAATACTAAATATAAGCCCATGTCGGTGTTGTGTTTTTCACTGCATGCACTTAATGATCATTTGGGATGTGTTACCACACATCTTTTTAAAATAAATTTCCTAATTAAATGTGTATTAATGGTGTTAAATAGTGCCTCTGTTGGTGGTAAATGTGTTGAACTGTGAGGATGAGATACTTAGATTAGAGGTGAAAAGTAAGGCACCAACAAATCCATCAGATAAGATTTATCACGCTGCTGCTCATGTTGCAGAAAAACAGGCTATAAAAATCCACCAAAGCCAAACAGCAGTGTGCTGCTGAGCTGATGTAAATGCCAGTGCATGGAGTGCCCTGTGGTCATCACTTGGGGCAGCCTAAACTGGAGTCTTGGGATAAACAAAAGCTTCCTCACTGCTGTGCAAGTGCTAAATCTTGGGGAAGGCATGTGACTCACTGAGTTTTTTAAGAGCCTAACAGGCATTTAACTAAGACAAACATCTAGAAGGAAGGTGAACACCTAGCATGAATTTAATACATTGACAGTGGTATGTGGGGCTACTGCTGCATGGTATATACTCAGGGTATTAGAACTGTGTCCCAAGATGCTCACTGTCCTCACTGGAACATGGTATTCCAGCCCTGCACTAAAAAGCCTAAAAAAAACCCCAAAACCAACCAACCAAACAAACAAAAACACTCAAGGCCACAGGGAACTGATGAAAAAATAATTGTTCCGGAATTGCTTCTATCTAGGACAGTAGACAAAATAGAAAAATAAATGGTACCTTGATGTCCCCTCAGTGGCTTGTGTTTGAGAAGAGGTCTTATGAAGGCAGGCTTTTCTCTTTTAGCAGTACTTTAGTTTCTCAAATTCATAAATAGCCCATATAAACTCCTTGTTCCGTTTGAAGATGAGAGCTTCTTTTGCAGGATTACAGACTCTGCCCAGGCTACTCAAAGGCAGTGGATATGAGGCCATAAACTGCTGATGCCAAAAGATAATTGAAGAGACACATATTGGGGTGTGTGCATGTATATCCATTTCCTTATACGTTTATGCTCACTGTATTTAAGTCAAATTCTCTCCTGAACCAGTGAGGTATAAACCAAAGCACAAGGCTGAGGGTTTTTTGTGCTGGTGAGAGGTACTGGTTGGCCTGACAGCCTTGAGACAGGAGATCTCCACTTATCCATAGTGTAACACTCAACAGGCAGTATCAGGAAGGAAACATCTTGCAACACTGCCCATTAAGGAAGTGTCTTCAGGTGTTTGAGGGAAGCATCTCTAAGCGGGAGAGTTAGATTAATTCTTTATTTCTATTTGCATTGGATGTAAAAAATATACAGAGTGTGAAAAGCTCCATCAAAGACCAAGCACGGAAGACACAAAGGTTCACACTGATGTGCAGACGCAGATGCCAGATGAGGAAAAGCAACGAAAATTTTGGCACTGACCTCTGAGGCTGGGAGCTGCATTTTTTAGCTTATAGAACTGCTTCCAGAGACAATTCTGTTTCAGATAAACTAATGGAAAGGCAAACTTAATCCTAAATTGCTGTTTGCTCTTCATCTATTTGGACTTCTCTCTCCTGTACACTTCAATACTTCTTCAGAGCACCTCTGTGCCAGGAAAAAGGAAAATGCAATGCCAGTGTGCCCACCTTTGTTCCTTACATGGCTCTTTGAAAATAAAGTGTCCTGTATCCAGAGCTGGAATGTTTTCCATAAGGATAAACTTGTAAGGAAAATTTAACTTCCCGCTCCAACGTGTGAAACACAGCTCAGGATTTCCAGAGGCACTGGCTTGCTACCAAACACAAGTATACTTTCAGAACCACAGAAAAAGCATACCAACCCCCCTCCTGTCATATTTTGTGTTCTTGCTTTGAGGAATGATAATACTATAACACCTGGGTAAAGTTGCTGAAAGAACATTTCTTAATGCAGACACAACCTATCTTTTTTTTCCTAACCTTATTCTAAGAAAGGTCTGTATTGCTTCTGCAGACATCTTCCAGGAAAAAAAGCAGCCTGAAGCATGGAAATATCCAGACTGAATAGTTAAACCTAGGCAATGTCCTAAGAAATCTAGAAGGCCCCTGGCATTACCCTACCACTATTTAAGGCTACATTAAGTAGTTTGGCTTTGAGCTCCACCAGTCAGACTGAAAACTGAGGCTTAGCCTGACAGGTGACACACTCGTCAGAGAAAGAAATGCAGGAGCCACAAGTCAGCATTTTGAGGTAGCATAGCTAAATAACTCCTGTTACTGAACCTGTGATACTGATATCTTGTGTGCTAGTCACTAGCATTGTCTCCTCATTATTTTAATTGCCAAAGCTCTTAACAAACCATCTTCTTTTTTTCTTTTTTTTTTTTTCTTTTTTCTTTTTGGATTCTCTAAGCAGACTGAGCCAGGCTCACAGAGAAGTACCACATTGTTGTTGAACAGAAAATCTCTGTAATTGTGGGTATGTCTCTGCTGTCCTGTGACAAAAAGCGCTCTGCTAGATGGTTATATCCAGGAGATGAAGACAGAATGTTGTGGTAAATCTGTATTTTGTGACTGAAAAATCTAACAAGCTTACAGTAGCAGTTTAAACCACACACACACACCAGGAAGAGAGTCTTTGGTCCAAAAAGTCATCGTCCAGATTGAGATGGTATGGTTTAGGCTCCTGGGACAGCTATATCTTAGTATCAGTTACTTTGCATTTTTGTCCAGTGTGTCTCAGTGTGTGAAATACATGCTACTGTTAGTGCAATGCTATATGCAGCCTAGTCTTGCTGCAAGACAGGGTGGAAAAGAAGTCTGAACTATAACTTTTTCAGATGATGTGCTTTTAAAGAATTTGCAGAAAGTGGTCCAAATTCTGAAGGCAAAACAGTGCAGCACCTGTGATTGAGGAAATAGCATACCACACTTTCTCCTTACAATGCTTGCTTTCAAATTTGTATTTTGTCTCTCAATTCATTATACTACTTTCTGAGAGAGTCTGCTAGCACTGGCTGTGGGGACAACCCAAACTCCTGCTTTCCTCCCTGGGAGGAAATGTCCCACAGAGGGACAGTGAGCACAGTTTGTCATAACTGACCCTGGTCTTAATGGCACAGCTCCAAAGTCTACAGAAATAAACACCAGCTTTTTCATTTATTTCCAGACTTTGGATTAATCTTCAGATGTCTGTCAATGCTTCTTAGTGTGGAAATACTGCTAAGGAAACTAAGTAATGATGGCAATTCAGAAGAGATCCAAGACAGGTTTTTTTCTGAAGGACTGAGGAAAGAAAAGTCTTGCTGCATATCACTGAGTGGATTTTCTTGAATCCGTTCTGTTCATGCCCCTGGAGTGTCTAAGGCTGAGGAAATGTACTCTTAATTTAGAAATTTTAAAACAGTATCCCAAAACATCTACCTTCTCCCCTTTCTCCCAGTATTTTGAAACCGCTGTTTTTCTATAGTTGCCTCTGAATAGAAAGAATATCTTTCAAACTGGGACCTCCCTAGCAGATAATCACTTCTAAAGATAAGAGATCAGTGCAGAAGTAGTGGCATCAGCTAGCTGCAATTCAGATTGCCTGAAATAAAATATTATCTATACACCAACCTCCTGTCTGTGAGGGCCAGAGCATTTGTTCAGGACACTGTACAAGATTATTTAGTCTAGCATTTTGTGGAGCTTTGGATTAATTTATCTAATAATCTAATTTTTTATAACTAATGTTTTTCAACTTTGAAAATAATCCTGTGAATTTTTAATTTAGTTTTGAAGAGTTGCAACTAAAGCTGACCTTTTTGTGACTTTTCTTTTTCATCTTCCAAGAGCATTAACTCAGATTTTTCTTTCTAAAACTGATTTCTAGCTTTCTTCTCAATATGTGCAAGATCTGCTCTATGCAAGCTCTTAGTGCCTTTGTCAATGTGCTTTCAAATATTACACCCTGGTCAGAGCTAAAAATATTCATGTTAGCAAGTCAGCAGAAAGCTCTGAATTTTTGTTTTGATCTTCATGTGAATTTACAGAAGAAATTGCATCTGTATTCTTCTATGCTACATGTTCCTGTTAATCCCTATTCTCACAAATAAGCCACTGTTGCACAGATTGGTGCTGTTCATTTTATTGAGTTCAAATGCATAAAATTTGCAATTTCTCATTAATGCCCCTGTAGCACAGTCCAAATATTGACTTAGCTAATGCTTTCAACTTAGTGCCATAAAGTTGCAAGCTAAATAAAATAAATACAGAAAGTTTCGGGGTTTTTTTGTTAAATACTTAATTTTCTTAGAAGATATTTCAGCAGTATTATGAAAACCATATATCTCATAAAATGCAAATGGGGCTCCATGTGCAGGAACAAGCAGATATATTGAATACAAACTCTACTAAGAAAAAGGAAAGTTCAAGTGGCCCAGAGGAGAGGGAAAAAAAATTCTTAATTTAATATACTCATGGTCAACAAGATCATATTTTTCAAGTCACAAAGGTTTACTGCAGGCATCTACTGTGACCCACTTGCAATTAAGGACATAAAATGTTTGTCACTGGGGAAATTATTTCATTAGGAATAAAATCCGAGGGTTCATGGGTTACCTAAAATTGGACAAGTTCTGCACTGCTGAGACTAACAGCCTTGCACTGACTGCCTAATGGTAGACATAATCCATGCATATATCTCTATTCAGCTTCTTCAGGATAATTTAATACTGACGTATGGTATCAAAAGCACTACCTGTGTCACAATATTTAGGCAACAGTGTTTTGTTTCAAATGCATGGTTTGAAGGAGCTGCTGTGACTCAGCTTCTGGAGACACAGATGGTGTAAGTCCTTCTCCAGTAAGGTGGTAAATAACCCTTCTTTTAATAGTATAATATTTTTTTAGAAGCAGTGTCTATGATGTGTGCACTGAGGCAACAGAATTTTCTGGTCACATCTTGGTACTTCACCAAAGTCCTTGAGTCATATGAGGAGTTCACACATTGCTATTATTGCCTTCACTGCACATTCCTGCCCTATGCTAAAATGTGTCCCAATCCATAAGGTTTTTTTCAGTACTGGCTCTAAGAAAGATGGGGATAAAGTTTTTGGCAGGGCCTGTTGCAAAATGACAAGGAGTAATGGAGTTAAATAAAGAGGGTTGATTTAGACTAGACATAAGACAGAAATTTTTTATAATGAGGGTGGTGAAATGCTGGAACAGGTTGTCCAGAGAGGTGGTAGATACTGCATCAGCAGTAGGAACATCAGCAATAGGACAAGGGGGCACGGGCTTAAGCTCTGCCAGGGGAAATTTAAGTTGGATATTAGAAAAAAATTCTTTACAGAGAGAGTAATCAGGCATTGGAATGGCCTGCCCAGAGAGGTGGTAGATTCACCATCCCTGGAGGTTTTTAAACTGAGATTGGACGTGGCACTGTGTGCCATGATCTAGTAAACTGACTAGAGTTGGACCAAGGGTTGGACTTGATGATCTCTGAGGTCTTTTCCAACCCAATCAATTCTATGATTCTATGATTCTATGATCCCTGGAAACATTCAAGGCCAAGTTGCATGCTCTGAGCAACCTGATCTAGTTGAAGATGTCCCTGTGAATTGCACAGGGGTTGACCTAGGTGACCTATAAATGTCCCTTCCAACCCAAAATATTCTATGATTCTATTCCTCGTATGAGAGGTAGAGGGATAAACTGAAGGTGGAACAGTCAGTAGGCATTATACAAGACAGTCTCCATTCCTATAGTGACCTAACATCTCCACGCATTCATGCACTTTTCTAGGCTGTTTTTGTGGATTTCACTGGGACACTGGCCTTGCTCCTCAGAAAGCCTGAAATCCAACTGGGAACTAGAGAATGCCACTCGGTGCTCCAAGCTTCAGCAGATAAGTTTTTCTAGAGGTCAATATTCATACTAAAAAAGAAAACTTAAAAACAAACAAACAAACAAAACCCAAACAAAAAACATAACCCAACAAAACCCATCGCATTCACTTTGTTCTCCCAATACAAGAGCAACCTCATTAAGACTCCTCAGAAACTATAGAGGCGCAATTGGACTATGCCTTACAAAGTGACTCAGGTGCAGAAATACTCTCACTGGTTTTAGAACTCTGGGATGCACACTGAGCATCCTCTGTTCATGACAGTCCTGTGAACTTTTTTCTGAAAAAGTATTAATGGGAATGAACAGAAAATGACAGTGCACAATTAAGCTTTAAGGTGTTTTCATCATGAGCATATTTCCTTAACCCCTGTTCCAACTCCTGCTGCTGTTCCTCATATTTTCCATGCCTGTCTAAACAACATGCAGACCAGCTACCTCCTGTGCAGAAACTAGAGGTAGGGTCTGTCCAGTGGTACTGGGAACAGACGGTAATACTTGCAGCACTCTGATGTGAACGAAGTTCCTCAAACTTGATGATATTAACATTTTCAGAACTTATTAGTGTTATAGTTTTAGAATTTGTCAGAATTTTTTCTTCCCTGCCAGTGGTTTGGGGGCTGGCACCCTCCCCGCCTCAGCTGTCGAGGCAAGGGGGCTCAGCTAATCACTCAAATTCCAGCCTAATGGCTAGGAGGGGCGGGGGGTGGGGGGAGTTTCTTTTTTCTTC
>VWZG01004849.1:29507-41597 GCA_013396735.1 Grallaria varia | reverse complement strand
TTTGTTCTGTTCTGGTGTTTTGGAGATATATATATATATATATATTTAATAGTTAAGAACTGTTATCTTTCCTTCTACACATTTTCCAAATTAAAATTTTGTTTTAAATTTAAAAGAGGCATGGTCAATTTAAGAAAGGAATTCTAAATTGTTTTGGCTTGCTCTAAACTAAGACAATTAGAAAGCAACATTCAGTAAATGTAAGAAATTAAATTGAAGATATACTATAAAATGAGCCATGCAAAGTTATTTTAGGTGACTAAAAAGTCTTTTAGATACAGACCTAATGTGAGGTGAGATATATCCTACATACATGATACATATGTTCATATGAAATTAGTCTTAATGATACTGAAATTTTGTCCAGTTGGGTTTGGAGACCTGCAGGCAAATCATGATACTCTTCATACCTGTAAAATATTAGAACTTAAGAAATTGCTCTAAGATTCTTCTGCATTTTCCATGGTCTATCTCTTGCCTCATCTTCAGAGGGATGCCAAAGTAGCCTTCCCCAGAGCTGACGTTTATTGCACCATGTGCATCAGTAACTGCACATGATTTTAGAGATACTTTGTAGATGCTAGAATTACTTTGGGAAAAGGCAATTTCACTGAGTCTTCTTCATGAAAATAAAATAGGATAAAGAAATTCCTATATGTTTTGGTGGTTTATTCTGCAGAGGGAAACTAGGAAAAGGGAACAGACAAAGCTCCTTAGTTCTGAATCCAATGTGTCTGCCTTTTCAAGCAAGAAAGAGTGGAAATAGAGCATGATTGTTTCCATGGAGTTCTAGAAGTCTGCAGGACTGCCTAAGCACAAGTATTTCTTACAATACAGGTTCCCAAACTCCTCCCAACATATGTGAATTTCCACTGTAGTGGTGCTGAGTTAAATCTCAGGGGCCTCTTTCATGCTAAATCCTAAATAGAAAATTAATGAAGAAAACAGTCATACTGAGTACATTTAAAATAGAGTTAGTTTGTTTTCATGAGAGGGCCTTGGTTATTTCAGATGCCAGGTCAGAAAATGCAAACAAAATTCACCAAGAAATTACCGAAGTGATACTGAGGATACATACTGGTGATTGGTGAGAAATATACTGATTTAATTACACCAAACACTAGAAAAGGAGTATTCCTGCATGAGATGTAGTTATTTGAGATTATCTGTGCCACACCGAAGATTAGTTAAAAGCAAGATTTTGATTTCTTGCCTCAGCCTGTGCTTGCTTTTATTTCAGTGAGGCAGAATCAGTTTTAAGGAGAAGGGTAGTCAGCTGATGCTTCCAAGACTAGTGTGCCTCTCTTTCCAAACGGGTCTGAAATGTCCATTTAGGTCAGTTTCTTCCTTTCAGGCAAAACATTGAGCCTGTATTGCTTTTTGTCATTTTCTTTTCTGTCATTTACTTTTCATGTCTTAATAGTACAGCTAATAAATTAATTCCTTCTTCCACTGATATTTAAAGGAGAAAATTTACATTTTTCCCTCATCAGTTATCAAAAGCATGTGTTTCTTCCTGCTCTGTTTGGATTGTTTTCCATCTGTAGCCAACCTATGTTTGCTAGTCTCTAGCTGGCTTATTCACAGTCCCGTGCCCAAGCCTATTTCTTTAGTGACAAAGTTGTCAATAGGACAAGTATATGAATGTTTGATTATCCAGAACACAGCTTACTTATTAAGTTGCCCCTATCTTGTTGTCTTCAACCTTTCTGTTTACAGTTCTTCAGAGGCAGGGGTTATTCCTTCAGGACTGTGCATATTTATGGGAAAATTACTGTGCTTCCTGTTCTTGTCATGTGATCAGCAAGGTAAACATAAATAAACAGAAGGAGTGGATTTAAGCCCCACATCTGCAGTTGCACTTGCTAGATATGAATTACAAGAGTTCTCGATGTTCTTTCTTTAGTAAATTTTTTGACTGTGGTCAGGAAACAAGGCAAATTTCTCAGCTGCCTCCTGCAGCAAGAGGAAAGGTGAGTGTGTGAGCACACCACAGCAGTGAGAGACAGGCAGCCCACTTCCCACTCCCAGCTTTGTAAAGAAGTTTATTTGGCCAGATCCTCAGTGGAAGAAAGCAAACACCCACTGCCAGAACAGGTGTCTCTGAAGGATACCTATCTAAATAAATAAATTAATAAGGACACTGATATATCTCTCTCCTCCTTTTTGATAACCTCAAGACCTAACATGCTCACTGCTGATAAGAGTCAAATTTTCTTAATTGTAGATAAATTTTTTTGAAACTTTGCCTGGAAATAGATCTAACAGAAAAACTTGTGTTGTGGATCACTATTAAATTATTTAATGTTGGAATTCAGCCTGGAGCAGAACCAACTCCAGTGTGCGTAACCACAAGAATCCAGCTGGGTTAAGCAGCAGTGCTTGGCTTCACAGATGCTGCCACTGAGGTCAGTTAAGACAAGGTGTTTGTTTTGGCACTCATACTCCCATGACCCACATTTTGCAGAGCATGGGGTTTGATTTTTTCTGCTACCCATGGGTCTAATACTGCATTCTTCTAGGGTGACTCTTCAACATATTTCAACATATTCTGCAGTGAAGAAATAATAACACAGTCTGATTTTTTGGCTTCTAATTCTTTCTTGTACTTTCCCACTTTGAAAGTCAGATTTGAAGTTCTCACTCACTTGTAAAGCTCCTCAAGGGCACAGATCCTGCTGGTCAGGAAAAGATCATGGATGACAGCCCTTGTAGGGAGTGGGATTTGTGTTTCCCAGGCAGGCACAGAGATAAGCCACTGACAAAAGCAGCTCTCTAGAGTAGGGTTGTGCAAATCTACAATAGATTATACTGTAGTTAGACTGAGAGTTGGATGGCAAATATAGCCACATGAAGCGGAGAAAGAAAGTAAAGACAATCTCCTTTTGTGGTTGTAGTCCTGTGGGTCACAACAAAATTAGGCCCTACTGGGAAGTAGTGAAAGACAGGATTGCCAGATATATTTTTAATGAAAATAAATTTCACTTCTGCGTTTTATTTTGCTGTCAATAATTAATGTCAGCTCATGAGCCATAAAGGGTCCTAAGATGATCCCACAGGGCTGATAGGGGTTGGGTGTCAGATGCTGGGTAACTGCTGCCAGTCTGGGAGCCATCCATCAGGCTGGATCTCAGCAGCCGTGGCCCTGAAAAGAAACCACCAAAAGGAGCTTTTGTGCGTGAGTCACAATTCCCTTGGTGACTTGAGACTATCAGGCTCTTCCTTCCTTCACCTCAGTTTCCATACTAGCTACTTGAGGACAGTCACAGGGGCATGCCTTGCAGGAGGGTCATGGTGGTGGTCATTGTTCCTTCAGCCTTTTGGAAAGCTACAGTTCTGTTCAATCACTAAAGAAATTCCCTCCCTGGGAGAGTATATTGTATGCATTGTCCAGTTGCAGCCTTCCAGCTTGAAAACTTTCCAAGCTACTTATCTAAACCGTGGTAATGCATTGCTACACCGGGCCTCTGCTCTTGCTCATCTGCAGCTTCTTTTCTACTGACCCCTGCTACTAAAGCAGCAAAATAACCTGTGAATGTCAGCAGCTTCATGTGCTTTCAAAACCAGCCTTGATGTTTTCAACATATTCTCTCATTTTTCTGTGTGCAGACTACTGTTTAACATTTCTGGAAAAGCAGCTGGAGAGTCCAGCCAATTTCTATAACATTTTAAAGCTGCACATATGTTTAATATATCTACTATTTCCTTCCCCAGGGCTTCATGCTTGTCTTGCCGTTCATCTTTTCATACTGTATGCATAGAATATGCGTTACCTACAGCATCACTACCATAATATATGGCATTTCTCAACACCTATATGGCGAATCCATTAGAAACTGTAACAGCTGCAGACTAACTCCAGCAGCTCTACCTGGTGGGAAACAATCATAAAAAAGACTTTCCCTATTCAGAATTCTGAAAAGGCAACAGTAACAGATGCACCTCCCTTCTCAGTTATTTTTCTGTCTCCAGGAAGAGGAAGGAGTTAATAAAAACAGAAGGAAAAGAAATGTGTGTTCAGCAGGCCAGGTTGAGCGGTGCTGAGGTGGGAGTCCCACAACTAGCAGTGTGGCAGTGAGGATTGTTCTGGCAGTGCCCATAAACTGTGTGTGGAGACATGAGGAAAACTGAGAGGTGCCTTTGACCAAAGTTGTAACTACCTCTGCGGCAGGGGGTATATAAAAGACTCTCAGTAATGCTGAGCAACCACAGATTTGGAATAAAAGCAGCAAATGGATGAGGATGCCATAATTTCCTTGCCCACTGCTATCTAATAGCAATTCCTCCACTCTCCTACTCACCACAGTGTTGAGAGTGCCTGTCAGGTGTGTGGTGAGAGGGTAAAAAAACCACCTTCAGTCAACAGCAACTAATCACAGCCCTGTAACTAGGGCTCAGCTGAAGCCTAAAGTGTTTCATT
The DNA here is from genome assembly GCA_013396735.1 of Grallaria varia. Taxonomy (NCBI): domain Eukaryota; kingdom Metazoa; phylum Chordata; class Aves; order Passeriformes; family Formicariidae; genus Grallaria; species Grallaria varia. The sequence goes on along the minus strand of VWZG01004849.1, from coordinate 37,177 downwards.
GATCCTCCTACTTAAGACAGTGTTAGTTTTCATATACCAAATGTATTTATTTTTGGGTGCTGTAAATGTAAAAAAGCACAAGGGTGGCACAAAGACAAATGAAGAAAAAGAAAGTTTGCTTGAGAAAAACTTGTTTCTCCTGCTCTGCCACAAAGCCAAAATTGGTAAATTTACCACTTGGTCATCACAAATCATGTAAAGACACACATATGCTGCTTCCCATTTTTAACCTGTGTGAAGTTGGCTTCACACAATGACTGCCTGGAGCAGTCAAAGCTTGGAACATCCACAAACTCCAAGCCAGAGAATGGGTTCCAGGACAGTAGGAACCACTTCAGAGTGAGTGTTCTTTGCTGCATCACATCACTGCTGCCAGGATTAGCTCATCTGGACCTCATGCACTCAAGCCTTTAATGATGCACAATGCACTGACAGCATGGACAAAGAGCTGGTGACGAGAAACTGAGAAGGGAGGAGGTTGAGAAGGCAACTGTAAATACAATGTTCCTATGTAAATTACAAAGCCATTTTGCCTTATGCAGGCTGTAGAGAACTTTTACTGAACTGGCAGAGCGAAAGGAGAGGGTGACAGCTGAGCAGAAAGGAGGCAAAAAAGTATGCAAGGCAATGGGTAGGCAGAGAGTCCAGATAAACAACAAGTTTCTGGAAGAATAAAAATCTGAAAGGACCTGTTAGGGTCAGCAGCCTGGGAGATACCAGTACGCTGGTGGGGAACAGCAGACTGACCAAAACACTGCAAGGATTCCTGGGACTCCACTAGGAAGCTTTGCAGTTGTCTTTTGCAAAATTACAGGAGATAGAAGTGGGCAGGACAGCTATCCCATCAAGGCAAGAGCTGCAGGGGGTGGCTAGGCACAGACCTACAGAAAAATTGTGCTGCAAACATGAATCTTGAATCCTGGCATTCCTTTCCCCATAATCAAACAGCAGACTATATTTAGCCAAACCTAAACAGAAACAAAAAACAGCAGGACTAGTCTTAGCTCTAACAGCTGCCACCAGCTGCTCAGAGATACAGGTAGAGCTGATGTCACATGTAGTTAAATGATATGGAGCAAGGGAGGCAGCTATGCCTGAATGAACAATGTTGGCATTTGGTTAGAGAAATATCGAATTTTATTATTTCATGGTTAGATGTAAGGAAGATCAAATGTTGAGAAGAGCATGAATGCTTTCTACACCAAGGGTAAGGCTATAATGAACCATGGACAGGCAAATAAGCAGAGGAAAGGGAGGAGGTAACAGATACAATCAGACCATCTTCCACTCAGAGAAAATGCTTGTACGTCTACCCTGGTGTTCCTTCGCTTTAGTTCTACCATGACAAGAATCAACAAATGCAGTTTCAAGAAAGTCCAAGAAAGACTATTGACTAAAATCTTGTGTCTGCGCGGTAGGGCCAGTGGGGCTTTTTCAAGCAGCATGTGAAGAGGACCAACAGGTACTGCTGGTCACAGCAGGGCTCTGCTCTTGGTTAATATACACTCTGCCTGGCCCCAAAACTGCACGTCTTGGGGTCACTACATCAGTAGCCCCTCTCCTTGCCAGCATGGAGACATTCATGGGAGACAGTAATTTATTTCACTGATCCATAAACCCAGGGCTCATTCTCTATTTAGGAATCAGAATCATCCACTGGACAGGAGCATGGAAAGGTCATGTTAATGCAACCGGTTGCTTGGAATATCACCTGCCCCAGAGGGACATATCTGTATTCTTGCTGATGAAGAAATAATCTCAAAATTAGTGAACTAATTACTATTACATTTCCACTAGTAAATATACACGTACACGTGCAGCACCTTTGGAGAACCTGGAGCTGGTTGAAAAGAGTAAAACCACAGAATGCAAGAAGTGGGAGTGTTTAATAAGTATTTTACTATCAAAATAATACATGGCAATTAATACAGTGGGTGTTAAACCTGGTCACCGAATAATCACTTAAGAATCTAGTTGTCACTGCCATTCTTAAGAACAAAGAAAAAAAGGTTACTGACCTCTTCTACTAGTGTAAGGAGAAAAAAACCCCAAAAACCCAAAACAAACAAAAAACCAGCAAAACCAACCAACCAACCAAAAAACCCACCAAAAATCCAAAACTCACAACAGAAAATCCAGATTCTCTTTCCAACCACATTTCTGGACTTCACAGGCACCTTATTGCAGTAATCCTTCCTCAATACCTCAGCTGGTATAGCATGGACTTTGAAGCTCATGGGGTAGCTCTGAGTTTGATAACTAATCACTCTTTAATAACTAATGTTTCCTTCACAAAAGTCCCTGAAATGAAGTTAGTTGGGGAAAATACAGGAGCAGGGATTTTTTCAAGTAGAAAAATTGCATTGGGCTTTTTTCCCAGTAACCCACACAATTTTTTGAATGGGGGGTGGGGTGACCCTGAATTCAGCTCTATTCCCCACATGTCCAGACCTTGTAATTGGCAAGTGATCCCTGGTAGCATGTTTCAGACATATTTCTGAATAATGAAAACTAAACACAGATTTGTTGAAGGCCTCTCTAGCTTGGCTCCTGCTTGAATTTGTTCTGTAGGAACTTTCAAAACTTTCATCCTGGGTTAATTGCTACTACTGTATTTTTAAAGAGAGCTATTTAGGAAACCCTAACTAGGAATGCAGCTGTGGGATTCAGCAGAAGAACAATTTAAACAGCAGTGTTTAAATAATTAACTCCAACTTTAATTCTCAATTCCATCCAAGCTCCTCGGCATAAAGAAGAAGACTTTAAAGGCTCTCTCTTCCTCAGTGTCGTTTGACTCTACCCCAAATTAGGAGGTACAGTCCTGTTATCTACAGCAGGCTTAGCAATGTACCTTCCCACTCACAGAGCATTTCCTCTTTTTCCTGAGTAAAGCAGCTGCAAAGTGCTCCTTTGCTCAGGCAAAGCTCATCTGGGTTTTTTCAGCTAGTTTAAAGCAATGTTTATGCAACTTTTATACATTAAGAACTGGGTAAATGGAGGAGCATCTATTCCACTGCATCAGAGCATGCTGGAATCCTCATATCTGATGAGTTTGCCCATTACTCAAGTGTAACTCTGAGTTGGTTCGCTCCTCTTTTTCTATTTGAAAGGTTTAAGTCTACCAAACCAAAACAGGACAGGTTAGCCATTCTAATGGCCTTCTCCAGCAGGCAAGACGAGACAAGGCAAGGAAGAACAGGGAAAAATTACACTCACCATCGCATTCTGTTTGTTTTTTTAAACCTTTGAACGGTGGAAACTTGATAAGCAGCAAGAAAGCAGAGAAAAGTTTTATCTTCCCTGGCTTTAACTCTTTTGAGATGCTTTTACTATTCAGATTTGTGAACAGTGTTCCGGTTTCTCACTTCATGTTTGAAAGAGTCTTGGAAGGGATGACTTTGTAGAACCAGGAATCTTACACCCATTTAAACAGCTATTTAGCAACAAGATTATGATGTTCCTTAGCTCTCGGTAATGGTAACAGGTCTAATGACTTTCATAGTGTAAGAGGCAGTCTTAATTCTCCACATGTCCTGAAGCATAACCATTCTTTCTTCATAGCTGCTTTGACTCACTCATCCAAACTCACAGTCAGGAGTGGAAGAGGAGCTGTGTCTGTAGCTTCACAGATGCTGTCGGATGGTGAAGCCACTTGCAGATTAAAAACCTAATGCCTGTCTCTTCCTTAATAAATGCAGGTGAGCCAAGGAACGAAGCCAGTGACCATATTTTGCCATGACTTTCTGGCAGTTATAGTGGACTTATTTATCACCCAGCATCTCCTTTTCATTGCACATATCTAGTGTGCTCCAGTGTTCTGCCTTGCATTCTTGCTTCTAGAGTCTGGCTTATCTTTCAGCTGTCTGGCCAAGTCTATTCCAATAAACTGTGGTCATAAGATCCTGCCTCAACAATGCTTTACAAACTGGTCACAGGGATAGGGAATGACACAGTTACACTTAAAAAAAAAAAAAAAGACTATCAACACTAATCTAGCAGGGTATTATCCATCAGACCCAGGTACCTGGAGACTACTTTGTGTCCAGTTCTGTTTTTAGCAAAGGTGTAATGGCACTTTCACAGCTCCCCCTGTTGTTACTGTTGGCCACAGACAAATAGGTATTTTCAGACACCACCCTCCTCAGAAAAACACACACACACACAGTTCTCTGGAGCAGGCTGAGATGTTGAAACCAGATCCTTTTATGGGAATGTACAAAAGGGGTTTTCATAAGGAAGCTGGAGAATCTGCGAGGCACAGTTGCCACTGTCGAGGTAGCTGATAGTGCCCTATGGTCCCTCCACTCCCTTAAATTCACCACGTTGTGCTGCCCATTTATTTGTGCCTTCATTTCCACCCAGATTGACATACATGGTCACAGCCAAAAGTGGGGACCTTAGTCATATTTTACGTAATATTTCCTTGCATGTCAAATAGAAAAAAAAGGAAAGAGGAAGAAGATTCTGAAAAACTAAGATGTTTTATTGGTTTTTCATTTCTTTTATCTCCCACCCAGATCCAGGACTACAGGGAAACATTTTTACCACAAAATCCTAGTATATTGAAATCTACAAAACAGGTGAAAAAGGTTCTTTCTGATTCTATGCTGGTGTAGCACTTTAATTGAGCACCTAACAGGTAGTTTTGTATATTTTAAATATAAGCTCTCAAATTATTAGGAATATCAGGGTGAGGGGACTCTTTTTTAGTGTTTCAAGTTTCCTGCAAATACTTCAACATTCTTTCACATTATTTTGAATCCTGTCAAAAGACTGGACAACCACAGAAACCATCAACTAAATGTAAGATAAACTGAAGTTATTTGCAAAACTTAGGCATGACAGTGAAATGCGAATAGAAAAGAGGAGTGGTATGAGCACAGCAGGGAAGAAGGAACAGTTCAAACTTAACCCAGTATATTATCAGCATTCCCTCAGCTATTCTATTCAAAAAGGGAGAATTTAATCTGCATTGTCTTTGAATAAGCAACAAAATCTCCAAGAACTTCTGCCTCACATACGCCTTTTTTCCTGAAGGCTGACAGAGCTACTTCACTGATACTGTTCTGGTAAAATACCTTCTGGGTAAACGTGCTTTTATAAACAACCCATTCCAAAGTTAGTGAAACTATAATACATTTATGGGACAGAACCTTGGCATGTCTAATATAAAAGTCACTTTGGGGAACTGGAGCTGGTTGGCAGCACTTGAGTCTAGTCTAAAGCTCCTAGCAGTACCTTCCTACCTCCTGGCTTCTCTCATGCAGATTTTTTCTAGGATAAAACAGTATCTTACAGTTCCCAAACTGGCACAAGAGCATTATTAGACTAAGTCTCCTTATTTCCTTACCCCTGCGGGGCAAGGATATGTTAAGAGTGCTCATGGAGCTGTCATGTTAATGCAACACTGCTGAAATACCTGAGGGAACTTGCAACCCTCATATAACACTCCTTATCTCACCGAAGGAAAGGTTGTCTGTAGAAATGGATTTTTAACATTTATGCCTCCCCCTTGTGTTTCTACCATATGAACACATCAGACTATGTTTATTTCTCAAAAGATCTCTACTAATGCAAAATTTACACATCGTATTTTCTTGGTTTCCTGGTAAATACGTAAACCCAGGAGTGCACGGAGAACAAAAATAGTTTGAGTTCTTGAGTCTAAAATTTCCATGGAAATCAAGCAGAATTACAACTATTTTAGAAGTCATCTAATATTTAACAAAGGATCCGATCTTAGGGAGAGGGAGCATAATATAAATGCCTTCATCTACCAAAAGCTATGAAGAGATAAATTGAATATTACTAATTCTGTTCCACTGGAAAAAAGGAATACTGCCACTCACTTCATGAGAAGTGGGTTTGATTTGGGTTTATAAGTTTGTTTTGTTGCTGGGTTTTTTCTTAAATAGTGATAAAAGTATTTTTATTCTAGAGAACTTGGAGAAAATAGTGTAAAAAGCCAAGGAAGTGAGAATTCCTGGCCTGATCCTGATCACCCTAACAAGAATAAGGTCACAGATATCCTTTTGTACAAAGAGGTTGTCTGCACAGAGGAAGCAAAAAGTTGCCTGCTGAAAAGCAGAGGCAAAAATCAGAAGACAAACATACCTGACTTGCCCACACCAGCTCGACCAAAGATCGCCAACTTCACTTCTGCACTCTTAGCCATGCTGGAAGAAATGGAGTGGTGGCAAACTCACTCAATTATCAAAAGTGAAGCAGAGGAACTGTTCCCAGCTTCTGTCTTTGGCTTCACCATGTCATTGTGACGTCAATGCAGAGCCTGAGGAAGAATACCACAAGGATAGAACTGCAAGGAACCAGGCTCTCCCTTTTCCCCAACCCCCTCCCTTTTTTTCTTTTTTTTCAAATAGTCATGATAATTGATGCTCCATTCCTGCTTTAAACATTGCAGTAACACCTTTGACATATTTGGCACTGTTTGTGCAAAACCCACCTTCAGCTTTCTGGCTACTGCTGTTTCTTTCACACTAGCACTACAATATTGCAAAAGGTACTCAACAACACAAAGTGCCTGCCTTACAAGGTTCCTTATTCTTTCTTTCTCTTTCAGCTGCAATTGCATATATTTACTGTATTTGACTCAACTGCAATGAATTATTTTTTGTAGAATAGTATTTAATAGCTGTGAGCACTCACTGGTAGTGCCAGCAGATAGCTAATCTTTCCTCAAGCTCTCCGGTTCCAAAAAGGTTTCAATAGCTGCAGTAGCCTAAAAATCTCTAAACACTTGTACCTTGCCCATTGTTCTAAGCAAATCTGTACCCAGAAAGTTCTCTAGCATTCCTTTTAAAGCTGCCTCAGCTCATACATAAATATTCAGCAAAGCATGGAGTTAGCAAAAGGATGCTAGAATTTCTGGTAATATACTTTTAACAGGCTGCCTGGAATTATCTACGTGCACAGTTTTGCTGCATTACCTTGAGCAAGTCACCTGACACTTCATCTCTTTGATTTGATTTCTCCAACCTGGACAGTAAAGTATATAACCATACTTGTCACTGTAGAATGTTTTAAGATCTTGAATGAAAAAATGGCAACTCAGATGACCACGATGATCCTAAGCCCTGACTTATACATCAAATATTCACTGTGCTTTTAAAGCAGAGTAGAACTTTACCTGTGAATGCAATGTGAAGGTTTGCTGTTATGCTGAAGTGCCCACTTCTAACAGTGACGTAGGAAACTCTCAATGTCTGCATTCCCCTCTCTACAGCGAAATGCATTTCAAAAATGTTTCTCGAAATAAAAGCCTGAGGTGTTTTCCTATACAAAAAAAAGGCTTGTAAAAAGAAAGAGTAAAGACATCTTACATCGAGAAGGGTCCCGATTCGTCTCTGACGTCTTAGTGCTCCTGATTCCTTTTGCCTAAGAGTGAGACAAATCCCTCTCACTCTGTATGGGCAGTTAGGAGCACAAACTGTTTCAGGGCGTATCGGGATGGGCGGGCGGGACGAGCACACCGGCGTTTGCCTCCTGCGAAAGCTCCCGCTCGCCCGCCGGTACCTACCCCCGCACCGCCGCCTGCGGCACGACCTGCTGCAGGTACGTTGCACATTTTCATGCAGATATTGATTCACCACCGCCTGCCCCGTAGCTCCGGGTGGACTCTGCTCCCCGGCTGGTCCCGGCAGGTGCCGCCC
>VWZG01004849.1:3365-29334 GCA_013396735.1 Grallaria varia | reverse complement strand
GCGCGGCGCGGCCCCTGCGCGAAGGGCGGGCGGGCGGGCGAGCGGGCGGGGCGGCGCCGTCCCCCCGAGAGCGTGACCCGCTCCCCGCGCTGCTCCGAAAGGGCGGGCGCTGGCCCGTAGTTCGGGGCATTTGGCGGTACCGCAGCCTGTAATTATGTGGGAGAGCGGCTGTTGTTCACTTGCACAAGTTTCGAGTAGGCGCTTGCTAGCGGGCCCGGCCAAGTCTGCTCCGCAGTTTATTTTAACGTCTCAAGTACTCTCTTTCGCTCCCTCTCACTCCCTTAGTGCTGCTCACCAGTACCAGACTGTGCAATCCTGCGCAGAGCCAGAGTCTACCCCTGTCCTCACACGCACGACAGCAAAATGACAGTAGCTCTCCTGCCACATTAGACCGCTTTCCAGTAGCAGCAATTTTTACACAGAGCGCTTCTGACTTCCCCACACGGCTTATAGCAAAGGAAAGTGTTGTTATCTCAATTTCCAAATGTGGAAAACTAATCATGTAAATACATCAGCTTCTCCAAGAGGTTCATGTCAGAGCCAGGGAACAAGTTCTGAAATTATAGGACCACATTCACCAGACAGCTCTTACTTCCATGTTTATTAAACTATCCAGTAATGTAAAGATACATTAGTAACAGATGTGAACCGGAGCTGGAAAGCACTTACACTTCAGTGGATGTTCCTCCCCTGTTTCTATTCCAGGCCAGACCTGAATGAGTTATAAGGCAAGTGAAAGAAAAGCTCTCTGCTCACTGCTTTCCTTGATGCAAAATTAAATAGGAGTTGGATTGGAAAAGATCTTCCATGGTCCAAGTCTCTCTACAGGAGCATGATAAACGTTCAGGAGGCAGATCTGAGGGGAAATGAGCACCTACTATTTCCTCCAAGGTGTGCCTGCTGCAGTCACTCAGGGGCAGATCTTAATATCGTTGCACTGCATATCATTGAAAGGCAAAAGAATCACCAAATAACTAAAGGGAGGAAGATGTGAAAAGCAGTAGTGTGGTTAATGCTTTACTTGTTAAAGTAAATGCTGAGTCTTTAAGCCTTCACTCTGGTTTGCATAATTTAGAGGGATTAGCTTTTTCCATCCTATGAGGAGAGCAAATAGTGAGTGTTTACTTTGCATCTGGGGAAATGTGCACTAGTCTCAAGGTCTGACATTTGGTTTGTATCTATGGAATTCACTCTGCATGCGGCTGTCAAATTAAATATGATAACTGGCTTTTCCAAAGCAGCAGATAATTTACTGGTCATTAAAAATCCTAGTGGCTGTGCACTCAGCTTGTGCTGAAGTCTCTTATTGGTGCCAAGGCATACGAATTTAGTAAACACTAATCATGGATACAGGAAAAAGTTTTGGATGATTCAGGCCCAAGGTTGGTCCAGGACTGCTTCAATTGCCAGTTGTTTTCTGTGTACTCACTCTGTTCCTCATAGATAATGTTGGTGAGTTTGAGTGGAGTTTTTACTAAGCAAAATACATTTTGAAAGCCTTAAGTTTTAGTCCTGTAGACCAAGGGACACCTCATTTTTATATAAGCAATGTTGTTTTGGTAGCTGTGGCTGACATGGTATATTTTCTGAGTGGCTTTGCCACTTGTGCTGATAAAAAAATGAGTAACGAGATCAATGACACCATCACTCCACTGACTGTCTGAAAGATGGTGCAGGTTCCTTTTCTGTCATTCCATTTTATGAAAATTAGGGACAAAAGAAGTTAAGTTGAAGGTACGTGGGGTCTAATCCCAGATGGTCTGTGTGCTGTCAGTCTGAATTCAGCCTGATCCATCAGAAGCCAGGAGAAACCCCTTTTCACCCACCCATGTGTCTTGGATTTCTCCCTCTTTCGCACTGCATCTTTGGTAAGCCATAGCGTTTTGCAGCTTAATTCATTTTTGAAAATAGCACTTTGACATACTTAAAATTATTATTCTTGTTTCACCAGGAAAAAGAGCTGTCCCAGCACAAGCGGATAGCTGGCTTATAGGAATTATTGGCTGAAATGGAGCTGAGGTTAACTCACTCCTTTTTGCAAGCTCCTTTTCTGTAGTTATCAAAGCAGTGACATGTTTCTACCCACAGTCATCAGAGAGTTTATCTGTGGCTTTATGACTCCTATGGGCAACAGTGAGCCTTGTAATAGGGCAGGGCAGGCAACCTCCTCTCCCTTGGGGAGCCTGGGCACTGCAGTTGTGTTACCACCAAAATGCTGAGAACATGAAAACTGTGGCTGCAGATCCATGGTTGTGGGTCTGTAATGTGGGCCTGCACCTCATGATGCAAGGGATATAGCTGGCTTAGCTTCCCTGTTATCAACTTGAAATGTTGAAAAAGCTACATACTCTTAAGTCAAAGCAGAATGCTCTTTCAGGATTGATTAATACAGGTCCATCCAAGCAGTTACAATTTACGGAAGTATTTTAGAAATACTCACAATTTCAATCAGTACTATATAATACTTTACTGGCTTAATAAGATATACCTAAGTGCTGCCAAAGTCCAGAGTGTTCTTTCTCTCTGGTCTGTAGGTGCTACTTTTTTAAAGTCAAATTTCTATTGGCTTTTTTTTTTTTCATTCTGCATGCTTATGGTGTATTTACTGAAGGTGTTTCTGTTGTGAAAGCCAATGGTATTTGATTCCTGAAATGTAGGAGAGAGGACTGGTGTGACTCTGCAGGCCTGACAGATAACCTGTGAGGAGACATATGAATGGGAAAGGAATGCTGAAGTTGTGGATTGTTTGGGGATTTTTCTTTTGAAGCTGGAAGTCCCATCATAGATGACAATTTTGTAGGTTTCTACAACTTCCAAAACAAGATTTGTGCATGATGATTGTGAAGACTTATGAAAGAAGAAAAAATGACAAATTTCAGGAGGTCATTTAGGAGTCTCTGAAACCTATGGAACTGAGTGGCATTTCATCTTCTGAGCACCTTTTTGCAACGGAGTCCAAGCATCTACAAACTGTAGAGCAGATCATACCACTGATGACATGAACCAGGAAACAGATTCCTCTGGTACAATTCCTGCAATAAGGAAGGGTTTACTGAACTCGTGACTGTTGTCTTTGCCACTGCTGTAGAAGAGCAGCCCAGAACTGCAGTGAGGATTGCTCAAGAACAGGGCACACCTAGTCAGAGCTGGATCATTGCATCAAACAACAAACCACCAGTGACCCAGTTTAGTTTTTCAACCTTCCTTCCAGCACTCTAATGGGAGCTGTGATGATACTTCATGACTAGTAGAAAACCTACCAAATAAATAGCATGTTAACCCTATTATCTGTAGCTATTACTAAAGGTTCACAGGGAATCATTCATATTGTTTTTTTAATTTTCACAGAATATCTTACAAATGTTTTTGTGTTGGCTCTAAGCAATGGACATAAATCTATTCAGTTATATGAAAAAAGTTGCAACTTTGTCATTAAATTATGGATGAACTTTGCTGTTAGTTCGGTTTGTAGTCAATAAGTATTGCTCTTTAATATTGCATTTTTTTTGTATTTTCCTCTGTAGCTTATAAATCGCTAAGTTTATACTGATGAGTTTTGTTGAGTGTAAGCCAAGGATTTAAAACTCCTTTTTCTCTCAACTTTTCCCTCAATATATAGAAGAAAAATCAAATACGTATTTCTAAGATGCAGGCTTTATTCTTAATAAGTGTTTATTTCTAATGGAGTAAATAAGACCACAATCCTGCAAATATTTGTTTTTGTTTAACTTTGTATGGACAGGCTTAATGGAGTGGCCAAGGCAGCTACAGCTTCCCCATTAGCACAGTTTGAAGGTGCACTGTGGAGCCACCTGCAAAAGCTGTACTTCAATATTCTGTACCATTTGCCTTCATGAGGTGCCAAAAAAGGACACAGGAGATGGACAGGGGATACTCTTCACCATATTTTGTGGATTTCATGCATGCAAATGCCTCTATGCTATGCCCCAATGCAGACCTTCTGCGTAGGCATTGGCCCATTTGTGCAGAGATGTGTAAATACATAGCATGGGTTTTTTGCAGTAACAAAATTTTTATCAGGTATATTTAACAGTGATACATGTGCAAAGCTGAGAGGCACAGCTCAGCAGAAACTATTGCCAGATAGAGTAGCCAAGTTTTATAACACATGGCTAATAGATACTCTTCATATTGCCCAGGCTAAAATGCATAAATTTTGCTAATTTTTGGGTTTTGTCACCATTGACTGGGTTGTATCCTGGCCGTCTGTCCTTAAAAATGGGCAGACTGTGACTCCATGCTCACAGGAATACAGCTGTGACTGTTCTGACTCCATCACATCTGGCTATGTGGTAATAGAGATTGCTCTTCATTTAGGGATTGCTCTTCTGGTATTATTTCCCCCTCCACACTTACTCAGATCACAGAGAGGTCCTCTAATAGGATTTTGATAATGTAAAATTAATTGCTGTATTATCAAAAAGAAAGCAGGATGGCTGTAACTCTCTTGTATATATTTTTAATGATTAAATATCTACTTGCTTTAAACCTGAAGAAGTACAGTTTCTACACCAAAGTAAGATTGAACTAAAAATTAAATCACCTAAAGAATAGCCTGCAAACTAGTTAGTAATGTTCTGCCAGAGGTATTTATGTTATGGTTTTAATAACATACACTTAGAGAATTAAAAATCACTGGTAACAGTTGTGATAAATTTTGCAACAAATGTACAATTATAAATGAATGAGTTACAGTGCTGTGTCATCTTAATTTCTTGCAGATGTATTCGTGTTCTTTGAATGGATCAGTAGAAATTGTCATAAATTCATTTGCTATTCACATTGCTACCTCTTAATCTTCCTTAGCGGTATTATGATTGAAGTCTGGGTTGCCATAGGGATCCCATTGTAATTCATCATCGCTTCAGTGTTCAAATTCTCTGGTGGAACCAGATGTTGGTGGCGACAACATCTGGAGTTTTATGTCTCTAATCTTTTTTCTACCTCCTTCCTTCTGTTTAATCAGGAGAATGGGAAGGGGAAATTCCTGCCATCGTTAAGACTCTGAATGATTGCTAGGACTTTGGAGGATATTTAGACCTAGGATGGAGGAGACACAGGCCTGTTCAAAGAGATGAGACTGAGGAACACCTGCTTTCAACACACTGCAGTCCTCATGGCATGCCTGCAGAGGTGGGAGGCCTCTCCTCCATCTTCCATTCTCAAGCCAAGCTGTGGATTTGGCAAGGGATGCCCTTTCACAGGAGAGTGTCTTGGCAACCGTATACCCCATTTCTTTTACTGGGGCCATTTCATGTTGTATAAAATAGTTCTGTACAGTTCTCTCTCTAGTATCAAGGAGAGACATATATTAATGTGGATTTTAAGTAGGAGCCTTTATCCATACCTGATCAAATCCTGACTTGCTTCCCACCTAAGTTGTTCAGCTGCAAGTCCATTCTCAGGGGCAGGGTTTAAATGAGCTCAGGGATACACTGCAAGGTAAATCTTGAGTGTGGGCTCTTCCTTAGTGTACGGTATGTGTGCCTGTCTTACAGTGTATGATTATACACTACTTTGTGGGAATGTGGCTTTAGCACCATAGACACATCAAATAGACACGTCAGCCCATGTCCTTCCTAAGATGGCCTGATAATACGTATAGCAAAGTACTGTGAGGATACTGGGCACAGTCAGGTAGTTGGATGGGGACACGTGATGCTGTCATAGAACATCCATAGACATCGCTGGAAGGGCTCACCCTGCAGTCCTATGGTTAAGACAAAGACAAATGTAGCGGTTCCTGCCATAGGAATATTTAGTTACATTTATGAAAACTTTGGCGTGATAAAATTATAGAATCCTGTCTCAAAGTAGTGTGGTATTTATAGATTGTGTAGTCTGGTGAGTTTGGAGAGGGATGGAATCAGACCTCTTCAACAAAAGACAAAATTCAACTTGGCATCGATACAAAGCACTGGCTAACGGTAGGGTAAAGGTAGCAGGTGGAAAAGGGAAGAAATTGCCACCATGCAAATAACTTTCTTGACTTTTCTGTCTAAGCTATCCAGTACTTAAATGCTTCTTTTTAGATTAGCCAGACCACAGCATTAAGATTTAAGTGAAATGAGAGCAAGGCCTAAAAAGAGTTAACTTAAATACCTTGTTCTGTTCTACCTGTGTTGCTCAAAGATTAATGCAACTCGTTCTGTTGTGTTTACTGGACCTAAACTTAGAGACCCAGAATCAGTTAGAAGAAGAATACTAGTAGGCTACAAATCAAGACTAGGCAGACATTTCAATAGGCTAAAAGGGCCTAGAGCCAAGGGTTTTTGCAAGCTTCAGTTAGCAGGTCATTAACAATAGACGGTAGAGAGGTCACAGTGAGGAAGATGATCTGATGATCCTCAGAGTGAGGCTGAAGGCCGGAACCAACCACCCAAAAGCCATGCCAAAAGATGATTCCAGAAGGCTCTGCCACAAGCCCCATCTACACCCCATCTCAATTCCACCTGTTATGAATATGATGATTAGATGTTAAAATTATATGAATATGTATGTTAAGATGATGTACTCATATATGTAGACAGTATAAATTGCCTTGATTTTTACTGATGCCTTTAGGCAGGTTAGACCAGTGCGAACTGGCTTGCATCCAATGTTGTCAATAAATGCCTTGCTGCTAAAAGATCCAAAATTCTCTTAGCAGTTCCTTTTATTCCAAGGTTTTTCAGCATCATAAGAGAAACAGAATTTTTTCCTTTTTTTTTCCTCACTGTGTGTAAGAGACAGCAATTTTTTTTATGAAATCCATTAATGTTTATAAATTCTCTGGAAATGTGCTTTTGTGCTTTCTTCTGTCCTGTCTATGCTTGGGAGGGGCTCACATAAAGATCATTCATAATCTACCTTTATACCTAGCCATTAAAATTCGTCTTTGCTGTAATCTCTAACAACAACTTGACAAATGTTTGTCTACAGATATGTTCTGACCACTGCCTATCATGCTGAGTAATATCTTTACAATCTTTGTGCTTTATCTGTCCAAATCCATCAGTTGTGTTCCAGGATTATGAATGTGTTGTGGTAGGGAACCAACCTTTGCGCATCCGAACACTCTGCAACTGGAATGATCTCTGCACAGTTCATGGCAATGAGATGGTGGCATATCTTGTAAACATCTTGAAGGAAAAATAGCAAGTACATATTTCAGTCAAGGGCTGGATTATCTGCTGTCCATGAGTCTTTAAAACTCAAATCTGATTCACCTACTCAGAGTTGTTGAGGGCTGAATTATTTCTTACCTAATCCAGTATGTGCTCAGACTATGTAGTTTTGCCTTGAAGTGCGCCCACGTATTCCTTCTCTTTGGTGCTGTTTTAGAGAATGATTCTCTGGAATTTAAGTTGACACTTTTCTCCACAATATTTGGGGACCAGTTCTGGAGAGAAAAAACCCCACCAACTACTTAAATAATTTACTCCCATGACATTTTAGTGTCATCTAAATACTTTTTTTAAACTATCCCTGAATTCATTATGTATAAAGCAATGAAGGGATTCAAGCAGCCTCGGACTCTTCTCTGTATGGGGCTCAGCAGGTGAAGGATATGAGCTCTTTCAGCGTTATAGGAAATAGTTGGAGCTGGTAACAGATCCTGAGCATTTCTGTGCTGCTCTGTGACTGTGGGACATGAAGTGATGGCACATCCTTGTCTGGAAATCATTCTTGCTAATCAATCTAGCTTCTGTATACTTATCACTGTTATATTACTTGTCAAAGTTTCTGTGAGCTGGTTTCTGAGACTGTGTGTGCAATAAAAGTTTCAGGCATCAACAAAGATTTTTAGGCATCATTTGTAAATGAATAATTAACAAACCAGCCTAATAGTTCATTAGAAGAGAATGAGAGAAGCTGTCAGGGACACCTTCCAAAGAAAGAGAAGGAAATGTTAATGAACAGATGTTACAAAACCAGATTTCTCAGCATGTTACCCTGCGAGGTGAAGAAAACTCTGAAAGGATTAATTTTAAAAAGCAATTAGTAATACCACGATTTCAGAAATCATTTATGCACATATTAAATTCCTATGGACTCCCTGTTCAACTGATGACAAACCCTGAAGGGTTCAATAAGAAGCAGTATTTAAAACAGCAGAAAAAATATCTAAGATTAAGTCTCCCATCTTCATATAAACACAAATCCCATAGAAAACAGTGTAACACTTTTATGGAGATTAACTAACTAAGCAGCTGCTGGTTTATTTAAGCTGTTCATTATTTCAGTGTCCACTGATAGTAGGATAGCAGGAATACAATTAAGAGTACTCCATAAGGATCACTATTCTCTAATGCCTGTACTATACTCTTAATTAGTATGGTATCATCTGTAATAATAATGTCTTTTAATGTCTTTTAAAAAATTCATTAAATATTTTGGACTCTAGTCAGACAAAAGACTAAAAGAACAAATGTTTCATTTTTAGATACTTGCAGCTTATACTTAAAATTAGTTTAATTTATTTTTTGTTTTGGCTTTATCTAGAAAAAAAATCATATAGAAAACTCATAATTTAGCACAATTAATATAGCTGCAATATCCTTGGATGATTAACGAACATCCTGTACAATGGTACATTGTGGGTTTTTTCATTTGTTACTTGAGTGTTCTGCCTCGGGAATGAAATTGCACGTTTTTTCTAATGTCACACAAGACTGCAGTTCAGCCACTTCATGAATACAGTTGCAGTGCAAATGGGCACTGAGAAAGCATAAGTCAAGTGAAATAGCTTAGTTATAAGAATTTTACAACATTTTGGTTGNGGTAACTCAAATGGTACTATATAGGTACTATATATACACCCAAGTAAAACAGATAAGGCACTGCATTACCCAAATAGTGAAGTGACCAGCCCCGAGCTGCGAACCTTCCCCCCAACCCCCTGCCCGACGAGAGACTGACCCGGCCGGAGGAGAGACTGCACCGGAGAGGCTGGCCCAAGGAAGCGTCCGAGGACAGTCTGTCCCAGAACTTCCTCCCTCACTCCTCTATCCCATGTGATGTGAGATAGTAGGGAATACCTATGATTTGTCAATGTATGTCACCTGACTTGTTTCCCAGGAAGGCCTAAAAAACAACAAACCTAGCCAAAGCCTAAAATTTAAAACCACCACAGGGGCTAAATTTATTCCAAACTGTGAAATCTTAAATAAAAAGACCATTACTTTTTCCACAGTCAAGATGAATCTGTTTACAGATTCTGTTTACATCTGGTTAGGGACAGAGTTAATCTGAAGTCCTTGTAGCAAAGAATGAAAGATAAAGACTTTTCTCTTGTGTTCCAGGTGGATACATCAAAACAACAGCTCATTGCTGCCCTTGAAGCAAAACAAGGAGATGCCAACATATTTGAAAGTGTCATGCACAAAGCAGAGAATGCAGGGTATCTCTTTTTGGTAAAGTAATAGTAATGAATATGGCATAAATGGTTTTAAGTATTACTACTAATATAAAAGTTCATCAGTTGCTTGCCTAAAAGTTTTGGCAAAAAATGTTAGAAGATAGTTGTGTTTCAAATTTTTTGGTGTCTGTTTGGAAAGTCTTTAAGAGGTCGTTATATTAATGAGGAATTCCTAAGCATACTTTCTGAGTTCTTTGTTGCGTTGAAAATACCAACTCTTGTCTAAAATTACTGTTAACTGAATCAGTATTCATCTTTTGAGTGATTTAATTAATGGATATGGAATGTGACATGTCTCATATCAGTCTGATGTTCAGAGAACAGCGATTGAGTCTTATGTAATAGTTTCGTACTAGATGTTTCCAAGTGGGCAACCAAACTGAGGGAGCCCATACCACCCATCTTGCATATGATATGGATGTTTGTCTGTGTATAGGTTACTTTATATTGTTACCTCTCATGATTCAGTCAGAAAACAGGCTGAGAGTCCAGCTTGAGTATGACATGATCACATGTGCAGAGTGTCTGTAACTAGTGTCTCTGTTCTCAGTGTTACTACTAATGGTATCCTGTTAAAAACAGCTAGTGGTGGGTGGCTTATTTCATCCATCTTTACCCTTTTAATACTCATCTCATCTAAGCTACTGATGTAAGTTTCTGCAGCCCATGGAGTTACCTCTAACAGGCAGTTTGTCTCCTCTCTCTCTGAAGGCATCTTGGAGGCTCCAGTGTTTCAGTACAACCGAGCAATTTACTGCTGATAACCCTCCTCACCTTGCTGGAGACTGGTCACAGGCATCCACCTCCTCTTAATCACCTGTTTTGGTGAGATGCGTTAAGTTTAGCACACCCATCTTTTTTTTTCCATTGACTGTGAAATTGTTTAATTAAGTAGCTCAGAAGGAGCCATTTACTATAGGTCAAATACATTGTATTTCCAGCTGAAGTCTTGAGGGTTTGATTCTCAAGGTCCATCCTCAATTCCAAGAAGTGGCTGACCTGCAGCTGGAGGTATAGAACTTCTCTCCAGGAGTTCAAAATGTGGCATTCATATTCTATGGAATGTGACCTACCAGGCAAGTTTGTGGCTTTCATTCTTGTTTTTTTCAGAAGAGAAACCTATTTATGTTACAACTTTGTATATAATTTTGGTCTATGGACAATTTTTTGTTTTCCAGACCACAACAGAAGCATTCTGGAAAACTTCATATGTGTAATTCCTGAGAGTTTTTCACCAAAGAAACTTTGCTCTTAACTCCTGGTTTTTTCTTCCTCTAACTTTTACAATCAAAAACTTGTACAGCCACTTTAATTATGAACTAAAATGTCTGCCTTTATTATAAGATCTGAAGCAGTCACTATCAACACCTGCAGCTAAACAAAGCACTTGATTGCACCTTCTCTTGACCTGAATGGGGTAGACAGCTTGGTTTTAAGGAGGTCCACTATTGTCCTCAGTGCTGAACTTCACTGTTACTCCCTTAGGAATCCCAAGCTTTTCAGTGAAATGACCACCTCCAGATGCACACAGCTATTTAATGTGGGCTCCAGGGTGGCACCTCTTAAAGGGCACAAACTAGCAATCTGTATTTAGAAATTTGAATTCCTAGGCTGAATTTCAAATGAAACAAAGATATTTTTCCCTTTTAGGTTTTCTGAGGATGCCGTGGTGAGAGGAATGCATTTTATGTCTTTTTTAAGGCAGGCAGTGTGTGCATTCCATGGCCCGGTGCCATCTGCATCATTAAGCCACCTTCTTCCATGATTTATATAAGTCTTGCAAACACCAAAACCCAGCTAACTATCCAGCCAAACTAAAAATAACCGCTGAAAATAATCCAATGTAAAAATTTGCATTCCAAGAGAGAAAGCAGTCTATTCTTTACAGTCCTTCTACTGTGTTAAAACACTGATTAAGTTACTTGTTATGGATGGTACCTAGAACTTTAAAGTAACTATGTGCTTGTAAGCTGCTCAAGAGTGATAATTAGAGAAACCTGGTGTAGATGCTGCTTTGAACTATTAAATGCTGTTAGATTAATGCTGTGGAAGAAATACACTGAGCTCTTAAGATTACACTGTTTATGCATTGAAATTTCCCTAACAGAGTGCAAATTTATCCCTAATTTTTTTTTTTATTTGTCCCACTGTTGAACACTCATCCTATATTTTTCAGTGTTTTCCTGATTGTGTTCATTTTTCACATGACTAATTGGAAGGTTGTATTAGTTAAATCATGCTTTCCATGTATACCAGCTTTAAAAGACCCTGCTATTTTAACTACCTTGTAAACAACCAAAAGCTGGAGATGTGGTTTCATAATTTTGATAGGCTTTTATTTTAGGAAGAGAGGTCCATCTATTTGAGTGCTGCTCTGTTGCCAATATAGAAAAGGTAAATCAGGACACCTGTAGAGCTTGATTTCTGGTTCATATAACTTGACAGCTGCATCTCCTGATCACTGCTTACAAAGGGAGCAAAGATGTTTAGCTTCCCTGTATAAAATTAATTTCTTGTAATCAATTCCTTTGTCTCCTAAGACTTTATAGCTCCCTTAGGTATCTTCCCACTCCTGCGCCAGGTAAGGAGGTGGTATATAGACTTCTAGAAATATTTATTAATGGCTATATGAACCACAAATGGTTGTTAATATGAGCTCTGAATTTATTGGGAAAGGTTCATTATATAATATGTGTGGTATAAGGCTTTGAAATGTGATGCCAGCCATCTCCTGCCACAGAGAGGAAATTTCTAGATAGGAACCTTGCCACAATTCTTTGAATGTTTTCATTTAATGTACAAGGAAAACAGAAAAAAAAAGAAAAAGGGAGAAAAAACAAAAACCAAAAAAACAACCACAAACTCAAAAACCAAAAAGCAAACACACAAACTGCCAGACCATTGGTTTCAACCACTGGGTTTCAAACTGCTGAGACTGTAGCAGAGCAGCATTGGAGCTCTGTAGCCAAATCATAACAAGAAATGCCAGACAGTAACACTGTCTGAAGGAGCATTTCCCAAAAGAAGTGGGGTAGGAAAGCTTCAGGTCCTATGTCTGCCCAGTTTTGTACTTGAACTCTGAGAAGCTTTGTCAATCCCATGCAATGAAATGGAAGTATCTGAAAAAAGTGCTGGAAACATTTGTTAACAATAGGGTTTCAGTGACTGGGTTTGAACTATAGTAGTTGAAGGCCTCTCTCTGATACTCTCAGTCTCAGACACCAACACTTACATTTAAACACTACCTTTAAAACCAAGGTCCTACATTATCACCTAATTTGTTGTGGGTTTTTTTGGTTGGTTGGTTGGGGTTTTTTTTGCAATGGCTGTAGAAATCACTGAAATGCAGAAAGGACCTGTTTTTATTTCTAGCCTACCTAGTCTATTGTATGATAGAATTAACTATACATTCAGTGGTTTAGAATGTAATGGTAGTTTTATCCCCTGTGTTTGTCATGGACTAAATAAGGCACAATATCTGTTAGTCCATGGAGCAGAGAAGGTGATTGTTGGTTGTGGCTCCTTTTAGGATGCATATTCTTAACTTAGAAGACTATAGAGATTAGCACAGTCTTGTGCAAGGATGACAGCCAGATTTATGAGATAATTCACATCATGTTGTGTGGTCACATGCCCCTGAACACACCTGAGCTTGTTTGACCTTGAAGCTCAGCAACATTAGACTCCAAAAGCCATTATTTGGTGCAGGCTTCTGGCTTAACATAAGGGTAGAAACATCACCCTGAAGACAATCAGACCTTGGAAAGGGCTACCTAGAGAGGTTGTGGACTCTGTTCTTGCAAACTTTTAAAACCCACCTGAATAAAGCTGTGGGCAAGCAGGTCTGCATTGAGTGTTGAATCTGCTTTCAGCAGGAGACTGAGCTAGAGGACCAGCTGACGTGGCATCCAACGTTAATTATTCTAGGATTCTGTGGTCTGAGGTTGAATTTTATGTATTTTAATGCTTTTATGCACTTTTTTTTGATAAAGTTGCATGCTTATATGAGTTGACTGTAATGATAATATTCAATAATCTGGATAATTTTATTTAAAAAAAGAGGTCATGCTTTCTGGCAGGAAGAGAGAAATATTTCTTTTTCATAGATTTCTAAAAATAGCACTAATTGCCATGAGGTTTACTTTGTTTATGCATAGGAAAATTTTCCATCTATTGCTAATGACAGATTAAGATAACAGCCTATAAATGGAGAAAATAATAAAACAATAAAAATAATTGCTGTATAGTTTCTTAGGATAAAAGCCTTTTTTCCCCCTTTTCCTCTTAAAGAAGTATAAATGACCAAAAACTAGGGGTATGTTTGTGATAGAAGCAAAGCAGGCTGGAGTATTCTCAACTCACACAAATTACATGATTACGATATCACAAAAAAGTTTTGCTTTCCAAGAGTCACCTGCAACCAAGCTTCTTGTTTATCTAAAAACTTACTAGTTTTTCTTTCAGATGGAAGAAGAATCACTAGGTATTTTGCAAGAACATGTTTTTTGTTTTGTTCACTCATCCTTCAAAATTGTTAACTACTCATATATGTCCAAAGTTGACTATTTCTTCTTTGTTGAAAAATAACTAAGTCATTGTCCCATTGGCTATTCTGAAGACTTGTTGAAGGGTTTAAAAATGTGAAAAGTCTGATGTTTTCCAAATATTATAAGAATATACTTTTGTACATTGCAAAAAAGAATTGACTGTTTCAGGAAAGGGAAGGTATGTGAGTACACACACAGGCTGGCTTTGAAGAGAGGGAGGGTGTGAATTTTTACCTTGATCTAGGTATTTTGCAGTTGAGCTGCTCCTTAGTAGAGCCTGCCAGTTAAAGCTCACTTTTGCTAGGGCTATGAAATCCAGTCCTGTAGCATGCCAGTAGGCATGTTTTGCTGGTTACTTTTAACTGAAATCAGTCCTAATGGCGTTGGGAAGAATGAGCTTGTTAGGTGGATTACATGCAACAATGGCTAAATCCTTCAGAGGGAGGTTTGGTGGAAAAGGCTGGGTTTCAAGTGGGAAATAATCTTTTGCATCATATAATTAAGAAATGTATCATGAGCATACACCTAGTGAAGGTAAATTATGAAGGCTTTTGCATAGATTAAATCTGGAATTTCATGTTGTGTGTGTTATAGACGCCCGTGACAAATTGGAAGAGCCAATTTGTATTAAATCAAAGATTGAATTTATTAGCAAGCGATAAGAGAGCAAAACAGCGCTGGGCAGCCAGGGAGACAGCACTCCTCCATAAGCTGCACCCAAATGGGGAAGAGTCTCTTTATTTATACAGTGTTTAGTTGTATAGGTGGTGGCTGATATCTTCTGCATTGTGTATTGTGTTGGCGCCGCTAGTTGTTAGGTGGTCATAATCTGCCTTTTGGTGGTCGCTGGGATGAAGGCTGAAGTTAATCATCAATAAGCAATTGTTTACTTATCCGGATGCTAGTAACTCTAGATAGGCAAAGAATGTCCCTACCTCCATATACGATTTCACGAACAAAGTTAACCTGTTTATTACAGTGTGCATAATTTTTGTGGGATTTTTATGTAATGTATTTAAACAGCATACAAAATGCATATTTGATCTGAAACTATACAGAAAAGACTAATAACACACTACCTGATAAACAGAGAGACAATTCAAATAATTTTGGGAAGTGCAGGTAGCAGCTTTCTTTGTAGGAATTGCATGGTCGAGGTACCACAGCAGTGTCCTGTAACAGTCACCTCTAGGAAGGGACATGAAGGCAAATAGATATTTAATTACAGTTCTTAAAAGAACATGAATAGAAATTCAGATTTCTGAATACATTTTTGAATGCATCCTTTACTTTCTGCTTCAATTAAGCTACACACAGACTCTAGAACCTGGGAATAGTCTTTAGGTTTCCAGGCTGTGTGCGTGTCCAGATGTATTTTGACACAAGACAAGACCCCAGCATGCACCAGCAGTAATAGCCTGCCCCACTTCTACCAAAAGGCAGCTGGAAGCCATCTGGCAGCTGTAAATATAGACAGCTTATCTGGGCCCTGGCTCTAGCAGGGACTTGTGCCAACAATTGAACTGATCGTATTATTCAGGATACCACTGATCTGTTGATGCTCTCAACATATTGCACTAACTCTTAAGGTACACCTATTCCATGACCAGCTCAGCTTGCTTTTCTTGCTGAGGGCTGCTCCACTGCATGTTTTTGTTCAAACATACAATCTTGTGCATGTTGTTCCTTCAGGGTATCAGTATTAACAACAAAGAATTATCATGCATTATATAATTTATTTCTACCAAAGAATATTTTGGTTGAGGGATCATGTGTGAAAGTCCTTAATTACAGTAACTTCAGCCAGAAGCACTCTTACCTCTCAGTAATCTGTATCTAGATACACTTGCTCAATAACCATCTGTGGTTTGTTTTTTGTAGAACAGTCAAGTAATAATCCTTTGAAAAAGAGCAACTAAGTGCTCAAGATATTAAAGAAAATCAGGATTAATGAGCAACTTACTACACTATGAGCAATTTGTATTTATAAGAAAAATACTAAATATTTAAAATTCTAACACTCTTATTGAGATGAAAGTGGGAACAATCTGCTTAGAATCATTTGTATTAAAGTTAAATTGAGCTGGTATTGTTGTCTACTAGATTAGGCAAGATGTGTTTCAGGTGATAAATACAGAATGAAGGTTTTGCCAGATGCATTTTCCTTAGATCACTATTAATTTTGAAAGGATTTACTTTGTTTCTTATGTAGTTTTCCTGCTGCACAGCTTGTCTGAGATGAGTTTTGACTAGCTTTGCAATGAGATGTGATTACTTTCTACTGCTCTATTTAACTGCAAAAATTGCTGTCAGCTGCAAATCCACTCGCATGTTGAAGTTCAGACTGAGCTATTGTCAGAGCTATGAAGAGACATGGAAGTCAGGAGATTGTGTCTCCTTCTGCATGCTTTTGAGAGGTGGGGAAAGAGCAGATTTTGTCTATCAATGTGGAAGAAGGTGAAGTCAAGTATAGCAGCCTACAGAAATTAAAAGATACTCAGAAAATTTTGTCGAATAATTTCAAATCAAAAAACATGGTAAGATTGCATAGGAGTTGAATTCTAGAGAAATGTGAAGGGCTGTCTTTGATATGCTTTGAATTCAACTAGAATAAAAGAAAATAAAATATTCCAACACCTCACAGGTGAATGAGTGTTTATTCCCTAGCATACCACAGATTTCTACCGCAGTGATTTTTGCCAGAAATATTGTGAATTTGCTTTTGAAAGATTTGCTACATCTAAAAGTTCATCATCATCCATAAACATGCAGACCTCTAAAGCTTATTGGAATATAGTAATGGATTTTAATTCCCTTGTTCTCTTCCTAAAGTCCTCTTGATTTATGCTTGTTACCAGGAAGAGCATGTTGGCAAAGAACCTGTGCTTTTTTTCCTTTCATCACAAAGAAATGGAAAATTATACTTTGATAACATTTTATGCAACTGTACAGCAGGATCTACAGAGGGAAAGACTTTTATTCCTAGTGACCAGCTGTCTGAAACCAGCAGTGCATGAACATGTCCATTCACCCAGATAATAATTTCCCAGATTTGATTTAAGACACTTCATTGCAGTTATTATGTTCGTGGAAAAAAGCAACAATATATGACTGAATCAGGCCTTAGGCTTTGTTTTTCATTCAAAAGATAAAAGCAAATTAACAAATTCAGATAACAGAACAATGGGTAAAGAACCAGAACTGAACCACTTCTGGAGGGAATTTTAGGTCTTAATCTTGCAAAGAAAAACCTGCTCTGGCCCTGATCCAAAACCAATGCTCAAGTCTTAACTCTAACTCCATCAGCAGTTTCACTGAAGGCAAATGTCTGTCCAAGTGCTTTGTAGACTGGGGTCAGAATATCAATGATTTGCAGGACAAAAAAATTATCTTGGTTGAGTGACAAAGACTGGTAATGAGCTGAACTTGAAAGAGAGATAGAAGGAGCTAGGGCATATCGATGGGTTATAAAGTCAAGTGAGTATTAGGGAAATTGCAGCAAAACCTAATGAAACAAAAGAGTTTTACTATTATTTAAACATTTTCAACTTCTATTTTCCAAATAAAATAATTTCTAAATAGGTTTTGAAGTAATACAATATTTTTGAGAACTGATCATTTTTGTTGTGGCAAAATTCTTCTTTTTGCCCTCAAACTTGCTATCCAAATTTGTTTGGTTAGAACTTAGAACCACAGTTAAGCATACAAGAATGTCTCTGCATTTGTTCTCTGGATGTAGAGGTTGTTTCTTGGTTTTTTTCTCAAATAAATACTTCCAGTGTCCATCTAGTTATTTGAGCACTATATATTACTCTTCTTTTTGCAGTTTAGTGGTACATGTATATAAATGGTATATGTAATTTATTCTTAGTATTTGCCATCAGCATACTAATACAACCTATATCATAACCCATTCCTTGTAGATTGCTGTTCCTTGAGCTGAAATATTTATTGAACCACTTAAAATGTTTGTTCCATGGTTCCTACTCTTTTTGAGTAGACAGGACAGAAGTACTTAGGCCATGGGGGAAAAAGGCAGCATCTGAATGGTGAATTTCTTTTCATAAGGAAAAAGTGGCTATGGTAACATCAGTGGAGATGGAAATAGATAGTGGATAACTGCTTGGCACTGAATGTAGGTTTGGTGAGAGCATTCAATGCTATGTGAGGTGGGGGAGCAGCCCAGAGCACTTAAGAGACAGCCTGAAGCTGGCCAGCCTGCCTCAAGAGGTGGCACCAATTACTGATTCTGGGGAGCCTGGATCTGCATGTGGTCTCCCCCCACTAAGGCTAGGTTGTGTTTCAGCAAAGGGGCCACACTCACTGTCCCTCCCAGCCCTGGGACAGGCATGCTGGGAGAGTGACCCTGCCACTTCCTCCCATAGTAGTTTCAAGTAGTTTCAAGTCCTTCTGGGTCAGTTATGTCTGGTGTCTAGAACTGCTGCATTTTGGGTTCTGCATGTTCCTTTACAAACCAAATCTGATAAAAATTTACTTTATAAGGAGTGATTTGTGCAAATAATCCAGGAACCTCTAGCTCATGTGTGGCTTATGTCTGCTGGCTTACAGCAAGCTAATTTAGGACTCCTCACACTTCCCAGGATTTGCATTAGAATGCAATATTTGTTGTTTGGTTAGTTTTTTTCCTTGGATGCTTGGACCTTGGACTGCAATTTTTTCCATTTGAGACAGCATATTTGAATCCAGACACAGAGTTTACATGTAGATTTAGTCTGAGTTGTCTCTAGTTATGAGCACATGCAGAGGAAGAGAAATGGCGAGTAAAGAAGGTGACTAAATTCCTCAGTCTGTTCATGTTCAGTTTTTGAAATGATTTTCAAATTGTTTAAACAGAGTGCCTGCTTATGTCTTAATACAAACTGGACATCTTTCTAAATAGGTGTTTTTAAAAGCATTGTTGTAAATCATAAATTACTGATGTGGGAATTCCTAATTCAGAATCTATGGCTTATGATATTTTACCATTTCCACTGGATGATATACTAGTTAATCATTAAGATGATTAAGAGGAAGACATGAATGAAAGTAACTGCAGATGTTTCTCAAGCTGCTGGAGTGCTACATCCAGATTTCAGATAGACCTCCAGCTGTTTATGTTCTCATTATGCAAAGCAAATGTTGTCCCATAATTAACTTTTACTGCAAGCCCCCCACCAAGACTTTGACCATCCAAATGCCTACTAAGAAAATTTCTACAGTATACCACTTCATTTATGCCCAACTTGATTATATGCGGTAAATAAGCATTAGATAGCAAACAACCAACAAGAGTCCTTTTGTTTACTACCCCACACGGGAATCATCTAACCTTAATAGAGAAGATGTGCTTTTGGAGTTCAATCAAGCTGGTAGTAGTCCTTCTATATTTTCTTTTCCTCAAGAAAATGCAGTTCATGCCCTTTCCCACGGAATAAATGGTTCTAATTATCTGAAACATTTCACATTTTTCCCACCATTTAATCACTGGTTCCCAAAAACCTTGGACATTGAGCAGAGTCTTGAAACACTGCATGACCACAACAGTTGTTCTTATCTGATTTAATCTTGCCCACCTCAAGGATAATTTATAGCTATTTTATCTGATATGTAAAAAACATCCAAGGATATTGACCTATAGCCTCCTGCAGTCGCACTTGCTTACACACAGTATTACAGGGTTGCTTTAGTTCAATTGAGAAATAATATTTTCTAAAAGTAGCCTCAGTGAAACTTGTAAGGCTGGCTACTAGTTTGAGAAAGTCATGTTTACTGTGAGAAAGTACCAAAGTCTAACTTGGAATAATGTTGCTTCCTTGATAAAGACAGGGAGGTAGAGAACAAAATAATAAAAAAACTCATTACAGTCTATATAATTAACAACATTCCTAAAAAGGGAATCTACACGTAACTGAAAATCTGTGGGTTCTTATAGTGTGTAAGAAGACTGAAGGATTCACACAGACCATCCTACAACTTTACCTATCACTTGTTCAAGATGGGGGAAGATCCTCAAACACTTAGGTACAGTCTAACCCTAACCCTCCCAGTACTCTGATGGCTTCAGGCAAACTGGGGTTAATCATATACTCTGCAGAAAGTGGAAAACTGATGGCCTCTTGGGTGTTTAGGTTTGAACTACTATTCATTCAAAACATGAAAAGGAAAGATGTTATCCCAGGGAGCAATCGGTTTTGGTTTTGCTTTCTGCTGTTAGCTGAATGACTTGATATTCTGAGAAAGTTTACTTGGATGGATTTACAAAGATAAAAGTGTAATTAGGGCTATAATCCATCTCCACTTCTGAGAAACTGTGTAAAACCAGTGAAAAGGGGCTGTACAGCAACAGTCACATGTGCTCCTTAAGCCTGATGCTGATAGTGACTCCTTTGGCTCATACCGTGTGACCTTTTAAAGGCTTGTAATGGAAAGAGGAGGAAATGCCTCCTGACTCTAAACATCTAGTTTACTCTTTCAGTATATGATAAATTAACTGCTTTGTTAAAGTTTACCCTGTTTGAATGCCAACAAAGGCAAAAAAATGCGAGCATGCCTGCCTGGCATAAAGCAAGGAACTAAGCCACATGCCTCTATGCACCTCTGGCTTACTGTGCCGACGCTAAATTCACAGAAACACAGAATTTGAAATACATGTAAGAATGTCTTGGATGCAGCATCAAAGCATTGTTTTGATCACCATCATCCATTCACAGTCTTGCAGAGTGTAGTAATGCATATTTTCTTGCTTATTCTTAGATTTGTAGTTTGAGAATTATTTTAACTCTTGATGAGATTAGGGGAGTGGACAGGCTACACTAGACCTTTGATATAGTAGCTGATTACAGCTTCTGGCAGCCTTCAGGATGGGGTTTCTCATCAGCAAGTTTTCCAGAGGATTTCTGAGGATGGGATTACTGCTAGGTTTTTTCCTTGATCACAGTCCTGCCTGCTAGTAGAGTGTGTGAAACACAAGTTCAAATGTTGGCATATTCTCCTATGGGATAGCAATAGTCACATTTGATAATTTCCATATCTGAAATAAGCTATGTGTCTTTTTCTTTCCTGGTCCACGGTGCATTCAGATGAATCATAATCTGTGGTTACTGGTATAGTTATTAATGGTTTTGTACTACTTTTTCCAACCTCATGCCAATTAATATAGAAAGACAATAAATCATAGAAGTTAAGTGATTGTTTTTCTATAAAAACAGGGTATCAAGAATTGAGAAATCAGGCATTCCTGATACCTCATATGCCTGAGTTAGAAGAGTAGTCATTGTTCAGCTCTGACACAGTCTTTGTAGAAAGTTTAACATTTGAATTTCCTCCAAAAATGCTAATTCTCTCCACTGGACTATAGAACAATCCCACTATACTGATGCCTCAGGGCTTTTGATCCATGTCATGGGTTCAGGCTTTGCCTCTAGCTCTACTGAGGATTCGGATACAACCAAGGCAGAGAGATAATGTAAGTCCATATGAAATATTGTATGGAAGACCATACCAAGCTCCACACATTCCAGGGGACATTCATGTGAAGGGGAAAGTTGATTTACAAAAGTATTTAATTGCTTTAGGCTCTACTTTACAGAAACTCCAGAGATTCGTTGAGTTATCCAGACCTATAGGACTGGACACACCTGCTCATCAGTTCCAGCCTGGAGACTGGGTCTATGTTAAATGGTGGGACAATAATCCACTGCAAGCCAAGTGGAGAGGGCCATTCCAAGTCCTGCTGACCTCCCTCACTGCAGTTAAAGTCGCTGGCAAAGGACCCTGGTTTCATTACTCCAGAGTTAAGAAAGCTTCAGTTCCTGGAACAACTGACAAATCAGAGCCTGACACCGATGAAGATGCAGTTTAAACTGTTTCTTTCTGTGTTTATTGTCTACGCAGCTGGTAATCATGATTCAGGTTTGAAATCAAAATTTGTATCTGGCTCTAGTCTAAAATATCAGAAAATAATTATTAAATTTGTGTTATGAATTTGGCCAAAATTCGGAAGCAAACCAAAATTCTACATCAGGTAACTCTCGATGATGTCTCACTGGATTTGGGAGACACTTTCCACAAACCCACTTCATGGTTACCGAACTGGACCTGGATGAAACAACTGTTTGTATTAGTAATATACATAGTTAATGTTTGTATAATAGCTCATAGCATGAATTAATGTTGTAGATGTTAGTCATCTCGTTAGTGTAATGCTAGATATAAGTAGTAGAGACTGGACAAGATTTTTAAGTTTTGTCCAATCTCTAAAAGGGGGGAGTGATGCCTCAGGGCTTTTGATTTTTGATTTTTTAATTTTGTAGATTTTAGAAGCTGTAGATTTAATATAGCTCAGTAGTTTAATGTAGCTCAGTAGCTTAATGTTTACACATACCAACTCCATCCTATATCAATCCCTCAAAATTGCAGTAGCTGTTTAGTCTTCATTTCAAGGTAGAATTGCAGAAAGACACCATGAGGCCTGCACCAGAAGATAAGAACATGGACAGAAGGACCTCCAAATCTAGGACTTTGGAAGGCCTCCAAGGACCTGATGTGCTGCGAGGAAGACAGAGATGTTGAAAGAGGGGTCCCAAACCCCCAGACTCAATTCCCAGTGGGGTGTGCCGGAGGAGGAATGGGGCAGGACTGAGGGGGGTGGCAGAATGGGATTGGATGGACATTATTATAAAATCATAGAACCAGGGTCAGAGGGTGCGCGCGTGGATATGTATTCCTGGGGCCTGGAGGCTTATTAAAGCTTCTGCTCTCTTTATCTTATCGCCTACTAAATTTGCCTGGAGTTTTTTTCCTCAGTCCTTTAAGGCATCAATACCTAGGTTCTTAAATTTGATACTTAAATTTGCGTAGAATTGGTTCCCCTTGCAACTGCCAGCACATTCTGGGGCTTACTTCTGTTTCTCAAAAGCTTTGAAATATTTGATAGAAATATAACTGCAGTTTCTTTTCTTTTTCTTGCCCTTTTTCAAACTGGCTATGGACTTTACAGGGATGCTCTAGTAAACCCCTGGGAGATTATAAAAAAATAGTATCTTTCAGAGAGTCTAAAACAGATTCAAAGTAACCGAAATGCAGAAGATGCAGTGTATCCTTCCACCAGTCCCACAACGCATGCCAGTTGAGAGATGTAAAGTGATGGTATTCATCAGGCATGTAGGTTTAAGAAAATTTTAAAAGGGCCTAAGAGATTTTAACATAATCTTTTGCTTCCTGCAGTAGTTAGTCACAAGCTGTGAGTGTTGGTTTCTCTCCAGTGCTTCTACTTTCTAGCACTTCTTTGAAGGTGGAAATTTTTTTCTCTCCTCTAGCTAAGTAAGAGAGCTGGGATCCTGAGTTTTGTATGATCTTTTTGGCTTCCAGTGGAGTTGCTACAGCTGAGCAAAAGTTCATTTCCATCTCCTGGCTGTATACTCCTTATTACAATATGTTGCCAACACTTATCTTCCCTTGCTGCTGTTCTCAGAGTCCCACCTACAGACTTTTAGAGGAAGAAACATTTCCTTTCCACATTCTCTCATGCCCATCAGGGATGGCAGAGTTGATTCCATCTGTCTTCCCAGCCCTTTGAACCACATCCATGCACTATCCCATGCAACCACCACTTCACTGCCAGTCCCTGCTGTAGCAGAGTATCAAGACACAAAAGGGGGTCCTGCCTTGTACTTCCCAATTACTCTCTTAACTGTATTTTTCTTGTGGTTAGGAGGGAGAAGGAGGAGTAGCCAAGACCAGATGAACTCAGTGCTTCCTCTGCCCTAGTCTCTGGGTACAAAAAGCTCTGGACTCCCTGGGTGATCATCAGTCAGAATGGTGTGATAAGGTGTGCACACAGCCATGTTGCATTTGTCATTGGATTTCTGTATCTTTGATTGGCATGATAATATAGAAGGCCAAACTCATACGCACCTCATGCTACATTGTGGGTTGATAATGAGGTCCAGGGAAACTTAGTATCTGCCAGCTGCACTTTTGCAGAGAAAAAAAGAAAAGGAAGAGGAATTAAGAATACTCTCCTTTGTAGTAGCTCTTAAAATATTAAGTCTTCTGGAATAAATTCTTGGCCCAAAGGAGTCTTAAAGGTATTGAGCCTGGAGTGCTTATTTTTACCTTCTTTGAGCCTGTCAAGGTCAGCCAAGTACAGGCCACAGAAAGCATCAAGTAGAGAATATAATGAAATCTAAATCTTCCAAAAACATTATCAGTCCAGAAAACACATTTAGGAAACCTGTAAACAGGAGAAATTAAGCACAAGTATCAGCAAATTGGAAGTGAATTCAACACTTGAATATATCTTACAGTGAGTGCCCAGTGTAGGATGAAAATAAATAAGTGATCTATGAAATGGAAAATACGAACAATGAGAAGACAACTGCATTACATCTTCAGGCCCTGATGTGTAATCCAATCCTTAAAAACTGATCCAACATTGCCACCTGCGGGTCGCATTGGTGAGAAGTTGGAGGGGCCTCGGCAGCCCTGCTCAGTGAGGGGGACACAGGCACAAACCTGAAGGTAGGATGGCAGTGTGCTCTGTACAGCCCACGGGGCAGCGAGCCTTTGGGCAGGGCGTTAGCCAGCACAGATGAGTGAGTATGTTCATCAAACGCAGAATGTTGTGCTGGTTTTAAGCACTGATAATGAAAGCATTCTTTCTGTTGTAAAATACCAGTTTCACTGATTTAAGAGAGAGGAATCATTAATCACAGAATCATTGAATCAGTTAGGCTGGAAAAGACCTTTAAGATCATGGAGTCCACCCACTACCCAGCACTGCCAAGCCCACCACTAAGCCATGTCCCCAAGTGCCATATCTAAATGGTTTTTAAATCCCTCCAGGGATGGCAACTTCACCACTTCCCTGGGCAACCTGTTCCAGGGCTTGAGAACCCTTCCCATGAAGAGAATTTTTCCTAATATCCAATCCAGACCTCCCCTGCTACTACTTGAGGCTGTTTCCTTTTGTCCTTGATACAACAGACTTGTTGCTTGGGAGAAGAAACTGATTCCCACCTGGCTACAACCACCTTTCAGGTAGTTGTAGAGAGCAATAAGCTCTCTCCTGAGCCTCCTTTTCTCTTCATTTCCCTCCTTACGTCAGGTAAAAGCATTGGTGATCTATCTAAATTTCTTTTTGTGGTTATAATTTAGCATTTGCAGTTGTACACCATTCTCTTTTGCAACGTATGTTTCCCAGTAGCTTCATTAACTTCCCTGGGTTATACTTGCAGGGAATTTGGGCCTCAGGTGAGTTACACCAGAAGAGAATTTGCCGATTATTGGCAGGTTTCTGGTTGAGTGCCATCACTGACCATTTTTAAAAATTATTTTCAAGGGGAATCTGTATTTCGCCAAAGGGTGACTTTAGCTGATATATATGTTTATTCAATGGTATTATACTTAAATTAAGATTTTAAATAAGTATTTCTATTTATTAATAGTTTCTTTCACTAATCATACATTCTGATTTTGGTGCATATGTTCAGTGAGCACTATCAAAACAACCCCAAAAAGTTCCTGCAACATTACATATACATGGCTCTTCTGGGAAAAATTAAGGTAGAAATTTGTCCTGTTCTGCCCTGTGGGTGATAGCATACTTACTGTATAGTCCAAGGAAGGGTGGAAAAGCTGGGAAACTCATCCTTATTCTCTTCGGTTGGTAGTAAAAGCAGCACATTTCAATTTTTTTCTGAATTATCTCACTCCTGTAAAGCTTCTGCACAACTTCTGAGTCCATTATTTTTCTTAGATGAAAGTCTTATAATAGTATATGGCATATACCTTATATATTTGAGAAATAGTAATTAGGTGGACTTATTTTTTGCTATTATTTCAGTTGCAACTGGGAATGGGAAAGGATGGTGTCTTAGTTTAGAGTAAACTGAGACAATTTAGAATTCCTTTCTCAAATTGACCACACCTCTTTTAAATTTAAAACAAAATTTTAATTAGGAAGATGTGTAGAGGGGAAGATAACAGTTCCTAACTACTA
>VWZG01004845.1:78635-119924 GCA_013396735.1 Grallaria varia | reverse complement strand
AGATTTTAAAAAATATGGTGTTGTAACAGAAAATCTTATGAGTATCATCTATTCATTACCTGTACAGTACAAGTACCTGCTGAAATTAAGTACTCATTAACATGTCAAAGGCACAGGGAAAATTGTTGTTTTGCTTATTATTAGGGCAAATATGTGGAGCAGAATCATTCTAAAAAACATGCCCTTCTGTTCTTCACTGTGAGTTCAAATATATCACAGAATCATAGTATGGTTTGTGCTGGAAGGAACCTTAAAGATAATCTAGTTACAACTCCCCTGCCATGGACAGGGACACCTTCCACTAGACCAGGTTGCTCAGAGTCCCCATTTCACCTGGTCTTGAACACTCCCAGGGATGGAACATTCACAACTTCTCCTGGCATTATATGTGGAGCATTCTCTATTTTCATCTCCTTTGAAGTAATCTTTAATAGCAGGTGCCTCTGGTAAACTCCGTGGTAAGCACAGACAAAAGCTAAATGCAGAATGAAAAACAATAAAATTCCAACCATAAAATCTTCAACACTTTTCCTCTATAAGGGAGCAGCTAGTCCTGTGAATTAACACTTCTATTTATAGAGAAGGCCCTTAATAATCAAACTACTAAATAAATTGTCTTCAGTGGTGGGTATCATTAACACTATTAATTTAGCAAGGAAAAAAGCGCCAACAAAACAGCAAAAAAAAAAAAAGCTCTAACAGTATTTAATTAACTTCCTTGTTGAATATGTTCAGCTCTGCATCTATTGATTCTTGTATATAACAAGCTAAACAATCAACATCCATTCCACATATAAAGTGTAAAGCAGTCTGAATGTACTAAGAAAAGATCAATACAAAGACAAATAAAAATGGCAGAATCCTCTCTGAAAGATCACCCAGAGAGTATAAATGTTCTTTTCTCATTCTACTTTATGATATATTCTTTAGGAGAAAATTTACAAATAAATTTAATACTTGTTAGAGACATCGATTTTTTAGTGAAAGTCTTCATATTCATTAGTGATGGTAATACTAAACGGTTATACATTAAATATTTAATCTTATTACATAATAAATATTTAATAAATGGCTGACAAATTAGGTCGGTACAAACACTATTTCAATAGATAATAGATTTCAGTAACATGTTTTATTGCAAGCATGTGGGAATTACATTAATGTTTCATATGAATCTTCTTTCCTTTCCATTTTTAGCTCTGAGTCTTTCTATAGCACCAGATGATGCTAGGCAGAGTACTGTAGGCAGCTGGCTTGCATCTTTACATCTGTATTCACTGAGATAATGTTCTCCTAAAACCAGCTGCTTTGTGCTGCTTTGGATCTTATTTGTAAAGTACAACTCAGATTGTAACAAAAAATGCAAGAAGTTTAGTTCACAAAATTCATTTATCAACATCATTAGCCTGCAATGGAAAGTTAAGCTGATATAGCATTTTTGTTGAAATTGCCAACTTCACTCACTGGAACTAAAAGTTCTCTCAGGAGACCAACCTTTCTCAGAAGAAAATATGTTGTTAGCAGTTTTCAGAGAGTTTCTCTCCCTTAACCTAGTTTTTCAGGAAGACATTTAAAAGCTATCAACCTTATCCTGGGTGTTGAAACAGGAAAAGTGTAATCACAAAGTACTTTGTAGAATCAAAAATCACTTCCTGTCCCACTCCTCTGATGCATTTTGAAAAGGGAAAATAAAAAATACGGAAAAAAAATAACCTTTATCCCACAGATTCGTTTGTAATATGAAGACAGTTAAGCAGGAGTGCAAACATATCCAGGTTTATTACTTGTATCAGGATGGCACTACAGAGACAGATCTCCCAGTCATATCCATTTCCTGGATATTCTTTTGAGTTGCAAAATGATGTGATGAACTGGGTTTATTTCTGAGAAAATAAGCTGCAAGATGCTTTGCAGGAGTATATACAGTATGCTCTATCCTCTACTAGATGTTCAGCCTAAGGGCTGAACATAATGAAAGCTACCCAAAACAAAACTAAAAAATACACTTCATGTGGACATCAGTTCCTCACAACCAACATTTTTGGCTGTATGGATCCACATGTGTTGTACCAAGTTAACTACTAACACGAGCGTAGACTAGATATAACATAAATGGTAGGAATTTTTTTTTCCATGAAAATAGCCTATAATAGAAATAACAGCAGCTCTACATACTCTAAATACCTTTAGATGCATTTTAAACAAGGAAACAAATCTTGGGGACAATCTGAAGAATGGTGCTGAATAATACCCCAAGTCAAAACTCCCAACATGCTTGTGTAGCAGCACTAATATGCTGATCAAATCCTCATGGTCAAAACCAGTTTATCTTCTATGAAATTTGAATTCAGAGATGCAATAAATGCCAAAACTAGAAATTTCTTCCGGGAAACAAACTACCTTCATGTATACAATGCTTTATATTGCTTTTCTGCCCTTATTCAATTAAATCATAGAAAACTGAATTAAGAAAGAACTGCTAGTACAGATATAATGTGTTTCTTCCCTACTCTTGACAAATTATCCTGATAGAAAAACTCCTACTAGCCTGGGGTGCATCTGTTAATGAAAAACACTGCAGCTCCTCCTTTTTAAAATAGTAAGGGTTTAATATATCATATTTATGATTCAACAAATAGTATTCTAATCCTAAAATTTCTTCTAGTCTTGCAATTTTTCTCATCCTATCTCTGTCACATGCGCATATCTGTATATTTTTAAATATGTGCATTTACATATATGTTTATTTGAGACAATCTCATATATCAAAGCTAGAAATTGATGCATCTTTCAGAAGAGCACAGCTTGGTAATCAAACCAGCAACCCCTGGGACAGAGCTGACCTCCAAGCTTATCACTTCAGGGTGTAACGTTTGTACACTAATAGAGGCAGAAGGATTCCAGGCTCAGCACAGTCCATTCCTGTCCATATCTGGCCACATTCATAGACTGTAAAGCAACTGTTTACAAAAGCATTGAAAACAACAAGTTTAAGCAAAATGTGGCTCTGGCTCCTGCAGACTAAGCACACACATAGGGGAATCTCAGTGGACTGAACAGTTGGAATGCAAGATGACACTCAGAAAACTCCACAAACTTTGTGCAATTGCTAACGATGTATCTTTTTATAATTAGAATATTGGAGCTGTTTAGGTTGAAAGGGACCTTTTTAAGGCCATTTAGTCCTACATCACTACATTGAGCCGGGACATCTTCAGTTAAATCAGAGCGCTCAGAGTCCCATCCAGCCTGACCTTGAATGTTTCCAGGAATGAGGCATCTACCACCTCCCTGGGCAACCTATTCCTGTTAAATAACTATATGTAACAAAAGCTATATTAAGTGGAGCTGACTATGATACATTCTGTCTGAGATTCACCGGTGCATTCAGAAAAAAAGTTGTGTTTTTTTGGTTTTGTTTTAAAAATCAGATCAGAATATTAAATAAATAATATTCTCCTAGAGTGAAGAGTTGGGAACTTGAATCTCCCACTTACCCACAGAGCACAAAAAATTAATGATGTGCATTTCCCTCACTACTTTGCCAGCATATTTTCTCTTGAGAAACATCTCTCAGAAACTAAAAGATCCTGTGACCTCCAGGTTGTACACCTGACATTTCCAAATATTAAAGCAAATAAAAAATTATAAGCAGTCACACACTTTGTTTTCCTCATTTTACCCTCTCAGCTACATTATGCACCAATGCCCAGCTGCTTGGACACTTACTGAATTCCAGAATCAAGTTCAGACTAACCTGATCTCATACAAAATTTAAGCAGTATTTCCATCTACAGTCCAAGGCAATTGACACCACATTATGTTGCTGTAAAGATGTCTGGATATGTGAGACATGAGGAAGGGCTTGTAAATTCTGTGCTACCTTCTTGGGGAAAATTACATAATAAAGTCAGCATCTAAGCTTCCTTTTGCTTCATCGAACATGTTTGGAACTTGGGAATCTGGGGAGACAAAACCATTTGTGAAAGAAGTAACATCCTTGTAGGAAACTCACTGTGCTC
Source organism: Grallaria varia (assembly GCA_013396735.1). NCBI lineage: Eukaryota > Metazoa > Chordata > Aves > Passeriformes > Formicariidae > Grallaria > Grallaria varia. The sequence continues at coordinate 115,902 of VWZG01004845.1, read as the reverse complement.
TAGCACTTTTTCTACATTTTAGCTGGAGCACTGTCCTTAAGGATTCTTCTAAGAGTCCTTAAAGAAATACTGTACATTATATCAAATAAATTGCTGTCAGTGTGATGTCTCTGCAGAAGACACACACCAGGGGTATGCATAAACTAGTCATGTCTTGCCTCCTGATCTCTTATGTAAAAAAAGGACTGTGGGAGGCAGACCTTGGGACTAGGGATTTTGCTCAAAAGTTTCTTCACATTACCTACATAAACTCTTAATAACCCTAAAGAAATATAGTTTCTGGGCTTAAGTCTCCAGTTTTGGTTAGAAGCAGCTAGAATAAACATGAGGCATAGAATTGCCATCAGGTGCTGAAGCAATTCAAAGATCCTTTTAAAGGTGTACATACTAAAGGTCTATGCGGATGGAGACAATTTGACCCAGACATACTCCAAGTGAAGCTGTACTGTTTCGAGCAGTATTGATAATAATAACTTCACATCCTGAAATGGAGACAGTGCTGGTACATTAATTACCTCATTATTTTTATAAGGTCAAGCAGTTTCACTAAGTAACCATCAAGTTAAGAAATGTCTTTCATGATGTACAAAATGAGCTGTTAGGGTTTATTCCCTACATTGGGCCTTAATTTTCTTCATTTCCAACCGAGAAAAGCATCCAAATTTATTTGAACCTGTTCTTCATCACCACTATGACAAATAATTATTCTTTGAAATAACTTGCATGTTTCTATGAAGAATAAAGACTCTTTAAAGGTTAGCATAGGAATAATGGCCATGATGTTCCATGCTCAAAGGAAAAGCAATTTTGCTTAATTAGTTTGATGAGCAATGCTTACCTAAATTAATGGTGCCATCTAAAGTTCAGCTCCCTCAATCTGTCCCAGTTTGCATGGCAAACACTGGTTCTGTGGACAAACAGCATCAGGTCTTGACCTTTATAAATTAAGCAGTGGTACAATGGTTCCCTAGATCACTGCCTGCTGAATGATGTCTTGGCATAATACACAAGGGCAGGTAATGAAAATGCTGTTAAATACACACAATATCATGAGCACTAAGGCATAAGATGGTCCTGATTCACCAATGTCTAGCATCTTGTTGAAATGAGAGTAAACAAAGCAGCACTTCAGAAGACCTCTAAGGTGCCTGAAGATCTTGACTGAAGTTGGACCAAGGAATGCTGGCACTTCTGGGAGGATATCAGGTGGTCTAGATGTGCATCTCCCAGACGTGAGCTGGGGTCTTAGAAAAAAAGCCTCATCTATTATTATTTCTTTACATTGGTGTTTACCACTTCTACATTTATTTTTATAAGTAGACTACATCTAAGAAAGAAAAGGATGTGTAAATGTTACAAGATGACTTATTTAACTTATAAACGGTTCTACTGAACCTCTCTTTTGTTGGGAAAAAACAATGTGATGTAAACACCATATTCCACAGCAGGCATATATATCCTTCTTCACTCAACACTGGGGTTTCAACAGATCATCAGTTTTGCAAGACACGCCATGGTACAAAACAGCGAGTTACCTTTAGAAAATAAATGTTATTTTATTAGCCCCCTTGCAATGTCTAGCACTTTCAATGGAAAGTCTACCTATTAAAATCAGCATGACAACTCAAAGGCTAGCAATGGTCTTGTTTGGTAGAACTATGATTGGCAGAATTTTGCATTCAAAACCAAGAATAGTTTGCAGAACTAAACTGAAATTTTTTGGATGACAAACATTTTTGGAGAAGCCTTTTCTTTTGTTTTCATGTTCCTGCCAAGATAAGATACCAGAAACCTCAGTGGGAAGTCCTGTGAGATTTGTAGTCAGTTTTCAGTACAAAACTTTGGTTAGTTCATCTAACCTGAAGATAAGCAAGCTAAAAATTTGGTTGTCTAATTGAACAATAATATATTTTTAGATTCCCTTCAAATTATTTCCCTAACCGAATGCAGAAAAGGATAAAGACATTCAACTTCCTCTTGTCAATAGACAGGTTTATCAATGCGGTTGACTTTCATCAAAATATAGCATCCCAAAGCACTTCACAATCAACAATTAATAATGATATATTTGCTTTTTTTTTCTACGTTGTTTTCATTAAAACTATGAAGTCAAAGGTTAACCAATGTGCATGGGTACCATATTAATGCTGAATTGAATGCAGGGGAAAAAAATCCAGCTCAGTCTGAGGGTAAACCTTACCCTGGTTGTTTTGAGCAGAAGCTAAGAGGTTTTTTTTCTGTAAAGACATTTTTGAAGACATTAATGAGAATAAATCTATTAGAGTTATGGCTGATTTCTCAAGAAAGGTATCTTGAGATGGGAAAATTCACAGGAAAATGAAACAGTCCCTTTATTCATCAGACACAGAAAGTAAGGCGTTTAAAAAAAAAAAAAAAAGTAAAACATCTCCTTTATATCAATATTATGTGATTTACATGTCCTGAAATACTTGTATTTATATATTTTCTTTTCTTGTTGGGTTTGTTGTTTTTCCCCCTTAAACAAAAGTTCCTGAAAGTAGCTTTCAGGATGCAAGCACTTTCTTTGCTTTACCAATTATTAAAGGATACAGACTTTATACCACTAATCTGTAATTCAATCAAACTATGATTTAAAAGTGTCTTATGGTTCCAATTTATCTCAAAGTTTTAAAACCCTTCAGCTAAATTCCAGTTTTGTTATGAACCTCCCTCTAGCTCCTGTTGCACGTAGCCACATCTTGTAATAAATGCATTCCCAGGTGTTTATCTTACATGAACAGCTACACACACCACAGCTTTAGTAGTCTTTGGATACCACCATGCAAAGGTTGTCTCCATGACAGTCACAAGTCTGACTGAGCAGCTAGAGAGAGAATTTACTTTGACTAGTACCAGCATTACACCACCAAGCTCACTATGTACTGTCTGGATCACAGCCAGCAGCCCGATGGCGCTGTGTGGCCTGTACTGATAATTTGCTGCTGTAAATATGCCACTCACATAAAGGAAGTTGAAATGCAGATGTATGGGGTCACCCTGTGCAGTGTTAACAGCTCAGACCACTGAAAAACACAGTTCCTCCTGCCTCTTACCGCCTTTCTCTTCTCCACCGCTTACCTTCTATCAGCTCATCAGCGAATCTTTGAGAACCAGGATAAAAATCAATGGGAAAAAATCAGAGCAAACAAACAAACAGAAGAAACCTCAAACACCAAGCAACTGGGCATTGCATTTTGCTGCTCTTTTGCTGAGTTAAAACAAATAAAAACAGGATCTGTAAATCTGCAGGGAAGCAAACTAGTGGGACCAACAAAGCTGAGAATTAGGGAAAGAAACAGAAGGAGCACCATGTAATGGAAAAAATTAAGTCAAAACATCTAAGTAACATATTCTCCATTACAATTTCATGGAGAAAGTGGAGGTACATGAGTTTTATGGTATTACTTCAAATGGAGCATAATTAAAATGAAAGTGTTCATAATGATTTCTTGAAGGTTTCACTCCTCCCTGATAGCTCAGCTAGCTTTGTTGAAATAGCCATTACCTGTGTCTGGACAGAGTTGCACATGAGCCTTGATTATTTATGATTTGTAAATGGCATACATATAAAACTCGGTGATTTCTAATATTTTGACCAGAAACCCAAGGAAACTGAAGTATTCAAAATATTTTCAGATTAATTTAATCTAAGTAGCAGGAAATGGGACAAGGACAGAATTAAAACCTGATTGTATGACTTAGATCCAAATGCGGGAACCTCTGGACAATGCACCCCCAAACACAAGATTCTCTCTTCTACTACAGAAGAGAAGTCAGACTGTGAAAGACAACATAACCTTTCAAATAGCTGAGCTACTCAGCAGCATCAGCGTTGCTTGAAGAAAGAACTAAGGTGAAAAGAAAATATCATGTATATTTTTAGGTAGTTAATTACTTTTTTTAATGCTCAATTTTCATTTTCTTTCACTAGACCTAGTACTATCACCTGATCAACATCCATGGAGGTGTCCCTGAGCACATGGCTCAAGCATTTACCTGCAGGATGAGTCAGCTGCAGCTCTAGAGTGAGACTATTTCTCTGTCTTCTTTTATGTCATCTCCTTGCTACAACCTGAACTATTCAGGCTGAGAAATGGACCTTTGACACTAGCAACACTTCTACTCCCTTCAAAAGTCTTTGAATTGGATCTTTGTGAAATCCAGATCTACGGACCAACTTAGATACAAGCAGGATCTCATGAGGAGTTATCGACCCACCAACACAAGACCCTTCTGCACTGAGTTGCAGCATGACTATACAGTAAGTGTTTAAAAACAACACACTGAACCTCAGAATTGGTTTACCCACAATGATAAAACAACTTATTGGCCACATGCTATAGACCGAGGTACTGCTAATCCTCTCAACTCAGCAAACTTAAACCATTTTGACTGCTGTTCACACAGAAGTGATTTGATCAAGAATATTAATGAAAAAAGAAATTTAATTTTGGCAAAAGGAAAGATATATAAGAACCTGATGAGCAAAACTTCCTTGTTCTTCTCCACTGACTTTTTCCAAATTCATTATCACAGTCTTCAACTATCAGCTTCACAACTTGAGAAAAATACATTCCCAAACATGGGTAGTTTTTGGTTTCTTTTTTTTTTAGTAGTTTAATCACATTTTATTTTCCAGTCACACATCACAGAGCTGAAAAATGATAGCAGCAAAATTATTTCAGCTAGTCCCATAGAAGTAAGCTTTTTGTTAATCTCACAAAAGAAAAACTAAAAGTACTTTTTTCTATTTGAGTCATCTTTTCATTTATAGTTTTCCTGCTACTACAAATTAACTTTGTCTGAGCACAAAAAGACAAAATAACTCTTGTATAACTGTTTCAGCTGAAGAAAGAAGACAGCTTCACCCTTGACAACTGTCTCAAGATTTTTTAATATGTAGCATCATTGACAACGAAGATGGCCATATGGCTTTCCTATCCCTCCCCCTAAAAAACCCATAAGTAAGGTTATGGTTATGTCTTTATAGAAGACTATGCAAAATACAGAAAGTGTTAATAGCACTAATAGCACACAGAATAACCTGGAAGAAAAAATTCTGAGTTAATTGAAAGTCTTGTTAGCTGTGTTGCTTATCCTAAAAGCTTATAACATTACTTTTCAGGAATGATAAAATAATTGAGTACAAAATGCACAGTGAGGAGATAACATGAGGGTCAGTGAAAACAATCAGTTCCCACAGTCTTACCACTCAATGTAGCTGCATAATTATAATGAGCTGCATTTGCATGGAACCCTAGTAAAAATCTCAGATATTTACATGGGCCTATCCTAGCTGCAGAAGTATAAATATACACTGAGGAGGAAAAAATCCCCTGACTAAATCAAGATTAAATTAAAAGGATTTCACACCAAAGCATGGTATTGGATCACACTGTGATTTACTGTCTTCTGACATGACAGTTTCTTCCATGGTCTGTTGTGTGACTTTATAAACATTTGTATTACCAGATTTTGCCAATTTTTATCATTTGACATTGAAGATTCAAACAGCTGTGCAACTACAGGATTGCCTGTAATAATGGTCCTACTGTATTGATCAATAGAAGCAATGTCTATGACCTAACAATAGCTCTAAAAGAGCTATTAGCCCAAATTCACCCAGGAAAATCTAATAAATGGGAGCACTAATCCCTTTGGGATATTTTGTGTCATTATAATTCTGTTTAGTCTCAACTATTTCACTTCCAAAGTCGCTATACTTTCTTATTTATTGGATCAGTCAAACCTATTGAACCAAATTGTTTGGAATTGGGTAAACTATTCTACACTGGTTATTCAGATAGAATATAGGTTATTTCTGCCACGTCCAGACTATATTTCATCTCCCCAGCTGGATTTACTTGAGTCTCAATATAGAAAGCCTGATTCTCAGTCTCTTGTTGGGTTTATACGCAGGTCAACACGTTACAACACGTAGTTCTCTATGGGTAGGTATTGCTGCTACCTGTCCCCCTCCCCAAACACATCCATAGTCAGAACAGCCATCCTGGATCACAGCAAACAGGGGACTTGTGGGGACTGTACACCCTGACTACTTGTTGGAATGATACTCATGATTAGGCCATATATGAGAGCATTTCTTTTACAGCATATGAACACTCTATCTACAACTTGTAATTGCTTGCACTAAGGGCTCCTTAGAGTTTTGCTTGAACCCCATAAAGACGGACTTCAAAACATAGCACATTACAGTGGTTGCCTTCAGATACAGATCACAAGTGATACCATCCTGTCTTCTATACCCAATATTTGAAGTAAACTGGGACACCACAGAGAAAGAGTTCCAGTAGATTGATTGCAACAGATAAGAAAAAACTATGAGACTAAGCTGAACTGCTGAGACTCTGCAAACGTTATACAAAGAGATTGACCCGGTGAAAATAAACCTCAGCCTCCTCTTACACAGCTGACTACAATGGAGTTCTCCTGATTTACAGAGTACTTGCACAAGTCTAAAACTGACGCCAGTTAGATCAGAATCTGGCCAAATGCCTGCAAATGGAGTAGCTTCAGATGCTGGCTTAAATTGAAATGGCAGATGTACTTTCACATGGCAATAGGAAATTTGTTCTGCTTTCTTTCCCAAATTGCTACTGACCCCAGCCATATCCTTATGTCAATAAGGAGGTGTGAAAACAGGAATCTGAGGAAAGAGCAGACTATTAAACAGTTTAGAAATGTCTTTTAAAATTTGGTTCATTCCAGCAAGACTTAAATATCTGGTGGCCTTGCTTCAATACTATTTTTATGTTGATAAAAGCAATTACCAAAAATCCTGGGCCCTTCCCCCTGGCAGCTTCCTCCATCTTTTATTTTAATCTCAAAAAAACCAAATAAAAATCTTTCAAGACACAAAAGCAAGCTGAATGCACTGTAAATAGCTGACCCATTTCAGGCTTTCTCTTCCATTGTGCGTAATTCCGTCTTTCAGGATAAATGGAGAAAAGACTAACCAGAGAAGCTTTTAAGTTACAAAGGACATTTATGACAGTTACCATGTATTGATGCTTTTGTAATGGAAGGGGGTTGGGCCAGCACTGAAAAGTTGCCTCTTTCCCAGATAATCTAACTCATTGACCCCACTGATGGAGGAACTACAGCAAAGCACAATACAAACTTTCAAAAAGGGGGTTTTTTTTGTGGTAAGAGTAAACATACAAGTTAGTGAAAGGATGGGTTTATCAATCTTGAGATCTGGACTATAGCAGAACCACTTTGCCAGTGATTTTGTTGTACAACTCCAAATATCTGAGTGCAAACGCAGCTAATATCAGAAACCGGCAGCCTGGCTCAAGTTACTCTGTCATGGTCAATCCTGTCTTTTCAAGGCTTCTTTCATGGGCAAGAAACCACTTCCACAACAGTCATTTTGACAAAATTGTTTTACCTATCCCAGGTTTTTTCATCTGAAGAAACCATATGAGTCAGCAATTTTGTCATTAAGTATTCCTGACTAATATTCCCATCTCCAGAAATCTTTGTTTCCTATAGCAAAGACAGGTCTTGAATGGTCCAAGGTCATTACTGTGTTGCAAGTAAACTAGAGAAATTGAAAATTTTAAAGCATTGTTTAACTGCATAGATAAGACACCTTGAGGTAGAGGCACGACCAAGTCTCAGCTGAAATACTTGTATCAAATAAATGAGGTTAGCTGCACCTTTGCATGCTTCATGAAGAGCCATTGCCAATAGCTCCATATTGAGTTTCTACTATGGCTTGAAGGGCAGTTACAGATGACAAAGTCAAACTCTTGTGGGTCATGGTAAACATGATAAACATGGGCAAGAACGACAAGTTGAGCATTGGGACACTAGGAAAAACTTTAAAAAACACACACACAAAATTCACCCTTGAAAGAGACTACAATGAAAAAAATCTAAGAGGTCCATGCAGCACTGGGACAGGTTACCCAAGGTATTCAGAGGGACTGTTAAATCCCCATCCCCGACAGTTTTCAAAATTGGAACCAGTGGTGAAAATAATCCCTCTTTGAAGGAAAGGCTGGGCTTCGAGAGGTCACTTTTAGCCACCTTTGCAGTGATTTTGGGAAAACAGTGTGCTGGATAGCCTGTTTTAGAGATGGTTAAAAAGTAGGCTCCAGAAAGGTACAGCAGGTCACAAGGGCGTAATAAGACAGGGGCAATGAGACCTGAACTAGTGGGGCGAAGTAAAGAACCAGTGAAAGGTAGGAACTGCCACGTTAGTAAGGTGATGAGCATAAAGAATTTTTCCAGGTTCACTTAGAAAAGGTGTGAAATACCTGTTACTGAGGTGAAACAGGCTGACCAGTATAAAAACTGCCTTACATGGTGGGTTCCTGGGTGGAAGATTTGTTTAGTCCCATCCAAAGGAACTGTTGGCTAGAACAGCTAAATGTGACAACTTGCTTTCCAGAGTTGTGGCTTAAGCAGACAAAGGATCTTCTAAGACAAATATGTAAAACATCCGTTTATGGGTTTAATGCTACCTCTTTAGTAGGTACGAGTCACATTCAGAAAGACTTCTTACATTTTTTATATTGTAGGCTATAAGCTAGTTTTATTAAAGAAAAAAAGTAGAATATCATTTATTCATTTAAGTTTTTCTTAGGTAAGACCTGTTTCAGAAAACAAAATTAGTGATAGACACCCAAACCAGTAATTTTCTTAGATAGTCAAGGCTTCTCGGAGCAAGTCCTGTCCCTGTCTTCCTGCATATTGTGCAAGTATCATTATCCCACTCCTCAAATAGACATCAATAGCTAATCTCCTTCAGTGTTAAGACCAGATCCCACCCTTTGTTTCGCTCAGTTTACACTTTATCACCCAGAATGATTGATCTGGCACAAGTATGACAGGACCTTTGAGACTCAATCTAGCATCAAGTGATCTTCCAATGACATGAAGTGGTCGTATCAGTCAGCACAGCTGTGATTTTAGATGAGTGAAGACTCCATTAGGTTCTCCCTATTTCCTAACCATCTTTTCCAGACACACTGGCAACTGCCCTAGAGTGGACAGGGAGAGAAAAAACACCCTCTGGGACAACTGTGCTGGAAAATATGAAACCTCTCACTCAGCTTCAGTGATTGTAAACAAGAGATAGACAGACATCACTCCAACAAAATTAGACTGCTGTAAGGAAAAGTGGAGTTGGAGCCAAGTCAGGGTGCTTTACAGTTAACAGTACAAGCTTTTTTTTTTTTTTTTTTTTGTATAATACAACTCTTACTGCTCTGTGACGTACTAATTATTATTATTTAAGAAAACGAAGAACAATAAGGCAGAGGTCCAACCTAAGAGAATGGGATGTACTGTGTTAAACTTCCTGCATGCAGGGAATGGGAAAGAAGGGGAGGGGAAAAAAAAAGGTAATTTCCAGCTAATTGTTTATGTCCTAGTCCTTGGCAACTATGCCAATAAAAGCACTGAATAATGGTCCTAAAAGGACCAAAACAAGTGAAATTACATGTTCAGCAGTTCTTGTTATTTGAAATTCAGTAGTGTGTTTTATTTGCTTTTCAGCTTTACCTTGGTGTGGCCTTTCAAAAGGAAATAATCCCCTGAACAAAATATCTGGCCGAGAAACAAAAGCACTGCCAAGTCTGATCCACAGGTGATGAGTACTTGGCCAGCAACCAAACTTAGGCTAAATTAAATACAATTAAAACATACAAAATTGTCCATCTGCTTGTACAGTTAATATAGACAGAGTGTAAAAAGGTGCTAATAATAACTAAAGAGAAAACCTCACACTACATACTGAAGACCAAATGTCCAGCAGAAACCTCTGCTGTACAAAACAAGCCAAAGCAAAAAGCCTGTACAAGGGAACTCTAGCAAAACAGTAATATGAAGCCCCACTTTTTTTCAGATTTGGTAACAAAAAAATAGACAAATTGTTCAGCTCCACTGTGAATGGCCGAATTTCATCCTCAAATCAAATCCTCAAATCATCTTTTCCATTTTAACTGCAGTAGCTGAAAGGAAAATTAGGAAACTCTTAAAAATATAATCAATGTGAGACTAGCATGTGTACTGAAATAATGTGTGTGAACATCTTCTGAGTCCTCTACATGCAGTGTGCATAAATTTTAAGTCTGTAAAACTAAGTTACACATCAAGAAGGAGGTATATGAATAATAAAACACCATAACCACTTAACTTTAATATAACTGAGATTTAAATTCTCAAAAATCTATCACAGGTAAAACCAAATTATTTTTTCCTTAAGTGTCACCCACATGCGTACCAACTCATTCTTCAAATGACCCAATAGCTGGGTAGCTGTGCTCATTAACAGCAAGTGGGATACCCAAATTGAATTCCTTACAGTGACTCAAAGCCCCAGATTTTACTCAAATCCCCTGTGTCTGCATTTTACTCTACAGCTAAATCTCTCAGAGTTTTCCGCTGTCCATAATTAATCCATGTGTTCCATGTTGCTTTCCCTGCACACAGAACACACTGGTTCAGGAAATCAAAGCAAAAGACCATTCATTTCCCTGCCACTGTTACATCTTTCCAGAGTGAGGTGCCTGAACAGGTCCACAGTGTTGTCAGTTAAGTGCTAGTGCTAGGACAAGGGAAGCAGCCGAGCACATGGGCTACCAGGAGTGAGCAGGGAAGCAGGACTGCCTCTTTCAGCAGTAGCTTGTGGTTCCGCCTCTTTCATGCTATCCTAGAACTATATCTTCAGTTTCATAACTGTTTCAAATGAGAGAGTTGTAGGCTGATGCCAAAAAACCGTGGTCCCTGCCTCTCTCATCCCTTCCCTCCAGACAGGCAGTGAGCCACATTTGAAAACTCACTTTGGGTTTGGTTATGGGTTTCTCCTATTAAAAACATCTATATAAAGACAGAAAGAATGGCAATACTTTTTTGATACTCAGGAATTTTCACAAAGTTATGTTATTACTTTCTCTTGCAAAGAAGAGATGTACATTTTTAGCAAATACTCAGTGTCTCACTAGTGAATATTCATAGCTTAAGCCCATTCTAATCACTTTTAGAACAACTGTTTTTTGTGATTTAAAATATTTTAATAGTTTCTTTTTTTTTTTCCTTTTATCTGTTTTCTTTCTTTCCTCCCTCCTTATCAGAGGTACTAATTTGAGACTAGGCCAACAACATGGGATGATAACATATTACCACCTCCAAGATTACCACTAATAGGAATCAGAGTTTATCCTACCAAACACTTCTGACATCTTAAATCACTCCGAATATCAATGAAAGTCCAAAACACCCAATGTTTCATGCAGGAGCAGGGCTCCTGCAACCTGAATCCAGCTGAAGGGAAAAAACCCACCCAAAAAAAGTCACTGCTAAGACATTTGGTTTTGTCTTATGAAACAATTAAAAGGGAATGAATTAACCCCTCTAAGAAAGGACACTTGGCAGGCATGTTTAGCTTGGTCTCCCATGGTCACTGAGCAGCCTTCGTGAGCTCTTCTGGTTACTGAACTGAATACTGTTCTGGCCTGAATCATGCTCCATGATGCAGAAGGAGAGAGACTCACCGTAACACTTCAGACCAGCAGCACTGTGGGTTCAGGCAATCTGGGCCTAAGCTCCTCAAAACCACTTTAACCCACAGGTCTTTTAGTTCCTGATCTTTATTAATGCTTTCTCTAACACTCAAGAAGAAAGTAGACAGAAGAATAAATGAAAGGGGAAGAACTGCCCTTGTTCCTGAAGTAACCAGCCTAAACACAGGAGATTTTCATTAAAGACTGGTGACATTTCATACGCATTTAGACAATTATCCCGAAACAGTAAAGAATGCTCCCTGTGAGTAGAAATCCATTTATATTGCACAGATGTCACTCATTTCACTAAAAAGCACATAAGACAATAACTCAGCTAGTTCTTTCTTTTGTCTAGGTACATCCACAAGCTGTAGTTGATGTTTCTGGAAAATACATCATCTGAGTGCAAAGTTTAAATACGCTTCCTCCTGTGCCCAGCCTTATTGGACACAGATTTATTTCTTGGATCATTTCAAGAGATTTGTACTTAATATCTGGAAAATATTTCTGATGAACTTTTCTACTTCACAAAACAAAACGCATAACTTGTGATTCTGCTAATCAAGAGTACATGTTTAAAATGTACTTTCCTGAAAAAGGGATTGGGCTTGAGAACTTCCATAGTCACAAAGACCAAGCACAAAAAGTAGCAAGCAAATAACATGATTTGCTTCCCGGAAAACAGACAAATTACAATATTACCCATCCCTCAGGCTGGCTATTAACCCTCATTTTCGAGAAGAGTGAGGTTTTTGTCTGTGGATATGCTCCAAGGGGGAAGAGGGCAAGGTTGATTAGGTTTTTTCTAAATACTCCTATCTTTATGCACACAACTATCTTACCAGAGGGTTTAGTGCATTCCCTTAACCTCCAAAGGTCTGGGCTTACACAAAGCCCCTGAACTCTTGTCATTCCAGCACAAAGCTGTTTATACCAGTGAAATTGCAGAGAAAACACACCAACCATAGCCTTATCAGTCCCAGCCTTGCAGCTCTGCATCACTCATTTTTATCGCTGAACAGTTTGGGCTTTTTTCTTTTTTTCCCCTTCTCTTAAAGCCATGCTAATTAACAAAATCCAATGAAGTACATAGTAAGATTTCTCCAGCAGAAATCCAAGGGCTACTATTTCAACTAGAGGGCAATCTTATAGGCAGAGTTATTATTGGCAGGGAGAGATTAGCTTGCTTCCAGTGCCATTGGAGTCCTGATAGCCAGAGGTACATGCAAAATAAGCACACCAGCATGGTATGAGAAACCAGCCAGGACTGCAAATAAGGCTGAGCTACTAATGAGGAACTGGAGGAATTGGAGCACGAGGAAACACCAAATTAAAATGCCTTCCTGTCTCAGCACTGCTCAATTTAACTGCCTCAAAGGGCCACATACCTTTAAGGACCTCCATCAACAGCATTGTATGTACTTCAAATATCACAAAAAATACCTCAAATCTCATTTCACAACCTTTTTTATTTGGCTCAATAGCTAAAAGAGCAAGTGCTTGTATTTTACATGAAAATGCGGTTTAAAAAAAAAGTATACTCCACTTGCAGTATGTTGTTGTAACAAACATAGGCCTGGGTGAGTTATGGATTGATCTTCCCAATTGCCCACAAGATTTGACACTACATATTAAGACACTAAAAATAATTCAAAGCTGGAATTAACTGAATATTTGAAACTTCCTTGTTCTTTCTTCTCTATGGAAAGGCAGATGCTTAACTGGGAAAAAAAATGTTAAAAGTAAGAATTAAATACAATAAGCCTTTAATTACACATGAACTATGCCTTACAGCCTCTTAACGACAGATCTTGCAAGAACACTGCCAGAGAAGGACAAGAACAATGTGCCAGGAAGAAGAAACAGCTGGTGTTTGCCTGAGGGATGTCCAGTTTAGCACCACTTGATGAGACTATATCTCAAGTTATAATCCATTTTTATTTTGTGTTGAATTTGGGACCCTCAGAGTTATTAAATGCTGCTTGAAGCCTATTCTGTTAGACCTTAATTTTAACATTGTAATCTGAAGCAATAACTAGAAGGGAAGAAGAAGATGATGGAGAGTAGGTTTGGACATAGTCCAGAATGTATTGCTTGCTGGGGGCAATAGGCAAAACGGGACACATGGTTGGATCCCTGATCTCTACTTGCCATGTCACCTGAAATGCTGCCTTCATAGTCAGTCTCTGGCTATCAGCCAGGTGGTGACCAGCAGCACTGCAGAAGCTGCACACACTTTCCTTAACTCCCCACTAAACTCACCCGGAGGAAGGAGTAACATCTTCCACTTCTATAAAAGACCGGAATTATTAAGGATTAGGATAGGACTAACCAGTGTTTACTGCTTCTCTGTAGGCAGGCAAAACCATGCTGATGAAGGAAACTCCCTCCCCACCCTCCACTACTTAATAGCATCTCACTTCAAACACGTCATCCCACAAAGCTCCATGTCAATCTAAATGTTTTCATAACCCTGATCTGGCCAAAGCTTTACCCTGCTTCTATTTTTGCAATGGGAACTAGGCACAGCTAAAGGGCCTGTGAGCAACTTCAGACAAGCCTTTTCAGAGTGAGGGGAGAAAAGATTGTCCAATTCACTGTAAAACCCAAGAGACTGCATTCAAACAGTGCACCTTGAAAGCCCAAATAGTCTGTGCTGTTAAGCAAAGAGCAGGCTACCTAATATTGCTGAACAAGGCTTAAAGCCACACTTGTGGAAAGCATTTTTTCCCAAGTATGTGAATTCTATGAACACACTTTGAACTGCTTAGATTTATTTACTATTTACCAAACTGGCCAAATACTGCTTGAATACATAATTTTGAAAAATGTTAATGATTTGTATCATTATTAGAACTACAGCTGGTCAAATACCAGGAGAAAATGGGAAACAGTTGATGTAAACCGGCTCTTCAAACACTTGAAGCAACACTGATTTATCCAAGCCAGGAATCTTTGTAGAGTTCAGACTTACAAGCCTTCTGCTGTTTCTATCTTTTTCCTTAAGTCAGTCTTTTAATAATGACAAACATGTTTCAGCTAGTAGATTATTCACTAAATATTCAACATCAATATTATTTTTTTATATTAGCTACTGAATGACCACTGAATGAGAGAAGCAATTATTTTCTATTTCCCAATGGGATTGCTTTCAGCAATGTGACTTGAACAATTTTAGTCCAAGACCTTGTACATGTAGAGGTTTGTGCAAATACTTGCATGTTGAGGTTGTTCTGACCAGAATTTTCACAACCAGTTTTACTGACAAAGCTTTATTAAATAACATTCTACTGAGAACTAATCCAATCACTATGATTACTCATAGAACAAATTGAATTTAAATGAAATGTATTTGCTAATGCTTTCTGCAGCAACTACCAGACACTAGTTATAAACCAGACACTGAATTATGGGCAGAAAAGAAGTTAAACCTGTAAACCAAGAGACAATAGGTGATCCTTCTATGATCTCATTTTTTTCTGTCTAAAGCTAAAACTAAGCATTTTTGTCCGGGGGCATCATATGGCAATTACACAATACTGAATTTAACAAGTCTAACACCTCAAGGTTGCAGGAAGATAGATGTCCTTCCTCCATACCTCTTTCCACTCACTTGCAGCTTCATCTTCCAGTGGTCTCCCTTATATCTGCACTGGAACAAATACACCTAGATCTGCAACAAACTGCTCTAACTCACTAGTCTAGTTTAAAAAAAAAAAAAAAAAAGAAAAGGGAAAAAGATCAAAACCAAACATGTATAGTTTTTTATTAGCTTTTTTTGGGGGTAGTGAATTTAAGCACTAAACAGTCTGGAGAGTCACAGAGCAAGGGCAAAGCAGAGGAAGAAAATAGATCCTTGAGGCTGGGAGCAGGAGATAAGCAGAAAATAAGAGGAAGAAAGATGAAGAAGTAAGTACAACCTTTTAGTGGCAGCCACTAAACTACCTTAATGTCACTATCAGCTCCCCATTCTATCAGAAAGGAGAGCAGTCTTTTTTTGCTTATGCATACACCATCAGCAGCTATGGTGCATACACCTGCAACGCAGTCGCTCTAGCAAATGTTAAATAGATGCTCACTTACAAAAGATTTCCAGGAAACATGTGCCTAAAATACTTAGAGATATCCATCCTCATCCAATAAAAACACTTTGTATGCTGTCCTGTTTGCATGACAGGTAGAAAGGTAATCTGCTAGAACAGAAATTATACTGGAAACAAGGTTACCTCTTTCAGTTAAAATTAGCTCTGCTTCAGTGTTTCTAGTGCCACTTTGATACACAAGCATGTGCAAGACCCACGTATATATCTGCATCTATAATACAGGCATTACCTGGACTAGCAAAATATTTTTCCCATCTTCCCACTTTCATAGACAAGAGAAAGAAACATTTGTCAAAGCATCTTTGTTTTGTCCATTTTCAAGCAGAGTAAAACTTGACTCCCTTCTGAGAGTCACATTTACTTAAAATCATTCTGTTGCACCTGAAAAGCCTTTTGAAATAAGCATCCTCAATGCTAAAAATTGTCCAGAGGGCACAAAACTGAGAACCAGACTGAGTGCACTGTGAAAGACTGTAGACACAATAACATATGAATTATTTTCCTTCTTAAATTTCCCCTGTGAAGCAGTAAATTGCCTAGAACAGAGGTATCAGCTGTCCGTATAAGCCCAGCATGCACCATTTCTATAGGAAATAAACAGCCAAGAAGGATCAAATGAGAGGAGAGGAATCAATGAGTCAAACCCTCAAGAACCTAAAGTCTACATAGCACTGCCATTTTCAGCTTTGCCATATGATTTACCTCAGCAGAGGTTCAAAATTTTCTGGTCTACAGCAGGAGTTTTACTTGTAACCAGTGTCTGTGGCCCAGCTGGAGCATGGAGCTACCCACTGTGCTTCTCCACGCCTCATACCACAGCAATTCTCACCTCAACCCTCTGCCAAAACTACCTGTGAGGCCATGATATACACCAGGGGATGTTCACTGATCCACTAGAAATTGCATTGGTGCAACCGTTGTAATCTGTGTTTCAGGGGTAGGAGACTGATGGCTGGGATTGGACAGGAGCTTGTTTATAATGTTTTTGTCCTCTGTTACATGGAATTGTAGCCTGCACTGAGGATGTACATTTCTACTGCCATATGCCTTGCTTGATGATTTAGGCCTCTCCAAAGCTGTTGTAACGTTGCTGTTATGGTCATATATTGGGTTTTCATGGCAAACATTTGGCAGCAAGGGGGATACAGGGTGGCTTCTGTGAAAACCTGCTAGAAGCTTCTCCCATGTTGGACAGACCCAATGCCAGCTAGTTCCAAGACTGAGTCACTCGGGCCAAGTCTGAGTTATCAGCAACAGCAGTGGTGCATCTGAAATAGCAGATTTAAGGAGGTAAAGAAACCCTGGACAATAGCTGCCAAAGTGAGGAGTGAGAATACGTGAGAGAAACATCTGTGCAGACACCAAGGTCAGCGGAGAAGGAGGTGCTGCAGGCACTGGAGCTGAGATTCCCTTGCAGCCCATGGCGAAGACACTGGTGAGACAGCTGTCCTCCTGCAGCCCATGGAGGTCATGCTGGAGCACAGTTCCACCTGCAGCCCATGGAGGACTCCTGTGCTGGAGCAGGTGAATGCCCAATGGCAGTTTTGACTCTGTGGGAAGGCCATGCTGGAGCAGGCTCTCGGCGGGACCAGCTGACCCATGGGGCGGGAGCCCACACTGGGCCTGTTTGTGAAGGACTGCACCCTGACAAAGGAACTCACACTGGAGCAGGGAAAGAGTATGAGGAGTCCTCCCCTTGAGGAGAGGGGAGCACTAGACACAATTTGTGATGAACTGACCCCAGCCTCCATTCCTCATCCCCCTATGCTGCTGGTGGGGAAGAGGTGGAGAAAATCACAAGCGAAACCCATAAAGAAGGGAAGAGTGAGGAGAAGGTGTTTTAAGATTTGGATTTATTTCCCATTATCCTTTTCTGATTGACTGACAGCAAATTAAACTAATTTCCCCAAGTCAAAGCCTGTTTTGCCCATGACCACAACTGGTGAGTGATCTCTCCCTGCCCTTATCTCCTCCACCCACAAGCCTTTTGTCATATTTTCTCTCCCCTGTCCCATAAAGGAGGAGATTGATAAGAGTGGCTTTGGTGGGCACCTGGCATCCAGCTGAGGTCAACCTCCCCCAGGCCAACATAAGAATGCTCCTGGTTTGCAAAGAAATTCAAATTTTCTTCTGCTTTCTCCAAAAAGCATTTCATAAAAATTTTCATATTATCTCAGAAAATAAAAGTCTTTTGAAGGATCTATTTTTCAGAAAAAAACCAATCAGATTCATGTTCTGAGTCATCATTTTTACACCAGTACAACATGAGCAAAATATTTTAGGAACACTTGGCCTTTCTTGTTCTTTCTAAAGTAATCTTACTATTATGACAGTGCTTCCCACTGAGTTTCCATGGCAACAAAATGCTATCCAGATTTTCTTTCCCACATGAATTCTGATCTTCTGGGCGGGCAGGAGGGCTGATGTGGGATGTTGTAAACTTCAGCGTAGCCCCTAGGTATTGCACCACTAGTTTGCTACCCTTTGCATTAAAATAACTCCAAACTGTTCCAACCAAATTGAGCTATGGTTGATCCTGAAAGTACCACAAACAAGTTCTTTAGTGCCGAGAAGTTGTGGCTGTGGAAGTGTTCAAGATCAGGTTGAGTGGGACTCTGAGAAACCTGGCCTAGTGAAAGTATCCCTACCCACGGCAGAGGAGTTGGAACTAGATGGTCTTTAAGGTCTTTTCCAACCCAGGTCATTCCAGGATTTATGATCACATCAGGAGAGATCTGTCCTTAAACACTTCATAATAACTCAGTCTGAAGTACTTTCTTATAATGCAATCCTTTGCTCTTCCTCCATGCAATAAGGAAAAAAAATGTCCGTATTAATGAAAGTTTTAAAGACAGAGCTTATAATTCTTTAATTCTTTTACCTTCAGAGATTGTCTTTCCCCCCCCCCAGTATTTTAACAATGTGAGAAGGTGACTAGCGCTTGATTACTAGACATCTGACAGATGCCAGGCAAAAAGCCTGGGAAAAGGTCCACCTGTGTTTCCTTAATTAAGGGGATGCTACTCAGCACACAGACCCTTGAAGCCTGCAGTTGGTATTAGAGGAACTTTACGGTCAACTGTTCAGTCTTTAAGTGTTCATTGTGTTTACCTAGAAAGCCTCATGCTAGAATTCATTTGACAAACATACTGCCACTACTTATCAGGTTATTCTTGTCACTGATGTGACAAAATAATTCATGAAGGGATTTTAAACTGTATCTGATTTCCCTCCAGCTAGCTGTAGTCTCTAGCAGTTAGAAAATAACAATATGGAAGTACTTGAGACAAAAAAATAATTGTAGCTTAATAACCTGAATTTAAAAAAAAAAAAAAAAGGCACCTTATCTCAGAGAACCTTTAAAATTAGTTGGTTTGTGAAAGTGCAGCATTTTTAGAGGAAATTTGGAAAATGCACAGTTCTACTTGCATTAGTCAAGGGAACTAGGAAAACTGGAATTTCACTGGTTTAGAAGAGTGAGGTAAATAATATTAACAGAATAAGATTTAAAAAAACACCAGTCTGAATTTTGAACTGAAAAATGTAAGATTTGCAGCATACCAAATTTATATTTGTTTAATTTAAGCTAGATACACAGCTGTTGTCTTAATCTCAACAAATATTTCTAAAAGGCTTTTAGAGTTATTAGGCTAATTACATAAAGAATTTTGGTGGAAATGAAACACAAAATCCTGAGCTTTAAACCGGACTATCAGCCACTGCCTGACTTCACCAAATGCAGAAACATTCTGGGCTGAGCCATCAAGTACCAGGCCCCTACCCCAGGTGCACAGGGGTCTTACATCTCCTCTGCATAAACTCCCAAAGCACCTGGCCTAGTACATAAACTCAGAGCACATTTGTTTCTTTTTGGCAGATTCAAGTTCCCGTCCAGGAAAAAAAAAAAAAAAGAGGAAAAAAGTTAGGGATGTCAGGTGGGATGGGGCTTTGAGAATCTACTGTAGTGCAGCGGGACAGGGGGGTTGAAACTACATGATTCCCAAGGTCCCTTCCAACTTTAATCATTCAATGATTCCATGTATTATTTAAGGAACTCTGAGGTTCTTGTATTTGACATAAGAAATTGGGGACTTGCGTGCCAAGAGGTAATCAGAGGAGCCAACATCCATATACCTATTTCTTAGAAGACTGCTTTTCTAATAGGCCTGGTCAAACTATCCTCTCATTTAGGGGAAAAAAAAACCAAAAAAAACACAAAAACCCCACACCACAAAGTCCAGAGGAGCAATAGGAGTAGACTAATCCTGTAAGTTCTCATCAGACACTCATCCAGAAGAAGGGAGGCTCCTGCTAAACATTTCTTTGCTCCTAGAAAAGCATGTGGGGTTTCTGTGGTTTTCACAGTTCCTAAATTTGAGGTCAAGACTGGGTATTTCTCCCTTGGATAGCCAGAGAGGGAAGGGGCAAGAGGACTGTAGCCCCCTTAAGCTCCTAGGCATTTATTTCCAGCCACATGACAGAGTCATCATCATCCAACTCTTGTATAAGAACGTTTAACAGAAAGAAGTTAAAACAGTGTATAACATATCTCTAAGAACTCCCAGACCTGGCAACCAGTCATTCACTGACCCTTGCAAGGCTGTGCAGCAGTTCTTGACCCTAAATGTTTCCAACAAGGTAGAATGAGCTTATAGTTCTTACTCCTACGTATGATACATAAAAATGCATGTGATACTTATCAGGCACAAAGATAACACTGTAATTGTTTTAATAGAATTACTTGAATTATTTAAACTCTTTTTCTCTTATTTATGATCAAATAATACCCAAAACAGATACAGTACCTTTTTTCCTCCTGCTGTTAATATTTCATGCTAAAAAACTTAAATATTTATGCATGTTAAGAAAAGGAGAAGTTATTTTCTGTCAAAATCATCTCCTTTCAGAAGAACAGCATGGTCTTTATAGTTATTTCTAAAACAAACTGGACAAGATATTTTCTTTTTACTGGGGAACATCCTTTGGGCCTTATTTCCACAGGCAGTTATAAGACCACAGGGTTAAGAATACAGCCTAAGACCTTTCTCAAATCTTCAGTTCAAAGGGATTATGTAAGTATAAAATTTGGCTCTTCTTTTTTTTAATCATGAAATCAATTTAGTCAGGTTTTGATGCAAAATGAAGTACTAATCAATAGAACCATACAATTAAAATGAAGAGGTACAGAAACACTGTCACTGGTTTTCTTAATCTCGACCACAGAAACTCTTTCATTCCAATGCAGGCAAACTAAAGGTTTTTCTGTTGATGGTTATTAAGTGTCTCTACACCACATATCCCAATGCAAAATGTTAACAAATCTTTAAATACCATGTCAATGAGAATAAAAAGAAGGGTCTAGTTTTCTACCTGTACTTTGCCAAATAACACTAACCCATGCTGCTCTAGAGCAACTCTAATCATCTAATCACTCTATTCATGAGCACCTGAGTGGATTACTCAAGCAGGTAGTTTTTATTTGAGGCCTTGAAGAAAAGCAACTCCAGATTGAAGGACTTCAGCAGAATTAATGTTGTACTGTACCAGACTGTTACCATGATACCTCTTACCCTGAGTAGACATATAGTAGTTTTCCTCTTCCTCAGCATTAGATGTTGGTGAGTTTTAAGTAGTTGAATGCTGGTGACTCTAGGCAACTGCTTGCTCCAAATCTAGATATTTTTGCCTTCCAAGACATCTAGACCTGCCACAAACCAACCCTTGCTGAACCTTGCTGTTATAGATAAATTATTTGCCTCTTCCACACTCTTTGTATTCTACATCTCTGCTGAAAAGTTACCTCCCAAAGGCAACACTGGTGGACAGGAATGTGTGCCCACACCACAGGCACAATGCCACATGATCTGGGCACAGCACAGTTCCAACTCCTTTTCTTAGGCAAGTGTAGCTGGGCCAGAAAATGGAAATATCACCCACTGCCCAATACTTTCCCCTACAATGGCTGTGCCTTGTCACAGGGGCAGCCACAGAGGATGTGTGTCCAACACCTCAGCTGCTAGAGTTTGCAAATGTTATCAGTGTAAAGCGGGACAGTTCAGAAGCAACTAAGAGTCCTGTTCAGCTCCCCCTGCCAACCTTTTGGTATGGAGACAGGGCAGACTCTGTTGAGCAGCAGCAACTAAATCCCCCTGCAAACATGAGTCAGAGCCACTATGAATCTAAGCTGAAACATCAGGTTATGATCTAAGTAAGGTAGTTTTGATGTGGGTACATATTACCTTTGCCAACAACAATATGGACACTAGAAATTCCTACAGAAGAGCAGAACAGACGGCTGCAGGTACTAACTTCTTAAACTACCACAGCACATTCTTCAAAGTCATCTGTAGCACCTGCTGTCTCCTGTACATAAATCCTAGGCACACGATACATGAAGCTCTGGATTGCATTCAAGAGAAGACACATCTAAATCTCAGTTGCTATAGCAGCAGAGAAATGTATTGCTTCTTTTCGACTTGATTGTAGAAGCAGCATAGTCCAGAATTCAGCATCATTAATTCTACTCAAGTTGTAATTTTTTTCGTGCCATGCCATGACACCATTAACACTTCAGGTTTGCACACACAGACAACAAAGTTGTAACTACACTTTGTGTAGGCTTGTCTGAGTCATCTTGAAACCAGCTCAGAGCACTCTTGTGCTGATGCTTCAAGACCACGCTGCTGTGAGAAGTGGCAAGCCACCCTCCCTGCTGTCAATCTAAACTTGTAACAACCCTTCATCTGTATCAGCAAGCAGATTCAACTCAGTGGGCATCTGTGCAAAATTTACTACTGGCCCAAGAAAAAGGATAGGAGTAACTTAAACTTTTCTTGGTGAGTAAATGGACTCTGGCAGTCAGTACTGATTTCTGTTGGTGTTAGCCAAGCATGAAATCACACCAACAAGCAACAGCAATTCTTCAACTACAGCAGCTTTCATGTGGAAACATAAAAAGCTTTCTAGAGCTAAAGATATTTTATGTTGCAATGTCTTTATTCCTTAAGCTAGTTTAGCTACTTCCAGACTAGGTCAGATGTACCTGAACAAGCTGCAGCCGCTCTTCTGACTACATTGTGAGAAAAGACATGGTCAACTAGATGGAGTTCAAATGCCATAGCCCAAGTTAGAGATACTATGTCGCCTACATGTTTTAAAAGTAAATAAACAGAACAAAAAACAAACCAAGTGAAGAAACAAGACCAAAAACAAAACACTGAAAAACAATCCTTCTTGCAGAGTTCAGTGCAGGTACTCTTAAGAAGTAATTTTCATTCCCAAGGGCTGCATTTTTTATTTTTATTTTTTATATTGAGTATTTCAGTTTCTCCACAAATCTCTTCATTATAATCTGCCATTTCATACAAAATGAGGTAGACATACTGTGTTAGTGTCCTGAATAGTATCCTGATGGTGTCCAAGAATCAGACAAGGAATAGAGATGAGAACTGACACTCCTCTTCAGTGAATCTGTCCCACATAATAAGATGTTAATTACATTCTAGCCAAATTACATTTTTCATCTTCACTCACCAATCAATTCTCACCTTCCCAGGTTTCTTTGTTTGGGGTTTTTTTAACAATCCTAAACAGTATACCAAGAGGTAGTAGACAGGTTGAAAATGCCAGGGCATTTATCTTTTTTATCAGAGAAAGCATTAGTAAGGTATGAAGAGCCTGTGAACACTTTAGCATCTGTTCAGACCAGATATAGAGCTCTAGTCACATAGACACTGAACTCAACATTGAAATTTTGTACATCCTAGCTTGACTATATAAGGTGTTTGTATTGAGGGAGCCAGAGTCCCAAGAGCTTGGAAAGGAGTCTTTCTATGGACAAATAAATTTTCTTTCATTATTTTCTCCATAACAGTAATCCTGTATTCAGCCTCCACAAGGCGGAAAAAAAAAAGTTACCTTTTTGAATGCTCAAAAGGAAGTAGACGGATCTAAGAGATGTGGGGGCTTCCCAACTTCAGTTGTATGAGTTAACGTTTGTGTATGCTGAGAGATCTTTCTTTACATGCATTTCATTTCACAGTTCTTGCTCCATAATTTATTTTTTTTTTTAATTTGCACTAGGTGATTTCTAAAGGATGGCTGTGATGATGAGAAGCACAGGTCCAGATCCAAGTTGAAACTGTAACTGCATGAAACCTGATTTTAATGTAGCTCCACAGGAACCTTTCTGAATCAAGTTCTTCATACAATAGTACTTACAAAACATCTCTTATATTAAGAAATCCTATCCCTTCAGGCACCACAGTTTCTTTCAGATGAACAAGTGATTAATTTCATTCAGTGATCTTTCAGCCTTGATGTATCCTTACCTGAAACATTGTTTTTATACAGTCTTTTTCATTAAAAAAGTTCTTGTCAAGTGCTTGAAAGTGGGTGTCTTTAAAAGTAATCCAGGTATAGGTAGGTCAACGTAACCTTAAACAAGTACATTAATAGGTGAAAAACATGCAATTTGACATAAGATGCCTGAAAGGTTTTCCATGTCTTCACCATAAATTGCTGATAAAATCCCTTTCTCATTACAGGCTTTACCAAGTGGGTAACTTGGCAGGTCTGAACACATGAATCAGAATATAGAAAATCTTGGTATAAAGAAACAGCGCCTGGAATTTGCAGTTCCCACAATGCCTCTTCTAATTGCATTTTTACCCCAACTGATTTGCCTGCAATTAACAGTTCTGCCTCCTCTCTCTTTGACACTGACTTAATCCCTCAAGAAGACAGATTGTTGCAAAAATTGCTCTTGGCTGGAAAGATAAAGACTTGAGTGCCCTCAAAAGAGGGCAGGGAGAAGAATTCCTTCCTCGGGCTTTTTAGTAGTGTAATAATGCATTTGTGCTCATATCTTTACATAAATGAAGGCCAGGGACTTCCCTAGTGGGTAGCTGTTATCAGTCAGATACTATCATTTTCTCCCAGACTCCTCATCTCAGACCTATGTGGATAACACCCCTTAGTCATTTAGCACAGCCTCATTCACGTGGAGCACAATGAATTACATTGACTCCAAGGTCTCAGCTACTTAAGGCCAACACCAGACAAAGTCATGTACGCATGCAGTTTGCTGGCAAGACTTGCTTTAATAAAATAGCTTTGGATATTTCCAGTTAAAAAAATTCAACTTTATACAACCCTTTACCAAGCCGGATGCAACAAATCCATAACAGAAGGGCACAACTGAGGGCACAACTGAGGGCACAACTGAGGGCACAACTGGCAAAAAACAAAGGGAAATATAATAGCTGTGTCACAAACAGCTTCATTCTCCTTACTTCCAACACAATTCACATCCCAATTTCCATGTAGCAAAGACAAGTTAATTTTCTCCCAGTGTGTTATTCTAGACATCAGTGCTGCAATGCATGTTATAGTAGAGCAGTAAAACAACAAAATCTAAGTACCTGCCTTATCCAATTAACTATTAGTTCAGTCTTATAATCATTTCTTCCATTTTAGGAATACGTCAATGTATTTCTATTCAACAAAAGAAAAAAGTAGTACCTCAGTATGTTTTGCACCTGATAATCATGATAAGACCCATACCATGTTCTCAGCTTGAAACCTTAATGGAAGACATTCTCCAAGCCTCTCCAGCCCAGCCTGAAGTTTACATTCAACCACAGTTCCCAAATTCAGCCTTCTTTCCTACCTCAGACAACAACCTGTGGTTGGGGACTGTTTTTTTGGAAAAGCTCCTGGAGAGCTACAGAAAGTAGAAAGTTTTCCCACCTCCAACATTACACAACCCTGGAAGTCTGTAGAAGGTGGGCAAAGAATGGCCTTTTACAGGTCTGCAACAGGGCAGGTATGAGACTAGAAGAGGATCATACATGAATAGCAAGCTCCCCAGCTGGCAGGAACAGATCCCTCCAAACAGGGTGGCATCACCTGTATCTGCTTCAACCTTAAGAGCAAACTCTTCTATGCATAAATTAACTCCATAGTTTCCTTCTACACAAAAACTTCATCCTTGCTCATTCCCGTGTACCTGTGATTGCTTTGCTTGGAACACTCAGTTCTGCATTAAAGAATAATAGTTTCGATAAGCGATCTTCAAGCCTGTGTTCTTTGTGTACCAAGCAGGGATTAGGTAAGAACCAGGATTAATAACTAACCAGATCAGACACAGTGGAAGCCAGTCCTCCCTGCTACTCCGCAGCAGCCAAAGATTGGAGTTCTCATTTAACGAGGTTGGCAGCAGCTACTACAATAGGGAGGGGAAAATAGAATGGCTCACTGCATGCCAGCTTTAAAAGCAAACCCCCCAGGGTAAGCATGCAGACAAGGAGCCTCTTTCAGTTTTGCATGACCCCGATTTTGAGCCGAGGGCACCCTGATCCTCCTGCCCAGATCCGTTTGCTTGCGCTGCCATGGCCACCCCCACCTCCCTCCCACACCTTCCAGCTACACGTGGCTAAAACAACCTCGCGTTGCTTAGTGGTGCTTCACTACCCCCAGTCACATTGTTATGAAGGGCACTGACCGCAACTCCTTGTCACAGCACTTAGATAAGAAAAAAATTGCCCAAGAAAGGACTAATTATCTTGCCAGGCCCAGGGCACACATGCAGACAACAGGAGAAAGGAAAGCCCCTGGCTCAGCCTGAGCTCTCCAGCCTAAGAGAAGTTTCATTGCAGTGCCTTTCGCCTCCCACACCAGACTGAAAAGCCATCCTATGCTCACTGGCAGCCTGACAGCTCAGGGCCACCATGCCACACAGGACTGCGGCAGTGTGTTCAGGGGAGCTCTTCCTTACAGCCACCCGCATGCTCTCACGTGCCAGATGCAGTCCCAGATGTTGCCCTGCCACAGCTGGTATGCGTGGGAGTGCAGCAGGGCACCCACTTGACTGCAACCTCAGTGCTGGAAATGGAGGGGAGCAGAGCCCAAGTGGGTCATTTGGGTACCAGCCCACACCAGGAAAAGTGTCAGAGCTGAACTGATCCAGGAGCAAGCAGCAAACTCAGAGGTATCCCCAGACACAGCCAGTTCATTAGGCTGCAGTAGAACCACTGCTGTGTCCCAGAAAACCTTTACTACCAACATTATAGAAGCAACAGACTTTCTCCACCCTTTTCCACTGCCTGATGTCACTGTTGGTGGTATTTTTTATAAATGAAAGGTCATCCTGTGAACTTGCAGTGCTACATGGTGCATATATGGAATAAACAGTTACCCTTTACCAGCACTTTGCTGTCCAGTCTACATAGCACATGAAGGACAGGTGGATGGGGGAAAACCCAACATGTCTGCATTCACACACGCACCAGGAACCACTCGGAGATCTGCCCAGAGACACATGGGGAAGCAGAGGCAGCAAACCTCCAGAGAAGGAGTCCTCACCTGGGAAGGCTCCCTGAAGACAGGGTTTGCTGCAC
Source organism: Grallaria varia (assembly GCA_013396735.1). Classification (NCBI taxonomy): domain Eukaryota; kingdom Metazoa; phylum Chordata; class Aves; order Passeriformes; family Formicariidae; genus Grallaria; species Grallaria varia. The sequence goes on along the minus strand of VWZG01004845.1, from coordinate 88,845 downwards.
CTCCCAGACCCCAGGCTGCTCTGGGGAACTGTGTCAGCCCCACTGCACTGGTTTCTGCTGGGGTAGAGTTGTTTTTCATCACAATGTTAGTATGGGGTTATGTTCTGGATTTGCGCTGAACACAGTGATGATAATATAGAGATGCTTTTGTTATTGCTGAGCAGGGCTTACACAGAGCCAAGGCCTTTTCTGCTTTTCATACTGCTACACTGGGAAGGGAGTTAGAGGTGTATGGGAAGCTGGGAGGAGACACAGCCAGGACAGGTGACCAAAATGGACATTCCAGACCATATGACATCATACTCAGGATATAAAGCCGGGGAGAAGAAGGAGGAAGGGGAGGAATGTTTGGAATAATGGTGTTTGTCTTCAAAAGTAACTGCTATGTGTGATAGTGCCCTACTCTCCTTTAGATGGCTGAACATCTGCCTGCCCATGGGAAGCTGTGAATTCATGCCTTGTTTTTCTTTGCTTGTGTGTGTGTGGGGTTTACTTTCTCTGTTAAACTGTTTTTATCTCAACCCATGAGTTTTCTGGCTTTTACCTTTCCAATTCTCTCCCCAGTCCTGCTGGTGGGGGACTCAGCAAGTGGCTGCTTGGGCTTGATGGCTGGCTGGGGTTAAACCACAACACCCAGCCACAAGCTACAGCAGTTTCTACACTTATCTAGTTGATAAATGCCATCTGGTCAAAGCCACCAAGGCTGCTTGTGAGCTCAAGGTCATAGAAGACTGAAGCTCTGCAGCCCCTTCCCATCCCACACTGATGTTTTCTTAAATCAATGGTTTTCCTATAAGTTTCATACACTGAAATGCCCAGAAAGCAAAGGTCAGAGCAAATGTCTGCAGCAAAGTATCTGCAAAGAAAGTAAGTTTAAAAGAACCCCCAAAGATGGCTTTTGCACTTTCTATTCCACACCATGTTTCACCTCCATATAGTCCTGCTTCTTTCAAGAAGGAGAAATTTCACAGTGCCACCAGCCCACGCCCTTATCACTTCCAGCACCTTCTTATTTCAATATCCTCCACTGTTTCCTCTGAAAATCCACACTTCACTGTCTCAAGAGTGTTATATCCAAGTTCAGTTGTAAAAGTACTTGGAATTTGAAAATAAAAGCTATATCAGTAAGGATCCAGAATTACACAGCCACCCCATAGCAGAGATTTATATTACTTTCTTTATATTTTTCTTCACTTTTCTAATGAATATAACTGAGCAGTACATAACCTATTTGGATGTTGAAAAGGAAAAAAGATTTTTTTAATACTTGGGGTGTTTAAAAATGAAGCATTTTTAGGTAAAATTAGTCTGTTTTAACTCAAATCCTTACTCCACAAAAGCAGAATTGGTTTCAGGATTCCTCAACTCATCCTAGTAAACACTGATGCAGTCAAAAATCTTCTGACAAGACAAAAAGTAGCAATTTAAGTGCTTCACAGGGACTCTTTGCAGGAAAGAATATTGAAGTGGTACATTTCTGGATTTTTGCTTTATTAAGAATCTGGAAACTGAGTCACATGTAATTGCACTACTTGAGCCTCCTACAGGGACTGGAAGACATAGCTCAAGTTTAAAGCCATGGACAAGATTAAGGCTTACATCAGTACCACAGCTGGTAGACGACCTGCCCCGAGCAGGCAACCCTTTATAAACTCCATGACTTCTTCAGAGGTTTTAGATGGAAGCAACCAGGCATTAATCAGTCACCTGATATGGACATTAAAACTTTAAAGGGAACAAATAAAACAACTGTAATTGCCATCATTTTCATATGCAAGCTATAGTAAATAGGGAGATTGCAGAAGCATCCCGGTCTGAATTGTTTTTCCGCTGAATGCTGGCTTCGTTGCCTCGCTGCTCAGTACAGTATGTTCCATCTTCCACTTTTTTTTTTTTTAGAAGGCACACAGGAACTTCAGAAAAACAGCACATGCTCACAGGGGGAAAAAAAAAAGTCTTAAAGGACTGGCAGATACTTGTGATTTCTGAGCATCAGTGGGGTTTTCTAACTACAAATTGTTCAGATGTTGTAGGCTTGAGAGAATCTATTCCAGGCTTGTTGTTTCCCTACTCTTTTTTATAGATTTAGAGTCCCTGATGAATGCTATATGTATCCACCCAGATGCTCTGTTCTAGCTATAAAACAGTTTTAGTCAGCTAACTGGATAACAGAGCTTAAAATAGTGCAGCTCTTTACTCTCTATCAGCTTAACATTTTCCAGTAAACAACACTAGACTCCAAGATGTACAAACCAGCCTGGCTACAACTGACATGCATATTCTGGGGCATTGTTTGATGTTGCTTTAATATTGGATTCAAAGAAACTAGGATTTAACTCTTTGTACTGTCATTCTAAATAGTGCCCAAATATTGCAGCTAACTGAGCAATTAACTATTACAGCAATTACTTGCAAATTGACAGTTTTTAAGGATTTGGCCTTTGTTGCAGTTTTAAAAAAGGCCCTATTAAGGGATTTGTGCTTTGTGTCCTAAATCTAAATTCTATTTTCTGGACTCTCTCTAGACACTGGAAAGGGCCTTATTGTTTGGCCTTTGTCAGTTTCTAGATGAAAGGACTGACACAGTGTCATGTTGCCACTATCAAGACTATTTATCCGAACCTCTAAGATCAGGAACAGAGATCAAAACCTTTGCCAGTTCTAATCATTGAAGAATCATGTATCAAATAGCACTTATTTTAAGACCAAAATCATTTTGACACATTGAATCTCTCAAATCTCTAGTGGCACCATGCCTTTTGGCAAGGCTTGCAACACTAGTCATGCCAATAAAGCAGTTTGAATTGAGCTGCCTTTTTGCCCAATCTCACTAAAACCATAGTAATTGGTTCAGACACACAGGCCCAGCTGTCTCAATGAGGGCTAAAGCTACCAACCAATCTTGACAATGGCTTTTTTTCAAGCCTGGCAAAATGAAACGTAATGCAAATGTTCCTGTTCTTGTCACTGGCCTGCAAGGCTTTTGTCTTCCCAGGCTGTTTCATTTTCCAAGTGCGTTCACATCCCCAGACATGTTGATCAGTTTCAACCAAAGGCGCCAGAAGGTTGAAATGCCACCCATTTAGGGAACAGAAGGGAAAACCTTATTACAATTCAGAAATCCTTATAGGAGGAAGATAAACACCTCAAAAGCAGAAAAAGATTCCCTCAAATTCAAACCACTTTAAACATCAGACAAACCATCAAGAGACACAAACCTCAAAAGGCTACTATATAAAAGCCAGACCCTTTGCCTCATGGAACTACTTGACTTAACAATAGTTGAGGGGTTTGCCCTCTTTATAGAAAAGATTTTCCAGCTCTAGGAGGGACTGGGTACTGGTGGGGTGTTCAGCTTCTTGTCAAAGTAGAAACACCATACACATTCACCTCAGGCATTCGGGAAACACTCCCTGCCAGAAGTGCTATATCAGAACCTGCCATTTCGTGACTCACTCAACACATCTGTCTAGATATGGCTGTCATTTTTATCAAAATCAAATATTAACACAACAGTAATTGCTCCCTACACCAGTTTCAAGTGCTATGTAAAAATGTAACACCTTCTTCAGGTTTTTCATTATTCTGTATTGCCACACCACCAGGGACATGAACCTGCAATGTCATGGACAAAGCCTCGGTACTTTTTAATACTGAAACAGTGGCACTACTTTGGCTGCCATGTGTGAGCCCTATGAGAGATGCAAATGCAATGTATTTTTTTCTAGTCTTTCCCAGCAGCAGTTTTATGTTTCAAGGAAATAACAAAATAAGTTTTATTCTACATATTCAAGTGAATTATTTGATTATGTGAAGAGCAGCCAAGGTGATGAGTACAGAGAAATGCCAAAGTGGGGGTTTTTTTGATCTGGCAATTCCCTCCTGCATATTGTCTATTCCTCTAGTAGTACTCTCCTCTAATCCACTTGGAAGCACCAATCATGCAGAAAATAGTCAAAAAGACAAAGTTTTCCTTCTCATAATTCTTTTTTCCTCCTGCTCACCCAGCATCTCACACATTCTCTCAGTGTTTTGCCTGCAATGTAAATGAGCAATTAACCTAATATTGTAGCATCCAGATGAAATATCTTTTTCCGTTGCTGCATTCATATCCTACGGGACTTATTCTCCAGTTCTGCAGTAATCCCTTCCAGGACAGACAATCACATTTAAAAGAGACATTAAAAAACAGTAAGCCACATGAAAAAAAAAAAATTAATCCCTCAGTTTATATTACATACTAGAAAGAAACAAGAGAGCTGTGAGTTCATATGAAGAGGCACAAACTATTCTTCCCTTTTTCAATCTTCTTTGACTCTATTCTAGACAAACAAAACAAGATTCTTCAAGTTCCCTACTACTGGGAGCTGCTCTGTAATTTATTTCTTACAGAAACCTCTGAAGGGTTGGCAGATTCCAGGAATTCTGCAGGTGTGTGGAACTGCAGTGCTGCACACTTCTAACCTTCAGAAGTACGTTCAGTTATGCTACCAAAAACTTTTCTCCATGTCTGCATCAATAAAGTTTCACCAGCATTTCAGTAACTAAAGAGTTTCTAGTATAGCTCTGATCTCTTAAAAGTGTCAGACACACAGATTTCCCCTGGCAAAACTCCTAATGACGAACTGGCCTTACCGCAACCAGATAGGAAGACATTATAATTTCCCTGATGCAGACAGTAATGTGCAGTGCATACCACAGCCTGGGTTCTGCTCTGATTTACATCTCACTAATTCACTGACTCTGGTAAGCCTGCTATTACTAGGATAAGGTGTGCCTGAAGGACCCTCAAACTACAGCAAAGTAAAATTCTGAATTAAAAGAAAGGAGAATTTGCTATCAAGAATTATATATATGTATCTTTATATAAATATGGAAACAGCAAGTTATTGTGTTCTATTCACAAATACTTATATTCCTGTCATGCACATGGTATTCCTGACAGTAGAACTAGCCCGAAAGCTGTCTGTTATCAGGGCCTGATACAGTCATAAACACTGCTATCATGCTCCAATAGCCTCTTGGTTTCTGGCATACATCCTAAGCAGCTGACCTGACCAAAAAAAGAAAACCAGATCAAACCAACAACAAAAGAAAAGAACAAACAACCAAACAAAAACACCAACAAAATACACGACCCCAATCCAAAAATTTGATTTTAGATTAACAACTTTAATTTTAGATTAACTTGAGGAAGTTTGTCTAGCCTCTCTGAAAGCTGCTGAGGTTCCTGAGTTACTCCCAACGTAAAGAGCACTCTGTGCAAAGGGGGCCGGCAGTACCAGGGTTCAGTAAGGCAATGCAGAGAGCAGCCCATTTTGTTGTGGTTTAAAGCATTTGTCCCCAGATTTGTCAAAAAAACATGCAATGCAGATACACATGGCTTCACACTTTCCATTTTACAGAACCCTGTTCTTTTAGGCACCACTCCTCATGCTGGGAGAGGAGGGGCGCACAGGACCACAGAAAAGTCCTTTATTGAGATGGCATTTCTAATGAAGTGCTTAACCTGTAGCAAGTACCTTAGAAGAATATTTGTCTGTAACAGAGAGGAGGAATCTGTTGAAAATCCTCATCTCAACACTTGTAAGATAAGCAAGTAAAAACCAAAATCACCAGTCCTAGAAAACCTTGATGTAACCATTGTTCTGCACCATTCCCAGCCTTAAAAGCAAGAGCATGACCCTATCTCATTGAAGCTTACAGTTTAGTCACTGGGACACTGTTTCAAGAAATGAACATGAGCTGAAACAGCACCTAGAATCTGAACTTCTCCTTCCTGTGTGAAAAGCGGGTGTGTTGTCTTCTGTTAGGCACACTCACTGAAGAAAAAAAAATTTAAAAAACTGAGAGACTGAAAATAGGAAGTCAGGCTACAGCTACCCACTTGACAACTGCAATGGCCAAAGAAGTAGCTTGCTGTGAAGAACAGGCTTCAATTCATCACAGTGTTTTTTGGCTTCTCCATAGCATCAACCTAATATGCTTGGATGCCAAAGAACAATGTAGTCTGAGATTTATTGCAATTGGGGCATATAAGGCATGGAAAATAAGATTAGTGGTGAGCCTTGGCTGTCCTCCATCATCTAATTAAGAAAAATAAGACCAAAAAGAAATAACAAGAGGACCAGTTCAGAACTTCAAAGGTATACCTGAAGGTCAGGGTACTATGAGCCTTGGGAAGGCAGAATAGGCCCTTGCTTCTTCCTACAAGAGTCATGACATCATCTGTTCTAAGAGCAGCTGGGACTTGCTAACACACTTCCAGTTAGAAGGGCAGTAGAGACGACCAGCGCCTGAGACCCAGTACAGAAGCAGCTGCAAAGTCTGTTTATATGTGTTAGGAGAAAGCTGAAAGTCAAATCTGCGAAGGAAACCTGAAGCAGTTTGAGAAATAATGTTATGGCAGGATATGCAGAGCAGGATATGTTATGGCAGGATATACAAAGGAAGAAATAGGATTTATTTTCCATCTCAGTGTGTTCTTTCTCCATTGCAGCCTTATTCCTGTTTGTAACAGATGGCACATCAGGCATGTGCTGGGCGATCTTTGCTAACATTTAACATTTTGGAAACTGGTTTCCTTTAAGCTAGCTGTTCAGGGAGGTACATGCGACAGTTGTAGTGAGTAAAAGCTGCAGGGTTGAATTGCTGGGCTGCTCCTGCTTATACAGAAAACTCTCTTTCAAGTGAGAAAGGATTAGAAGGGAATTGAGAAAAAGGGAAGCTGCAAGAGGAAGTTAATGCAAATAGTTGTCTGAAAAGCTTCAGAGGGGAAAACTCCAACAACGCCACAGCCATGAATAAAAGCAGAATAACTGGTTGGCAAATCTGTATAAGGAGAAAAGCCTACAGGAGCTTATAGGCTGTAAAAATCCTCTATAGAGAAGTTTTTGCAGTGCGGTCAAAGCCATTCATTAGAAAAGAGGGAGACTCTCCATACTGCCACACAATTATGTAACTGTGGTTTAAAAAAAAAAAAAAAAAGATAAAGACAGCATGGAAAGCACTTTTTGATGGAAATAAATTATTGTTTTCCTATAAGATCTAGAGATCCTAGAGAGGTCCTTACAAAACAGGGGTGTGGGTCTAAGCCAAAGATAGTACGAGCAGATACTCAGTCTTCCTGTCCATGCTTGTCTTAGAAGACAGTGACCCTTCCTGAGATCTCTACAGTCTTAAAGGGAATCAGGACAGGAGACCAGAAGGAGCTCAGTAATAAATAAATTGAAATTGAGTATGGGGAACAGCTGAAATTGAGATAATATAAAGTTGGACTGGATTAGATCAGCTAATATGAACTTGCCTGTTAATGCTTGCTAGAATAAGAGCAAAACTTTTGATGTTGTGCATCAGAAACAGGCTTCAATTTCACAACTTCATTAAGCAAACATTATTTCAAATGTTTTTCATTTTCATTTCATGCATCTTTTATTTAAATGTAAGTTATAAAAGACAAAAGGTCTTGCATTAAATGACAATTTATTCATTTCAGTGAAGATTATGTAAATGATACCTTTGAAGTTGGAACAAAAATTGCCATGCGGTCCTTCTGGGATCTATTCTGATTTCCCAGGTATTTGTGCTATTTCTGAAATAAGGGTTTCTTTGTTGCTATCAATGCAAAGGGGAGAAAAATGGCAAGTAACAAACAAGAAATGCAATAAAATCCTCTAAATCAGGCAGTTCAAAGAGTGTGAGCAGGATTCAGATGACTTCCTTCAGCACTGCAAAGGTACACAGACCAACAGGGTCACTCGAAGAACTTAAGCTAGGAATTTATGTTTCCCCTATAGTCAGCAGAAAGACATGGATACCTCTGAAGGATAATTCTAGGCATAAAACTGAGGCAGTTTTGGATCCAAACACAGATGAAATTCAACTCAGTTATTTCATAGGGAGTCAGAATAGCTTGTAAAGTGCATTAAGTAATCAAAACACATACATACAGGCATACATCAAAACCTGAAGTACAGTCATGGAGTACCACCTATAATCTCCAGTGGATATTCCTAAAACAAAGTGCACACACTTATGAGAAAAGGTGCTACATCATTCTTTTGACTTGATGTCATCACCACAAGCAGCTGACACAGCTGGAGGCTCAGAACTTGTCCTCACTGCAGAGCTGGATACCTGTGAGGATGCCCCAAGAGTCAGACCCAAGGGTACTCCTTACAGATCTTCAGTGTTGAGGGGCAGATGTCTCAACACTATTATCAGACTCCCACAGCCCTCAGTCTGGAAAAGTACTAACCCAAGACCAGGTATGGCATCCCAGCATCTCCCTGGCGCAATTTGAAAGAATGACTCCAAACCAGAGCTTGGAAGTTAATGCGACAGATTGAAGTAAACGCAGCCAAAGCTGCGGAAGTGTTTTCCCGATGGCCCTAACACAGCCTACAAGAGGAGCATCTATCACAGAGCTCTCCCGCCCCCAGAAGGACTGGCCGGCTGAGCAGCAATAGCTGCTCCGCTGGGGGGGCCGAGCCTTGACACAATTTAAAAAAACAACTCAGTCTTGCAGCGTCAACAGGGCTGATCAGCTGTTACGGACTTCTCTGAGACCTCTGACCTGCCAATAAGAAAACAAATGCGACACAGTTCCAGAAAGCGCCGTTTGAACACTCCCGGGGGCTGTTCTTTCCATTTGTACCAGTGCTCCGGTACAAGAGGCATGATGAGACCTTTGTCTTCAGAAGCGAATTAAGGAGGCTGTGACCCCACCGTTTCCTTTTCATCCTCTCAGGAGCAGGCATAAGACTGACATGGATGGTGAAACAAGTGGCCATGCCAGGGAGTGTGACATTCTCATTCAAATGCTGCTATTTGCAACTGATTACGTGACAAACACTAAAGGGAATCTCAGCAGCGCTCACAGTAAACGTAAGAAACTTGGCAGGTTTCTCTGACACGCCTGGGAAGGAGCCTGCTGCCATAGTGATTCTGCTCCTCCCTCAGACTGACTCTGCCGGGAAGGAAGAAAGATTTGGAAAATAAACAGAGACCAGGCACCATTTGCAAGGGGATTTAACAGAAATCTTCTCTTTAGGCAGAACAAATGTGATTGTTTTCAGTTGGGGGCGGGGGGAGAAGAAAAATAGTAAAGTCCAACAAAAACTTACTAGTTCTGTTTAAAACAACATAGGAAGACTAAATGTAGAATTGCTCTGTCTTTGCTTCTGAAGGTCTGTTTATAAGGGTGGTTGGGGTGTGACCAGCAGTTTTTCCTTTCCTGAAATGATCCCTGCTGCTGCCTCAGGAACAGTTCTGAGCGAAAGAAGTGAGAGCATGGCAGGTGCCTGCTGGACTTGAATCCCAAACCTCGTGTAAACCTTTTTGGCTCATCTCCACAATGCTGACAGTAAAGTGCCTCAGAGAGGACAGCGTTAGCAGTTCAGCAGGTTTGAAAAGTGCTATTTTTACATCATCATCTCAAAGTATCACTACCAATAAAGACTATATGTTGTATTTCATTTCCACATTAAAAAAAACCAGCTTAACTGGAGGGAATAATTTAAATTTTGGATTTTCTATAGAGCCTTGTGATAATTATTCTAATACCAACACTTTAAAGGGGAAGGTCAAAAGTCAGAAACCAGTCACATGTTATGAAGAATGTCTTCTAGAGACTTAGTCTGCTAAGAGCCTTAGCCTAATCCTTTCCAAGGTATTCCTTAATGCTAACAAATCAGCAGTGAACCCTTTGTAGGAAACTCCTGTGCAGGACTTAATGCCTATCCAAGTAGCTATTTACTGCAGAAAAGGGATAATAAAAGAAAAAAAAAAAAAACATTGCTTCTTTCATATACTGAGATTTTACCAGTCTGTATGAGTTTCATTCAACATTGGATTTCAGATTTTTCTTTTAGTCAGCTTCCAAATTGTACTTTCCCGATACAGAGTGAAATAACATTTAGCCTCTGAACTTCAGCCAAGAGACTCCTGGAACAGGCAGCCTAATATCAGTGGTGCACAGCAAGACTGAAGGACACAGGCTACATCACGTGTGCAGCTCTTGAGGAAGAGCCCACACAGAATGAAGCAAGGAATGGAATCCTTCTCAGTGCCCCTCACGCACCACCCCCACCACCTCCTCATTTTACTCTGGAACACCAAATTTCAAATATATCTTTTTTGGGGAAAAACCCACCAACCACAGCAGATCATCAGACATAATATTTTAACTTGTTCTCAAATTCCAAGAGAG
>VWZG01004845.1:25032-78579 GCA_013396735.1 Grallaria varia | reverse complement strand
AAAAAAAAAAAAAGGAAAAGTCTAAAGACCATCAAGAATTGGTCAAATATGGTTGTGTTTACTCACTTTAACAAACCAAGTCTGTAGGATTATTAAGATAAGTACGACTACAGAACAAAATTATATATTAAAATAGAGGAGAGAGAGAGGATTTCATTGTGGGTTATCATGGTAGGAAAATACCTCAGTTTAAAGGCAATCATAAAGAAAATATAGAAGTAGGGTCAAAAAAAATTGCTGTTAGTCTAATTAAAGGAATCCTCAGACCTGTGCTGTAATTGTTTCTTCCCCTACTACCCTTGCAAACAAATAGCATATTGTTCTGATTAACGGACAGAAAAGTCAACGTTGTCCATCAGTCACCCGTGTATCTAGATAACTGTCCCAAGACATGCAGAATTGCAAAAGCATGGGCTGTTTTCTTCCTGCTCTTACTGCACTGATGAAATGTCACAGCAAGCTTCAAACACTGAAGAGTCTAACAGTTCTTTCCTCCATGCTTTCTGTTTTTTTAATACATATTTTTAATTAGGCAAAGAGGGCTCATGCAAATCAAACTAAATTATGACTATTAAACTGGGTCTCTTGCAGAAAATTTTCAGTATTGTTAGCAGGGAATCAGGCAAACTTCTCCTTTAGTATTAATGAGAGTTTTGCTCCCAGTTCCTCTGCACTACAGTTCTGACAGCCCCTGCACCAACCAAACTCATTTGTGACTGCAGACAGCAGCAGACACCCAGGGAGATTCCAGAAAGCTGATTTATAGTTAAAACAAGGAAACAGGTGTACAAGAGCTGTTATTGAACATAATCTCATAAAGCACAGATGTACAAGTAGCACAGGTCTGTATCCAAGAGGCTCCAGAGTGCATCCTGCCTCGCTCACAGCCCAGACATCCCCAAGCTGCTACTGAGGGCACTCCCCTCCCTCCACAGCTTCTCCAGGCTAAAGGAGAGTAGAGGCCAGAGAAATTACCCCCTCTCAGTGCAGGTGGTGGTTCTGACCAGCTCAGGGACATTAAGATCTCCTAGACAGTGCCAAGGGCTCACCTCGTGTATGTGTCTGCATCACACCCATGTTATATGGAAGGAGGTTACTACAGTGCCAACATTTTTCACTGTAAAAGTTTTCTCCTGTAGGAAGCTTAGGAAATGGTCATTAAGTTGGTTTTATTGTTTATTCTGGCTCTGTAAATTGTCAGTGAACAGTTCTGCTGGATGTTGGTTTTGCCCTTTTGACTTGCTTTTCCCTCTTTGATTTTGAGAGAAGTAGAAGATAGGGAACTGAGGAATTGGCATATGTTCCTCTTTCTGCCTTGAGCTCAGAAAAAACATTTAAAAAGCCCCCAACTTTTCAGATATCATAATCAAGCAAAAGCGTTTAGAAAAACAAGCATGATTTTCAAGCACTACATGGCATTTATTTGCATTTTTGACAACATTTCTTACTACGTGGTATCTAAAGTTACTTAAACTTTTAGTACTTAATAAGAATATGACAAGTATTTAAGAAAAAAATTTTCTTGAAATTAATCAAAAATTAATTATGATATTTTCTATTGTTATAGAATTTCCCAGTTAGATACATGTTCTGCTTTTTGCATCTATCAGGGAAGGGTATTAAAAATAATCTTTTTTCACATCTATAATGTTTATCTGTAAGAAAATAGACCTCCTTTTTCTTTTTCAATTTTATTTAAGTTTGTATATTGCATAAATAAATAACATCCCTACAAACAAGAACCGGAGAAGTAGCTTAGTGTAACTTAACTTCACATGCAATGCAGAAACAGTTTATGTGAGTTGAGAGAATTGAACCTCAGAAGGAATTTAAGGGAAAAAAAGTTGTAGAACTTGGAACCTGAACACACAACCTGAGGCATTCAACTGTCTGCTTTGCTGGAAACCAGGAGTAAACAAGTTAACCTAACACAGAGCCAATTTACTCTTCCTAAAGAATACATTCCTTCCAAAACCAGCAAGAACAGAAACGAGCTGGCAAAAAGATTAAATCCCTTTACACACAGTGTTTGCGCTGAAATCGCAGGCAATAAAGAGAATGTCAACTGCAGCAGCTCCAACCTTGTTTATTACTAGATTAACTGGAGAGCCAGCAAGGACAATGACTCGACCATTCATGCCTATTAGGGTTGCTGTGAAAGGCTCCATTCACTCACCAGCTGGCATGATGGAAAGCTATCTAAAGATGTGAACAAGCGCAAGGGGCAGAGGCAGCCTGGCCCTGCTGCAATCTAAAACCAAAGCTGCAATTAATTATATATGGAATGCAGCCAGGCTCCCCTAGCATTGTAATCAAATGGGACCACACAGAGAAAAGAAAATCCTTTATCACATCACATGCACTGCAGACAGTCAGTTCTTGCAATGGAAGAGATTTTTTTTTTTTTCTTAATTCTTCATGGCACTATTCCCATTTACAGGCAATAATGTGTTTATAACTTGAAACTTAAAGATTACTAGTTCTGTTTTATTTCCAAAAATAGGCTTATGTGCATGTTTCTCTATTCTTTTGCTACCAAAATCAGCCATGTAGAATTTTTTTCATATGTTCTTTTTGTCCTCACACTCATAGCAATATTTTTACACCGTTCCAGTGCTTCTACCCTAGAGATGTTTAAATCTTCAGGATCACCACTCAAACTGCTGGCAAATCACAAGTCTAACCTGGGAAATTCCTGATAGTCTCAACCACACATTGGCACAGCCTACAGAATTCAGGATGGTGCAGGCATGTTTCAGATAATTTCCCCTTAGTGTAATTCTCTAAGACTGCACAACAATTTTTCCTTTGGGGCAATTTGAATGCAAAAAGCATGCCTCAAAACAAAATGAGAACAAAAGTGGCTATGGACAGACAAAATGATACAATCCCATCAACATCATCCATATCACACAAGCAGCATAATTCCCAAAATTTATCTGATACATGTAGCACTAAACTTGTATCTTCCCATCATCATGATCATTAAACACTATAACAGTACTATTTTGAGTCTATAACCAAATTAGGACCTCAGGGTGTACTACCTGGCATACTTATCAACAGTGAGATCCTCTAGCTGAAGAACTTTGCAATCAGATTAAAAACTCAGCCCAAAAAAAGAAAAGAAAAAAACAACAAAAAACCAAAAAAATCCTTTCTTTTGCTTAAAATGTGGACACACAGGCAATGTGTGGGGACAGGAAGCAAAGAAAGCTGGTCCTAGGCAGGGATTTAACTCTATATGCATCCCATCTATCTTTGCTCATTACTTCTGTCATTTGCTTATTTTCTTGATTAATATAATTCCAATATACTTATTTAACCATCTAATTGCTATTCAGAGTGCAACACTAGCATCAATAGGAAACATCACTTAAATAAAATGGACTACAGTCTTTGTGGAATAGCATACAAGGTATCTGAGGATAGGATATTACTTCAAGCTTATTTTTAACAGTGCCAATATGTCTTGGGTTTCAAGGTGCAAAAACACTGAACAATAATTAAACTGTTTTTATGATGAATAAGGATCAAGAAGGCAAAGTGAGTGCTCTAACTGCACAGGTAGTGAAGGTATGCATCTTCTTTGTTGCAAATTATGGACAACTACCATTATAAACCTTTAATAAATGGTAACACTGCAACTGCCATTTCTTATTGTGAAGATATGCACTCACTGTGCAAAAATAACGTGCCATACTGGAAAGCACCAAAAGGCTGAACCAGCCCCAGTTCAGTGCCTGCAGTATAGCCCTTGTTTCACTGCCTAATGTACTTCTTGTTGGCAGATGTTACTTTCATGAACTGTCGCCATGTACTTTGACACAGAGGAGAAAGGGGCTGATTCAATGTGCATTCATGGATACAAACACTACTAAAATATGCAGAGATCCAAATCCCCACATAACAGGGCACCAGTGAGCATCTCTCAGGATCACTGGGCTTTTTAGGAGGAAAACACTATCTCTGAGGATGTTTGGGGAGAGAAAGGGGGTTGAATGGTTTCTCTATTTATTATTTTTGTTTTATTTATCACTGATCATTCAGGGTCTTCATGAGGCCACAACATATCAAAAAATCAACTTGTAAAGGGAAGTTTCAACAACCAGGTCTGGCCACACCTGCAGCCATCCAAATGGAAGAGGAACCTGCCGATGAGGTACTGCAAATAATCATGCCCAAGTTCCTCTCTCCTGTGGATAGCCTCTATGCAGGTAGGTAGAAATATTACAAACAGCAGCAAGTGCAGAGAGGGACAGGAAAAAGACACCCTTTGCGAGCCTAAAGCCCTGAGCCGCAGTCAGAGCACAGCTGGCTCAGTACTCAAAAAAACCTACATGAAGAGGAGAAAGGAGACCCACAAAAGGAGTATTTTGGCAGCAGCCTGAAATTACATCATGTCTAGTGTACCATAAAATCTGAACTTCTCAGAGTCAAAGAAATATAAACACAACCACAGCATGACTAGGCACCAAAGCAAGTGCCTCCCATCACATGGAGAAAGAGACTCATATCCCAAGCACAGGGGAGTGCACCAAAATGAGCCCCAATAAATAGATCTTTTGTTTGGTTGATTTTTAACCTCATACTGGCATTACTGGGGCAGACAAGGTTCCCCAATCTGTGCAAAATTCCTTCATTAACAAAAGTATCCTCATCCTACATAGATGGAAAACGGCTAAGGACTGTATTTTCAACATGATTTCCAATGAGTAGATAAGCATCAAGTAGGATTTTCAAATGCCTATAGATACTTCAGACTACTGATGATTGTACAGAAAGGGGAAGCAAGGAGAGAAAATAATACTCTAAATCCTGGGTAACTAATAATTTGAATCTGTTGTGGTGGATTTGAAACGTGAAAGGACTGGATCTATCAGCTGACCACTCTAATCCTCTCCTCGAGGGAGTAAAAGCAATATTTTGACCATAAGAGTGTCTATCTATATATATGAACAGGCACACACACAACTTTCAGTCCTATTAAACTGGACAAACTACAATATAACATGAAAAACACTGAGAGCAGTTGTCCACTGATTTGGGGAGTAGAGGGGGAGCAAAAGACTCAAAGAAAGAAAAACCCCATGTACAACACAAACATTTCCTTTGTAAAGATTAAAACATTGCCACAATTAGCCAGACTGACCACTTCAGCTTAGAGAGCAGAACCTCATATATCCTACTTTAGGATTTAAACTCTTCATGCAGTCAAACATCAGATATGGATATCATGGGCAAGCGTAGACCAATCCAACCTCTTGCTTTAATTAGAGAAGCTAGGAAACCAGCAAGCAGCTCAACACAATGTCAGTATGGGACTTGGCTGCTTTGTACCTCTTGAATTTATATCAAGGACCAAACTGTAAAAGGAAGCATGACTGTGCAAGGCAAGTCTGATAGAGATGGGGAATCAGGAGGAGGAAGGAAGGTAAGATGCTGGAACCAAACACCAAGTCTAAGACAGCTTTCAGGCATTTGAAGACATCATGGTTTGGCTGCAAAAGTCCCATTTATACTGGATTCCAGTTTCTAGAATGTAAAATTAACCATTGTGCCCAGTAGTCCTGTTGGTCTCACTGGATGTGAAACTAAATCCAAAGCATTGCAGTCTAAGGCCATTTATACTGTTGATATACAACAGAAGGCCTCTCCAATGAATTCTGCAACATTTTAAATTGCTTTTAATTCACAGTTATGTAATAGTTTCCATTAGACTGTTCTACTTTGATAATACACTTTATTCTGCCAGCTCTACAGTTGACAGTAATCCTTCCTCTAGTTGTCATTAAAATGGCTTTCTAATAGGAGCAAGAAAAGTCTGTTAGTACACAGCAACCCTATTTATGCAGAATTTGCCTTTCTTGTGCCTCACAGAAGTTACTTAGGGAGCAGAGAGAGCTGTGAATATCTTGGGATGCAAAGTGCCCAGCTCCAGAGGGGGACTGTGCTCCCACCCCAGCCTCTGGAGCCCCATCTGTGCACTGCTTCAGCCCTGACTTACTGGCATTTAGGAGGCCAGGACAACCAACCCTGAATAACGTGTTTATAATATCTAAAGAAGAAGAAAAGGAGTGCTAATGAGAAATCAGCTCATTGTCATCTCATTTTTTCCACATATTCAGTTATTTGTCATCTGCTTGTGTCTTTTGAGTGACAACATTCATGCCAGCTGCTTGCTGAATGGGAGCTTTCCAGCACGCCTAAATACACTGTTTGTCTTCATTAGCACTTTGTACAAATTCATTCAGCAAGGGCTTGCAGACTGTCATTAGGCAGGTCCAGTCTTTCAAGTTCTGCTGCCACAACCCAAGATGTTTGCTTTAGCAGACTTGCCCCTACTTTTGTTCCTTTGGCACAAGAGAACCAAGCCGAAGTTTTTTTCTTGTGTCCCGTCCCTGTGGTTTCCAAGCGTACTGTCACACTGCACTACAAGGGGAGAGGGGAAATGCCCACACACTACAGCTTTGGGATAATAGATTTCACTGTCTTGTATTTTTGTTTTCCACTTTTCTTTCATAAAACAGTTTAATAACGAGTCCAGATCAACTAGATGATTGAACGCCAAGGAAGAGAGAGACCTAGCCTGAACTTCGACTTTTCTGCATTGGGAGACTGATGAGATGACATTATAGCAAGTAGATAAAAATGGCACATAACCTCAGTAGTTAAGTTGAATGAAAATGATTGTTAAAGTCAGGGCAAGATTATTGTTGTATTTCAAAACAAACATCCTTGTCCTTCAGCACGCTTGGGAAAGGACGTGCAAAGCAGGAGTCAGGCTTTAGATGCCAGATGATATTCAAGAGAAGCAGCGGCTGTTTTTCCTTTGAATTATGAGAGCCATAGAAAAGTCTTTAAAAAAATAGCAGATCTTTTACTACTTTTTCTCCTTTTAAGGATTTAAGCATGGTCCTCTGGCATCAAGCGATACAGCTACAACAATTACCTTGAAATAAATTAGTCTTATCTACTCCATTGCAATATATTTACTGCAGGAATCTATTGGAGGAATTCTTTAGGGTAATTTCTAGTTTGGACACCAGGTTATCATGAGTCATGAAATCATCCTTAAATGTCTTCTTGCTAACATTTTATTGCAAATCCTATAACTGGAGTTTCTTGGGGAATAAAAATTTATTTTACGAATATCTGCAAGAACATTTCACCTCTTGTTTAGCTTTGATTTTAAAATAATTAGTTCTAGTTCTATGATTTTATGGTTATGCAGAGGAGTTTGAAAATACCAAGGCCTGCTCAAAGTTACATGCCTAAGAGATAAGGCATTTACACCCTGAATGAACAAAAGTTATTCAGAAAAACAGCAATAGATCATACAAATGTGAAAATTAAAGATATGCTGGTATTTTAATTTTTGTAATTAATTCAATTTTTGTTCTGGCTTTTAGTTAAAAGCTAAGCATTTTATTTAACTGCAGGAACACTGATGATGGAAATGCAAGCTTCTATGCATTTCCTAAGCTGACTCTACTGTTTTTGTGGGGTTTTTTTTTCCTTAAGAGAGTGCTAGTCTTCCATATTTCTCATTTGCTGCATGAGCTCCATTTAGAAATATTGTTAACCTTTTTTAATTCATAATCACAGTTTCTAATTCCTTTATTTCATCATCAAGAGCAGTGAAAGCATGAGCTCCCTGTTGCCAGTCAGCAGTATCAGAGCAGCCGTGTCAGCCCAGCACTGTTTTAGCCCCATGCTAGATAAAGTTGGCACATGGCAGTTTATTTAAAGATCACCACTCCTTCTCTACTAGGGACAAATTGCACCTGTTGAACTCGAGCTTTCACAGCATAACCAGAACCCAAGAAACCTTATCATTATTGTCTCCTGTGATTATTACACCCTGAAATCTTATCACAGCGTGTGAAATACTGAAGGAAACAGGAACCGCTTTCCCCAATCACAGAGGAAGGCTGTGCTTTCTCCCAGAAGAAATTCTGCATTGCACTGTCTTTGGAGACTCTCTCAACAGTCAAACCCATCTCTCCTGGGAGAAGGCACAGAGTCCTGGGACAATCTTTGCACACAGCAGGTCTTTCCAGTGAAAGAAAACTTGTTATTCAGCAGATACTATACAACCTGAGGAATGAAAAGATTCCAGGTACTGCCTACAGAGAAAAATCACATCCCACAAAGTAATCAATTTAGTTCCTTTGGGCTGCATAATTGAACCAGTAGACTTTTGTTTCTTGCAGTCTTTGATGTTATAAACACTTTTTTTTTTCCACCAGGAAGTTTAAAAAAAAAATCTATTAAGTTTTACCTTATTTTGTTAAAGCTCAGAAAAGAACATTCTCAAAGCAGAAAAGCATAAAGGTCCTTCATGCTTTCCTATTGTCTGTTCATACTGTTTAGGCATTGTCTTCTAGATTGACATTATACGGTAAGAAGTAGAATACCCATGAAACAAATCCTTCTTTTATTTATCCTTTTTCAATATCCTCATTTAACAAGACAAACAATAACAGGGTATATTTCTAGTATTTTTAGAACAATATTGTCTTTGTTAAAGATGACTAGAAGGAAAATGTTTTGTTGGACTGGTTTTTTATTTTTTTTTCCTTTTTTACTACAAAATTTACAGTATAGGAACTGTTTTCTTCTTTATAGAATTACAAAGAATACATCTACTCTCCCATTATTTTTCTTCATAAGCATAAGACCTCAGAAGAATTTCATTAAGGATATTCTAAGGACTGAGCCTTGGTTGTTAGAATACACTATACATTCATTCTAATTTTTATCAGCTACTTCCAGAATTAACAATTCTACACTTTGCTGTTCCCCCTTGGCTAAAAAATACCTTCTAAACATACAAACAAAGCACACACCTGAATTTGAGACATGAAGTTTACTATTCTGACCACAGGGAAAGGATGCTAATAGACATGAGCTAACACAAAGCAGGACAGAGCTCATGTAGCCTAACTGGCACCCAATTCTTTAATTTTCAAAAAGACTGTGGGGCTGAGTAGCAGGAAATATGGAAGAGGATGGTCAACTTGAAAATTTGTTGTGTACTTAAAATACATTGGTTACTGCAATCTGTTTGGTATTTCTGATGTGAATAGCAAGAGGGAAATAACATCACTGCAAACAACATAAGCTTTTACATCTACCTGCAAGTATAGGACAGTTTTAGAATAGTTTGCCCAAGAAGGATGTGGAACTTGTATCTTCCAAGGATTCAAAGAACAGAAACAATAACTATGCTTCTGCAAAGACCTAAAAAGGACTGTAACTTTCACAGGTTGTTACTGTCTTTGAAGTAAATGAGAATATTTGCATGT
Organism: Grallaria varia; assembly: GCA_013396735.1. Taxonomy (NCBI): domain Eukaryota; kingdom Metazoa; phylum Chordata; class Aves; order Passeriformes; family Formicariidae; genus Grallaria; species Grallaria varia. The sequence goes on along the minus strand of VWZG01004845.1, from coordinate 69,268 downwards.
GAAAGTTTAAGCATCCCTAAATCAATAGTCTCTATTCTCCCACGCTATGCACAGCACAGGAAAAACAGAAAATTGGCAGTCCAAATTATTTACTTAAGCCATAGGGAAACCTCCAAGCTGTTATATTTTACTTAACATGCACGTGTTTGTAACTTATTTTAGAAAAAAAAAATTTAAATTCACAACTTTATTACTAATTCAATAATTTCTAATTATTTTACTTTATTTTTCAGAAGTCCTACTTTTAGAAGAGCTGAACAGCTAGCCTTACATCCCATTAATGACAGCAAAAAAACATTAAAAAAATTGCAGAAAACCTGCTCAAAACACTGAGGAAGTTCTTTCAGGAAAAGAATATTCTTTTACAAGAAAATTACAAGGTTTTTTGTGTTGAAACCAAAGACATCAGATAAGCTTTTAAAAGAACACTTCCAGAGCCTAAGCTGACATAAGTAACTTCCGAAACATCTCCCAAGTCACAGAAGCAAAATGCATCTCTACAAGCAGCACAAGAACTCTAGAAAAGTCAGTTTGGTTCCTGATAAGGTTAAAATTATCTATACATGTTTTAAAGTAGATAGGTGAGCTAAAAGACACAACTGCTTCTGCTCCTAACTTACTGTGCTATTAGCTGGGCTGCACTATACAATGCCTAGAAAGTTTGATAAGAGCAGTGTATAAAACTATCAGCTCATACTTAGCTTCTCTGCTCTACAGGATGGAGTTGTCCTCCTGAGATAATACTACATATTGTCCCTATGAGCCTATGCTTATTATATAGCCACAAGTAAATGCTTCAGCACATGGAAAATATTAATTGTATTGCATGTTAATCAATCTGGAAATACTTTTCCAAGCAGTATTTCCTACAACTGATTTTCACAGGTTTCCCCCTCACCTGCTGCTGCTGTTAATGCCATTTTGCCTAACCTAATGCCAAGCCATTCTAGTTGCCAGCAACAGCTGCACTCACAGCACCATCCTCTCAAAGCAAAAACAGCTTTACAAGTGCCACAATTGTGTTTCCCCATTGCTATCTGTGGTGAAATAGTTACAACAGACTGTGGATGAAACTCCGCTTCTGCAGAAATAAGAGCTTCAAGCCCCTGACAGTGTTTAGCATGACACTCTCTGATGTTACCCCTTTGAAACCAGCACCTCCCACACTAAAACGTGCTGTGCTACCAACCGACCCCGACAAGATTTCTGCAGATGGACTTTAGCTTAGTTCTCAGGTGCTGTTATCCAATGTCCAAGACCTAATAACACGTCTGACTTAATGGGAAGAGAGAAATCCATTTGTGAATGCCAGTAGGGATACATGTTTGAAAGCAGGGTAATGCAGAGGAGTCCCCAAGAGAACAGAGATTATGGACCCTTGCCTAACATATTGAGTCCAGTCAATACCATGAGCACTTTAATGGGTGGTATCTGCACGTCAGGAAGTTTCATGGTTTTGTCTGATCTGTTGCTCCACACCAGTGTGCTCATCTGAGCAATTAACTCGGAGTAAGAAGCCTCATCTGCCCTTTCCTTCAGTGTGAAGATCATTTTCTTGCAGGCAGGCAAGATTATTTAGCTATTATGTGTGGCAAGATGATTGAAAGCCTAGGAGACCTACTTTTAGCAGGTCGGCCCCAGTGTTGCAAGAGGTGCCCATAGGAATTCACATGCAAATAGCTTTAGAAATGACTGATGGGGATGAAGGGGGGAAGGGAGGAATTGCTGTTGACATGGCAAGGTCCCACATATCCATGAGAATAAAGACAGCATAAGAATTACACACATTTAGACCTTAGCATTATTCATACCCATCACCTCTCGCTATTGTAGGAAAGCAAACCACAATCATGATTCAGCAGCACTGGCCCTCCAGCACAGGCACTCCTGCTGAATGCAAATGATTAATTTCAGTTCAGCTTTGTGCTTATTCTCCTCGGGAGAGAAACTAGCTGTTCCGCTTACACAGCATAAGTGAAATATTTTCTTCAGTTCAACACTTAGGACTGCAACCAAAATTCTTAAATGATTCTGCTCTTGCTACAGCCACTGTTAACAGCTACAGGGACACAGGGAGGAACAAGCAAGGGATGCTGTTTTGACGAGACAGCCACTTAAAGAGCGCAATTTCAGTCGATTTCCTTTCCTTACAACAAACATCCCTCACAATATGCTGAGATGCATTGTTAAAAAATGTTAAGGCTTTTATTATAACCTTGACCACAGGTTTTTTGGCTGATTTAATAAATACCTGTGGTGGAAAAAAGCAAACACTTGCTGCCAAATGCTCATAAGGAACACAGAAGATTGGACTGAAAGTGGGTGCAAACTAGCCAAAGAAAAGGCAACTGGTGGGGAATCCATCATTTACACTTTTTTTCCACAGTAATACTTGATCAAATAATCCACATAGGTAACATGATATTATCAATCATTTGAAGTCTTTACAAAGAGATATCCGGCATCAAGTAAAATATTCCTGTCCTATCTCAGCCATGAAAACCAAGATGTCTGTAGGAAATGCAGGGTGAAGTTTTAGAGATGATCATAACGGTCTGACTGGTGTTCACACCTCTGACCCCTTCCTGCATCCCATAGGAAAGTCTAGTGTACTTGTGTTTGTTTACCTTCATGTAGGAGTCAAAAAGCTTCTAGGGGATTTAGTTTCCCTTTAGCAGCCTCTCCCTCTGCCTTCTTCATTGGGCAGCTGTTCACCTTAAACCAGAAGAATGCTGCAGTAAAATGCACCTTTGGGAGGAGTACAGGAAAACCAAGTGAAAAATATGGAAGAGAGCTCTGGAAAGGACAGAGTGAAATGAAATAGCATTTGGATATCTAGAATGGAAGCTGTAATTATAGTATAATTATAAGTATAAAGTATGTATCTCCAGGTTACAAGCCTAATAAAACTTCAGCAAAGTTGCCCTGATCTGTTCAACTCCATTTCTACCGCAACAAAATTTCATACAGGAAGTTCAGAAGCAAATAAAAGAAGCAGTAGAAAAACAAAACAACTGCCGTATTTGATTAGGGAAAAAAGTCACGCCAGAAGCAGATACAATATCAGTTTTCAAACTAAAATAAGACAGCAAGCAATTATTTTTCGTAGCCGCTAGGAACAGGAAAACAAGAACTTGAACTTTATTTGTGATAACTAACACTCAAATACTAGAGTGAATTCTGAAGGCACTGAGAAAGTGATGAAACACAAAGTTAAGACTGTCTAGGGAGACCAGAAAACCATCCCTGAAAGTTTTCAAGAGCAGACACTGGCAGAACATGTATTAAGGAGGGCTGGGCAAACTTGACCTCGTACCTGCACAGAGGCACAGATTAATCGGTCCCTAGCATTCCCCCAGCACACAGCTCCAGACTTTGTAGAAAAGACAGAATAGAAACCGTCTTATCTAAAGAACAAAGCAAGTTTCTGTTCCTCTTTTTTTTTTTTTCCAAGGGAACACACTATGTCTGTCTCTGCTATCAAGATATCTTTTAAAGCAGTCAGCAAGCCAAGACTACTTTCAACATTGTTGCTGAAGAAGGGAAGAGAAATTTCTGCTATGACTTGAAGTAATTTTCTACCCCACACTCCTCCTCATGAATCAAGAAAGAGCTTTAGTGCACAGTTACACCATAAATTTCTACTCTTTTTTGCAAACATCGAAGGGAAACTTCATGAAGCCATCAAGGATATTGTCTTCAGTAAGGTCTGTCTCATTTACAAATTCTGAAAAAAAATTAATTAAAAAAGTATCTGTAAATTTTGGTCTTGCTCTATTGTATACGAGCATTGGCACAAAAGAAACTGCAGCTGCCCCAGGACAGGAGCTTTTTCTCTGAGGAGATACATATGGAAGCTAAACAGGGGGGACCACACACACAAACATTTAAATCAATTTTAGCTTTCTCTCATGAAGTTAATCACAAACCTACAGTTTATTAAAAAAAAAAAGGTGGGGGGGAGGGGGGAACTAGCAACACTGTTTATCCTGCAAACAGCAAGGAAGGAGAAACAGAAATAGTTTATACTATCTCAGCTAACTGTACTTGGGAGGGAAGTGTTCAGGCCCATACTGAAGATAAACAGCTCTATTCTGAGTTCATTGTTTGTAAATCGAAAAAAGATATTTAAGTCAATCCTTTTCTCTCTCTTATATAACTTCACTTTGAAGTTACACACACCCTTTGGCCTATGCAAAGGTATCCTGTGGACCTCTTAGTACTTGCATAGCATTCCAAATCACTGCTCCATCTCTAAATTCATTTTCTATCTCATCCAAACCAGACCTTTCATGTTATCCTTCTTACAGGACTTAGGGTCAAACATGCCTAAAGTTATTCAGCAGAACTTGCATATTCCTTGCTGCCCATATCAGGATCACCAAGAACATTTGCTTTCCCTCTTTTCACTATTGCATCGAGCAGAGTTCCCGGCACTTTGCTGTGTTACCTGATGATTTTATGCCTTTTCCTGCTGTTTCCCTTTGCCCTGACCTCCTGCCCTGTCACCCACAGCTAATGTGCATTTCTTTTGGCATTTCAGCTATATGGGCCATCCCCTTTGCCCATGTTAGGAGTCAGCCCTTCTAAAAGGTCTCTTGCCTTGCAGTTTCAGTTCAACCCCACGCCTTTCCCACTGCTGGCACAAAGCATACCAAACATGTGCTAGTACAAAAACCACAGCAACCCTCTTGTTCCTATACCTATATATTAAATATGTGCTTTACATATATTGCATAGGCAAACTTCCATAACTTAACTGGTTTTCCTTGGTTTCTAGTAATTTTAAAAGTCCTAAAGTAATATTTTTTAGGATCTCCTCTGCAATGAGAAGGAAAACCACACAGGTGAAAAAACCCTCCTACCTCCAAGATTCCTGAATTCCAGTCTTTGTGTTTTAAGAAATCTATTAACATTTTTCATGTATGACTTGAAACACCTAAACTTATCATAAGACTAAAACATTTGTTTTATAGGATTGTATTGTAAAACACCTTCAAACTAGGCTTCTATACTGATGTAAACATGGCCTTGGCTAGGCAGAAGATCCACTCCGTGGTTTGCTTTCCATTCCAGTAAGCATCAGGGAAGTCATTACTCTGACAGGAACAGCTCTAGTCTGATTCAAATGGCATCAATCTGTTCCAGCCTTAAAAAGCAGAGAGGTCAGTGACCTGATAAAAGGAGTGCTAAAACCAATGTCATGAATAATTAACTGATCAAGAAATTTACAGCAGGGGTATGAAGAATGTTGACTACGCACTCAGATTATCCAGTTTCCACATGAGGGAGGACATGCAATATCTGAATCAAAAGCCCCCTTTTATAAAGGCAAGTTTTAGCATGAGCATTCATATTTCTCACAAGTATCTTCAAACATTTTGAGGTGGGGGGGACAGAGGGGTGGGTATTAAAACTAATCCATTAGAAACAGAGAAAGAATTACTTTATTTCCGCACACCCATCTCCAGGCCATCTCTGTTGTCAATACACAGGATACATAAGGTTTGTATTTTTAACCATAAGCCTCAGGTGGTAAGTGATGCTTTCAGAGTGATGGGCAAACAGCATTCCATTCCTATGGGAGCAGCCACCTCTCCTAACAAGGCTCTGGATAATTCAGTACTTAGCCCTGTAATTAATAGGGAAAAGAGGTGAAAGACTATCCCTTCCATCTGAGCCAGTCTAGGAACTGGTAACTCATGATGCCTGCACTGAGCGAGGGTTTCTGTTGACAGGTATTAGCCAAGAACTCCTTGGCATGCAGGCATGACTGCCAGGAACGTGCCTGAACTCGAACAGAGGGTTGCCAACAGTAATTCAGGACTAATTTATTTACATCTACACCTCTCTGGAAACAAATAAAAGATTATCACTTCAGTGAACACTGCTTCACTCAAACTCAGCAGACTCTGTTTGTGCAAAGAGACTTTCAAGGCTACACAGCAAAAATAAGAAAAAGAATCCACATTCCTTTATCATGCCAGCAACGATTACAAATAAAGGCAAACCCACCCTAAAACAGAATAACAGTTGGATGGCCTTCTGAGTTTGAACTGCTGCCAGTTACTACATCTTGAAATAACTGGCAGAGTTTCACCTTTGAAGAGTTTTGCTATGCAAACTACATTCAATTTCACAGGTAAGTCTTGTGGGAGTCCTCAGCTCCACGTCCCTTCACACTTGACACTTCTAGCAGTGACCCAGATGTCTAAAGCAGCTAGTATGGCCAAAATATTGCTCCTGATCATTTAAAAGAAAGTGCCTTTTTAACAGAGCTGCTAGGAGGAGCAAGGCTTAAATCTTGTTTCTAAAATGAAGCTCCATTGCATTACCAGCATGGGGTACAGCAATAAGTTGTGGGCTTCTGCTGTGGTTGCAGCTGGGTGTTGCTGTGAGGCTGGACACTTGAGGCCATCGGCCCCCAGCACAACCTGCTGTGCTTCGTGCAGGGTTGTTTACACCCAGCATCCCTGCTCTGATAATTTTGCGGCAAGCTGAGGAACATACAGGATTTTCCTGTAAGCCCCAGCTACTACACGTGGTGAGGGGAAAAACCCCACCAACCCTCTGACACTGTATGGCTACATCTTTCAAGTTAGAGACATGCGCTGAAAACAGTGAAAAGCTCTGGGGTTTCCAACAGTACAATTACAAGACAAAAGCCAAGCCTTGTGCTAATTACATGTTCACCTGACCCAAAGTTGGAGCTCTAAGGACAAAACCCAAACAGGCAGTGACTCAGCAGGACAAGCATCTGCCTCCTGCCCAGTGCACAAGAGCCAGATTCCTTAGCACCCTGTGCTTTTACTGGTCCTGTCCCTTCAGGTTAAACACTGACATGTTCTGCTCATGAACCATCAGGGCAAAGCTTAACCTAAGCCAATGACATACAAATGAAAATGTTGGCTGGGTAAATGGTGTTTGCCCAGTACTGATCTGTTCATTTGTGGACTTCACAGTATCTCATTCTTCAACTTGGAAAACATTATTCCTGTTAGCAGAGAACAGGATGATAGCAAGAATGATAACGCTTCATGCAGGAGATAAGTGGATCTTCTGACAGGCCAACTAATATGAAAACAAGTAATAAATTAGCCGCAAAATGAAGTCCCTCCGGAAGTACTGCCTGATCACATTTGCTTTCTAATTTATTCTGCTAATACATATACAGAATTATTCAACCTTTGAGACTAGGAAGTGAGTTTATTTGTTTGCAGCTGTCTTCTCATTGCATCTTTCTTAATTTTCTCAAAGTTCCTGAGGTCTTAATTGATTAATTCTTATTCAAGTATATCACGGTAGCAATCTGGAAAGCACGATCAGTTACAGAATCTGTGGACTGTTTGGAATGGGAGAAAGCACAGGGCAGCTCAGACTTTGCATTTTCATGAAATCCCTAACTCAGTTTCTTTGGACACAAGGCAAAGGAAATTTATTTCTTTGGCCACAGTTCCTGTATATTCTCTCGTGTCCCTGAGCTGCAAAGCAGAAAGAAGGGGAATAAAATAAAAATGCTCCAAGCTACCACCCCAGCACCTTAATAAAAGGGAATAAACCAATATAAGGCAGAGAGAAAGTAAACACAATTCAATGAAGCCTGCAAAAACTTTTCAGTTAGAACCTTAGAGGTTTGTTTGTTTGTATTCATATTTTATAAATAGTTGGCAGACTAAGTTTGCCAAGGTGGACATTCAGAGTAAATTAAAAGTAAATATTGAAGAAGAGTGATAAGAAGCAAATTTTGGTGCAGTAAATCCAACATGTATAGGATTTCTCATAGTTACCTAATCCAAAACTGAAGTCAGACTGCATGAACAGTCCTGCTGAAAAGAGCAAATAAAGAAAGTGGGTTTGAGCAGTATTATCTAACACTGAACACTTTTGTTCAGCTACCCATGTGATTTATGTATCCGAACATAACATCTCAGCTTTCAAATATCAAAGGTTTTCAGCTCGTTCCTAGTGAAGTAGCAGGAGCAGACCAAGGCCCTTTCTATAAAGTCAGAGAACATACCTTTGGGAATAAATGATCTTTCTCTGTAAAGCGGCTCAGGGAGATATCCCAAACAAGCAGCCCCATACTTTGAGGCTTGCAGCTCAGGCTCCATGCAGACAGAAGCAGATCAAAACCTGTACACCAAAAGGACTCTCATAGCAATGACTACTGTTGTCTGGGATCAGACCACCCAAGGGAGCACTTTTAAGGACCAGGTGGGAGACATGAGAGGCAGAAGTGGAAACACAGTGCTGCAGCACAGCCCTGCTCATGTGCTCCTGCCAGGATTTTCATCTGTGTATTCCTTTCCACTCCCTCATGTCTTTCCCTGTGTAAGAAGGGGTCAGAAGGCTTAGGCAAGTGAGCTGTCTTCTCTCTGCAGGGATGGCTACAAGAAGTAGCATGCCATCAGGCAGCTCCAGCACAGGGGGGATGAAATATTCCAGAAAGGGGATGAAATATTTCCAGGAAGCTCCCACAACTGTCCTGTCCGAAAGTGCCATACACAAAGCCCTTCAGTCACACCAGCACATCTGATCACCACCAATTCACCAGGAGCATGTTTGTCCAAAACACAGGGAAAAGGCTTTCAGCCAAACCCTGCTTGAGATACGCTATCAGCAGTGGCCTCACAAAAGGAGCATGTTGACCTCAAAATTTGAAGTACTGTCATCCTGACCCTGTGGTCTTCCTTGGGCAAGTTAGCCAACCACTGTTTTGATGTGGCAATGAAAAAAACAACAACAACAAAACACAAACAAAAAAACCAAACCAACTCTCAAAAAACCCACCCAAAACCCCTCAAAAAACCAAAAAAACCCACAGGTATTACCTTTTTTAAAAATAAACAGCTTCCTATCAGTATTAAATTGCTAAGAAGTTTCTATGGCAAGGGCTGCTCTGAAAAAAAACCCAAAAAACCCATGAATGCTTTATCAAAAGAAAACACTTCTCAGGCACGCCCAAAGACACTGCGGAAAAACCCTACGTACCTCCACAAATACAGCAGGAGGCCAGAGTCAGAAATAGAAAATACAGCTCTATGAAGAGAAAACTGTGGATTAGAGATACCCATAGCCCTTATAAATTGCAAGTAGGTAATAATATTATTCATCCTCTTGAGGTTTCCAGGTAGCAGAAAACTACTGAAGCTATGCAAATCATTTTAGAGCTGCCCTTGGTATAAATTTATCCTCGTTGTAGCACTGCTATGTTTCAGTTTCTAATTCCATTCAGCTTTAATAAATAAATTCTCTTCAGAGACCTTAACTTTCCATAGAAAATTAACCAAAGAATACCACATATTCAGACACTTGATAGCATGTATTTATTTTATTCATGAAATAATGCATGCAGAGATCCTGGAAAAGAAAAAAAAAAAAAGACAGGAGGATCTCTATGTTCTGTCAGTTTGAGACAGAATGAAGGAGAAAGAATTTCCTACAATACAATTTAATATACCCACTGAAGTGGTGTGTTTGTTCATTTTGCTCATTGAAATATGCCCTAAATTTGATCTTTTAGAGACTGCAAGGGGAACAAGTAAACAGCCCCCTCCCCCAAAAAAGAAAAAAACCCAAACAAACTAAAAACCAAACAAACAAAAAAAAAAACCAAAACAAACTTCTCTTCTACAACCCCAACCCCTTTTAGGAAAATACAAACCAGCTGAATAAAAGGTGTCCAGTATAAGAGAAAGGTACAGCTATAACATGGTTTAACCACAGCTGGCAACTAAGCACCACACAGTTGCTCAATCACACAACACCCTCTGTGGAACAGAAGGGAGAGAATTGGAAGGATAAAAGTGAGATTAATAACTGAAATAATAAAACCAAATTGCTATAAACGGAACATAACAAAAAGAGATAAAAAAGTTCCCAAAAGAAAAGCAATTAAAATGAAAATAATCGCTCACTAGCAACCCACCAATGACCAGCCAGTCCCTGAGCAGCAGCTCCCCAGTGAACCTTCCCCCTACATTTTATTGCCAAGCATGATGCCATATGGTATGGGATTTCCCTGTGATCAGTTGGGGTCAGTCATCTCAGCTTTTTTACCTGCCAGCTTCTTGTGCACCCCCAGCCTGCTCACTGTCAGGATGGGAATCAGAAGCCGCCTCCATTTAAGCACTGCTCAGCAGTAACTAAAAGATCCCTAAATTATCAACACTGTTTCCAGCACAGACAGCTCCATACTAACCACTATGAAGAAAATGAACTCTACCCCAGACAAAACCAGCACCAGCTATCCAATATTAACAGCTGAGTCTCAAGGACCATCTCTATACATCTCACCTCAGAGACTGGCATTTTTTCCTTAAACTGCCTCCCACTACACATATATAAACACTGAGAGGTAGTCAACATTCAAATTATATAAACTGATAAGAATTCAGCTGTACTTCCCTTAATATTACTTTTCTAGTTACTATACCAAGGATGCAGGCATGTAACCAAAAACAACAAGAAAATCCCCTTTGACCTTCAAGCAATCCTTTGAATTTTACATTAAAGAACACACTCTGAAAGCAGGTGGGAACTTTGGCTGACACATGTTTACCCCAAACAGACCATCTTCAGTCACAGGGGACACCTGCCTCACACCTGCATTCAGTGGGAGACAGTACCCTTAGCAAGCTGGGCAACAAGGAAAGCAGAAGAAAGTGAAAAGTGAACCCACAAGCAGAGGTTTACACTAAAACATTTTTTTTCCTCCAGACCTACAATAAATATTAGCACAGTCTTTATATTTTCCATGTGGTATCTGCCATTGGCTACTGTCCATCACAAAAATACATAGGAGAAAAGCAAACAGATATCCTAATAATAAGATCCTTTGTTGGATATAATCAGTGCATTTCTGAAGATAATACTGACTGCACTAACTCTGTCAGGCTAAAGCAGTTAGGTGGGTGTAGGTGTCTGGTCCAATCCCTCTTACAGTCAGAGAAAGTCACTTGCTCGCATCAGTAATTCTAGAAATAGCTCCTACTGTGAGGACAGTAAGGAGGCTAACCAGAGTACAGTGAGGACTCAGTTTTAGGATCCAAGTTCAGCTGATTCTGAACGCAAGTTTTAACTGGTTTTCTTATCATAAACACCACACTTCAAAACAGTTTTTATAAAGAGCATCTGCCTAGATTTGCAGTTCCACGTTGCTGGAGCCCTGCTATAATCTGTGACCAGTGCCAAGCAGAAAACAGCACAGCCCCATGCTTTCAGCTACGTGCTCTCAGATAGGCTTTCCCCAGCACAGCTTGCTGCTGCTGTCTTGCATAATATACTTCTTGAAGGGAATGCATGCTGCAATTTGATGGTGATTTTGATTAACACAGAGATATCAATTGAAAATTGAGTGACATAAGTAGCTGGTTTTGTTGCTGATTAGAATTCAGGAAACAAATTATGCGACCAAAGTATTAAAAAATAAAAACCCACAAAACCTAATATCACACCCTAGATAGAAACTTATGACTGGAGATGCTGAAAAGAATCTGTCATTGAACACAAAGACGACCAACCCACCAGTGAACAAACAACAAAAAGAAACACACAAAACGGAACCAAAAACAGATAAGGCATTTCACAACTTTGGAGCCATTATATTACTACTAAAGAGAATTTTTAGTTGCTCAAGCAGATAAGATGTTGAAGAAACATGAATTTTAGGAAACTGAAAAGGTTTTACTCTACAATTTTTCCACAGTACTGTATTAATGGAGAAAATCTGTTCCTGGTTTTTTTCCATATTTGTTGGTGTATCCAAGGCCTAAGGTTGCATATGCAATCAGACACTGTGGAACCTGTACGCTCCTGGAACATCAGCTAGAGACTAAGCAGGAATCACTGAAGTACCTTATGCTTTTGAATTATCCTATGTTATTAGGCGAATGAACTGAGAGCTTTCTGTCAAGATTATCTGAAGAGGAAGAAACAATCCACAAGAGAGAGAGTCTGGTAATTTCTTTCTGAAGGAGTTCCACAGCTGTCTGAAGCATATTCCTACAAAATATACTGTTTCTTTTGAAATGCATTTTATTCTTACACAGCTGTTTTCAAGGATGCAGTCAGGATGTCTAGGTTTATCAAGCCATTGCTCAAACACCTGATGTGTACCAGATGCAGAGGATGCAGTATACCTACACACAGACTCCTCATGGTGAATTATTGGTACTTAAAAATTTTACCTCTGATTTTCATAGCCTCAGCTGTTTTTTAACACATCCTATGCTGTTAGAGCTAGCCTGAAGTTTGGTGTTGGTGAGAAACACACACCCTATAAAAAAACACATAATAAATTAGTTAATATCATGACTATCTATACAAGACTGTATGTGTGCTAGTCTATGTGCCAGTACATATGCTAGCATTCAGACCATGAATATGGTAATCTGCTTCAAATTCAATTACTTAGTGAGTTCACAAATTGCCGCTTATCAGGCATTAATACTCCCCCCTATTCTTGCTCTAACATCTGCGTCACAGCTTAGAAAAGAGCAAGCTGAACCAGTCAAAGTGAGAGTCACATAGGGATGCAGAAGTCCCACAGGACTACCTCTTAAGGCTTCAGTCTCCATCCCAAGGCCTGGTTTGCTCAGCTTTAAGAGATCCCTCAAGCATTCGAAATACCACAGGGGCTTTCCTAATTAACCTTTGGTTATATGATTATACATAATAAGCACCTGAAGGCTGCATTTCTCTTAATTCAGACACCTTCAGGGAGACACAATTCCATTTCTCTCTTCCCTGTGCTGCTGGCACATACTAGATAATGACTCCTCTCTCTCATCAGGCTCTTCTAGGACATACCAAGAGCAAACTGCTACTTTGAAATCCAAACAGGTCTCTCACAACAGCACGATGCAGCCACAGGGTCAGGGGAGGAAAAAAAGATAGCCAGAAAGGGCTATATATGAAGCTTTTTGTTTGGGTGGTTTTTTTTGTTTAGGGTGGAGTGTTGCAGGGTTTGGTTTTTTTTTTTTTTCCGAAGATAAAATCTCACTCCTTAGCAATCCTTCTGACTTTACCATCCATGTCTTTACAAGAAACCTCTAGGACTCTTATTTCCTATGTATTTCTATTTGTGCCAGAGACTAAACCAGCTAATTAAACCTGATAGACATGTTTAGAGTCAACGGACAGAAGCAAGTGTTACTTTTCTTGTCAGGATTAGGAAAAGTATTACTACAATCAAGGTCAGACAATACGGTGGTAAAACAGCATCAATGCCATGAACTTGGGATATCGCTGCATGAAGAACAGTTAAAAGTCGTTCTCTCTCATTGGAGTAATGCCTGAGAGGAAGAGAATTGGGTTGTATGTCAGCAGCAGAAGCAGCTGGAAGCAACGAGGTACAAAGCAGTAATGCTTTACATCAATTAAACACCTTTCATCCAAAGCATCCTACAAAAGGATGAAAGAATTACCATCATTTTACAGAGAAGAACAGAGAAATGCAGACTTGGTATATAACTCACTTGGCTGTCAGACAGGGATCTGCTTGCATTGCATAACTGCAGGCTTCTGCCAAGCAGATGAAAGTTTTTGCAGTTCATGTGCCATGCTGGAAAACAAAGTGTCTGCATGAGCATGTTAGGGCAGCACCAAGCCCAACCTATCAGGGAAAGCTTTTCACCATGACTTCGTAGCCCCAGGCATGGCACTACCTCAGCTAACATGGTCACCTGGCATTAAAACAAAATGTATAGGCAGGTATGTGCTCATATCTGCCTCTGTGTCAGATACTGGAAGGGGGGCGGGGTGGAAGAAAAAGATTTACAAGCCTGACTCTATGGAAATTAATAAGAGCTCAGCTACTAACTGAGTAAAAACTAGAGATGTTTACCAAAAAGAGCTCTGACTCGCATTAGCACTACCCAAAGTCACTTTGTGCTATAAATGCAATGGACAGAGACAAATTTTCCAGCACGCAGCCTCAACCACACCAGAGCCCAAGAATAACTTAGGTGTTGGTCCTCTAACATTAAAAATTGGAAGTGGCAAGGGCCCATATCAGTTTTTTTCCAGACCAAACGAATATGCACCTGCACTGTTATATCAGCAAGGATATTTTAATTTAGAAAGTCAACTGGTGCTAAAATGGAATTACTCACTTAGCATGCCAAGCAGAGATCAAGTTTATTGATAACATACTCGAGGAGAAGAGCTCTCTGAGAGAAACTCCTGGGTAATTATCAAGGGAAGTAGATGCTCTGCTGCTCAGGAAACCCAGCCCATTAGAAAGAAAAAAAAAAAAAAAGTCTACTAAACATTATAAAAGGCATTTGTTAAAAAGTGCAGTATAAAAATAAAATGAAAACTTCAGGTCACAGGGTGGCTGAACCACTTGGTCTCTATTAGGAATTCCATTTCCTAAGAATTTGCAACTACCCACTTCAACCAAAGAAGGCATTCAGATGAACTGGCCTTTATTTGCTGATGTTCTGTTACAGACTGAATAATTCCACATAATATCTTCATACAACTCCCTTAACATCATCGATGTACATTTTTTGTTACATTGAACTGTGTCACCAAAATATCCAATATAAAAAAACAAATTAACAACATTGGTCAAAGAGTAGATGTGTGGTTTTGGCACCAGTGCTCAACTTTGACTTGCATTGACCCCAAGAAAGAGCTCAAAGCTGCTCTAATGCAATCTATAAACAAGAACATGGTTCGGATTAACCCATGGCTTGAACACAGGCTGCTGTCATAAAAAGAATAATGTTATGTGAGAGAGAAGCTCAGTGACAACTTAAAACTAACACACACAGGCAGGCATTGTTAATTGTAAGAACTTCCCGCTAAATTGCCACAATATGACAAATACGTCCCCACATATTGTCCCCACAATATTTTTGAGCCATACTTAACTTTCCCCAATATGGACGTAAGCAAAAAGTATCTCTATCCCCATAAGGAGGGGAATTAGATTATTGTTTACCCACAGAAGTTTTCATATCCCCAAATTAGCCACAGACCATAAAAGCAAGCCCACATTTTCAGGAGGCAAAGACAGCACACACTATTGCTGCTGTGCATCCTTGCCAAGGAGAAGAATGTTTATGATTCATAGGGCAATCAAGCCTTTGTGTCTGCATGCTGTGTGCTTCTCACCATGTGTGCTATTTGGAACGACACATTTTGGAGCAGTTCAGAGATGCCATGGTCCATCATGTCACCCTGAGTCACCTTGACATTTCTGAAATTATGCATCATTGAGATGATAGCCTCAGGGCTATAAACCTTCTCTTTAATACATTATTAATGATAATGGCTGTTACAGACTGTATAGTCCCAACACCTTGTTTTCCTCTCAGAAATCTAACCAAGACTGTTGTGTACACATGACACAATAACATCCTGCAGGCCTAGATTGGGTTTTTCAGGATCACAGAAGACTTGCAAGAGACAAGTGTCTCAGCATTAGCTACTGTCTCCACAGGAAAGTGCACTTCAGATTCCCAGTTCACTCCCTTGCTCTATGAACCAAAAGACAAAGGAACTATAGAGGACCAGTAGTCTAATATATCACGTAACCTAAGGCACCTCTGACAGTTGCAGCAAAAAAATCTAGACAACATACCTTTTCAGCATCTAGAACACCACATTTGCCTAGCTCTCAAATTGTACAGAGAACTGAAAAGTAACATTAATAGAGCGTAAGGGAGACTCACCCAAGTAAGTACAAAAACAAACAAAAAGAATCTAAATCAAAACAACCCTGTCTGAAGATTCCCACCAGAACCATGAGTTGTTTCCAGAAGCAGAGACAGCAGACAGCATTAGAGACCTTCATGTTCTTTGTGCCAAGAGCAAGCTCTGAACATGTCCTCTGATTTTTCCACTGATCTCCCATGAGCTTAAAACATGTTCTTCTCAAAGGCCATATACACCCAAAGAGCACAAGGCTGTGTAGTTTATCCTAAAAATGTAATACACTGATCTTACTCCCACCTGGCATTGTGCCCACACAGCCCACTCCAATTCTACTGCTGAAAAAAGCTTGCAAATAACCCCTTCCCTGTAGGAAAATTAACAGTATCTTACAGGGCTTTTTTTACCCCATGACAGCTTCCTCAGCTTCCCAGTTAAAGAAAGAGCAACAGCTCAAGTCCTGCCCCTTGCATGTGCTTTGCTTAGCTGTGGGCAGTGATACACATCTGTTTGATGTGGAACCTCCTCTCATTACCTGCCTAATTACGTGCAAAAGTACAGCTGGGTTTGGGTTTTCTGCTGTTGTTTTAACAGCTACACTAAATCAAGCTCAGAAACTTCACACACATCCCTTTTTCTCAGTAGATTAGCCCAACCTACTGTTACAGCAGAAGAGCCTGGCTGAAAGTCTGAAAGTCTTCTATTATCTCTTGAAAGTCACTGCTATCTGAATATTAACAGAATTACATGGATATTCATCTCAGGTTCCGATAACATTGTTATTTCCCGAGCTCTTGGCTGCACAAACTGGCGATTCACTCTCCCGCTCAGCTTTGCACATCAAAAGAAAAGCGACAATAGCGCAGCTTTGAAAAAAAAACTTCCACGAACTGGCCAAAGTACAAGTCATAAGCAGACAGAGCGTTCTGTTTATCTGGCAGCGGGCGCGGCCGTCAGGGCCGGGGCAGGAGGCACTGCCAGGAACACCCTCCAGCGCTCTGACTCAGCGCAACGCACCGGGAAAGGAAGCTGGCTCTTCCATTTCAGAACCCCACCAAAGCCACACTCGCCCTGCTTCATGCTGTCATAGCAGACGAGGAAAGAGGTGCTGCCAGGATGAAAAAAAAATAATAATTTAGACAAGGTCAGGAAGGAGGAAGGAAAAAAAAAAAAAAAGCCACTTGGAAGAAAAAACACTGGATGGCATCAATGCACTTGACTGTTTCTTTGACCTCATGCTGACGCTCGTCTTGCACAATTCAGGAGGAGCGAATGGAGCCGCACACCTTCCTTCCCCCAGCAGTGCTACAGAAACCCGGCGGCTGCACCGAGAACCTCCCTGCCTCCGTGCTCTCAGGAGCTGTGGGATCCAGGGCTCAAGGAGAGGGGTGTGAAGGGCAGCCACAGCGCACACAAAGCCCCAGATACACATGTGTACATTTGCATATGCATGTGTACACACCATCATTTGAAAATTGCTTTTGAAGAGCTCTGACCCACCAGCACCGTGGGCTGCCTCCTGCAGTATGTTTAAAACAGATGCCAGAGGTCAGGAACACGAAGTTGAAACATTTCTGCCTTCTCCTATGTTATTTCAGAAAGTCTCATTTCACTTTTGGACAGATTTTCAGATGTTCAGCTATGTTTTCTTGACACTAAAGTACAGTATTTTTTATATAAGTTATGCAAGCAAACACAGAGGCATGATTTTGCAGGGAGTAAAAAAAAAAAGGAAACAAAATGAGATTAACATAACCACCCATTTCCTTCTGTCTGCATTTGTCTTGCTCAGAACACCACTTCTCAGGTCCAGCTAATCAACGTTCATCAGTAAAACAAGATATCAGGGAGCAGTGAGGGCCCTAAAGGTGCTTATCTTCCTCTTCCCTGAATCATGAAGCTTTTCAGGGAGTATTTTCCCAAGACAAGAGAATAGGTAACAAGAAAATCTGGAAAAATTTTTGTAATGCTATAAATAACCAGAGCAGTTCTCTGGCCAGCAAAAGCAGTCCCGTGTTTATACCCAGAGAATGTAGACAGAGGAAGATAATGGTTTGTTTAAGGTGGAATGACTTTGGCATAGAACAGTTACATTGTTGCTAATTTTATACAGTTAAATACAACAATAAAATCTTAAGTGTACATTTCGAGACAGTTACAACATAGACTTAAAGACATCTGAAATACAGCTCGTATATGCAATCATCAGCATACATATGTAGATGGAGTCACAGTGACTAACACTGACAGAGTGCTTCTTTTATTTGCTTGTTTTTGCTGGGTCACACCACTGTAAGATAATGCTCTGGACTTTGTGTTGGTGCAACGATCTTGATCTGGCAGAGCCAGGTTGCAGAAGCATGTTGCACACATTTACACTGGAGTAAGGTTACCTACTTTGTAAATCTGTTCCTGCATCCAGTTCCCTCTGCCCCAAACCACTCTTGTTTTAATCCATTCACCCATCCATAACTGCTTAGCATGGTTTCAGTTCTCCTCCTCATTTTTTTTTTATAGGCTTTGTCAAGTCTACTGCTAAATCTTCCTGTTCATTTTGTTTCAGGGTCATATTTGAAGTGGTTTAAGTTAAACAAAAGAAAATCCAGGAGTTACAGGTCAGTTTCTTTTAGGTAAGACTTACTTATGACCTCAGAAACAAGGAGTTACAGCCCATATGACAGCACACTTCACCACATAAACTATGCATTCTTCCTGAAAGGGGGGACACACACAGTACTCTCACTGCAGCTCCAGTACTTCTTGCCATAGTCTCAGCTTTGAGATTCAACCTGGCCAGCTCTGCAGCACGCTTAAGGTCTGTAAAGAATGATTATAATAGCGCAGTACAATATTCTAGAGGGGCCTGAAAAACACTACAAACCCCATGCCCACCAAACAAACCAGAGATCTGGATGTGGCCAGAAACAGCCCATGATGAAATAATTTGCCCCTGAACTGCTGGTGTTGGTAGGCAGCATCTGCTCTCTGGTGCAGTACCTTACCCGCCCCACAGAGAATTAGCCAGATCCATGGGGCTGTGCAGGCCTCCTGCTTCTCAGCCCAATCCTGGGCACATACTATGGATCCAGACTCGGTGCCCTCCATCCCCTCCTCACTTCCACCCAGCAAGCCACACATCTTCATTTTCTATACAAGCAGAGTACAGTGGCATCAGACTAACATGATTTGGGGGCTAACCTAAAGCAATGTTATAAATAAGTATTTAGACTTAATTCCTCCAACCTATTTTATACACAGGAGCTATACCTTGCCTTGCTATCTGTGTACTCACGGGTATGTGTAGTTCTTGAAATGTAATATTCAGGAATATATACCCTGATTAGTTAGAGTACCTCTAGTTAGAAACCTCGAAGAGTGGATACACCCATGTGTTGGCAGATTAATGAGGGCAAAGTACACACACATTCGCCACAGAAAGGCTCTTCTACTGGGGCTATAAACTGCAGAGGGTCCTTAAAATAAGTAAAATAAAGTCATAGGGCTAAAAAAAACTAAATCTAACTTCATTTCTATTAGTGTGCATTAAATCTTAATCTACGACCCTTGAAGGCAGTCATATTTGTTCATATACCACCACCTACTCAAATCCATTTGTCACCACTCAGACGTACAGTGGTCAGAAGTACAATGATAAACTAGCTTAGATTTCACTACAAAAATAAAAAAGGTGGTGTGGGGGGAAGAATAACCAAAAACCAAGGTTAGTGGCTAAAATTTGATTTGGGTTTTCCAAACCTAAGGCCAGAATGTGACGTAGATTTAAAGGGAAAAAAACCCAAACACAACAGCAAACAGCCAACCAACCATCAAACCTCTGGAAAACAAATTTTCTGTTTGAGAAATCCTTAATTAAGCATTTTTCTTTGGTTTCGACTGGTGACACAGTTGAGCTTCATATTACTGCTTCCCTAAGTGTTACATCAATAGCAATTTCTACTCTTACTCCAGGGTTTCTGGTTTGCCATCCCTGCTAGGGATGATAAACCAGGTCACCAGCCATGACTAAGAGCAGCACAGAGGATAGTAGACATAACACACTCCTAGCTAGAACCTGCCATAAATATAAATAACAGACAAATACAGCTGGGCACACACCAATGTTTAATAAGTGGTGCTTCAACACTGGAAAGTACAATGCTAATCTAACACGACTTCCAAATCAACAAGCCATGCACTGCAGACACTACCACTGTAGGTCATATGACATGGCTCAAGTTCACATGAGCTTTTACAGGGGTTTCATACATTCCACACTGAAGTTATATATCTTTCAAGGCAGGTTAATTATAGCAGGATTTGGCAAGATAAAAAAAGGACAGAAGACAACAGTGTGAGCACAATGCAATTTAAGCCAAACGCCACCCACCTACACATTGCAGAGAGACCTCTGCAGACAAGAGCTAATGGAACCAAACCTCAGTCAGAAGTCCAGGAAAATACGCCAGGTTAGAACAAGTCTGACTCCATCCATTTGTTTTAGGTCCAAACTAACAGGGTCACTACGTTGTCAGTGACCAGTTCATTACTGCATGCTGTTTATAGTTCACTGTTCTTCAAAATTAATGTGAAATGGAAAGATTCTCCCACAGGCCCAGTAGCCATCTGGTGCTATTGCTGTACTTCATGAAAAATTCATTGCCATTTTATCATAGTCACGTATTTAGGAGATTGTAGTGATTTATGTTTTAAGCAGGATATTTTATTCACTATTGATGTTTTCAAATCTGCTTCAGCATCACAGTTCAACAGATTATGTTCTTTCTGGCTTCATCCTGGGGTTTTCTTGCAGCCTTAAAGGCAGCAGAAGTTGAAATAAAAGTCACTTTTAGTAATAGATTCATAAAATGGACGATGTAGTGTAGTCTGTTTTCCCAAGCTAAATAAAGCAGAACTCAGTGCCAGTGAAACATGTTGAGGCATTAAGAGCCACATTACAGCTCCAAGCTCTCTTTCAGCCGTTCATCTCCAACAGAGCTATCTGTCAAGTAATATGCAACTTAGTTTGATATTAATTCTGGCTCAGAGAAATTTTCTATTTTCCCTTCGTGCTCTACTCGCAGGAGATTCTGCACCCAGAAGTGTTTCAGCAGGCTGTACAGAGACCAAAAAGAAGTTAGTGGGTTAAGGAATGCACAGGCTAAACTCCTCCTCACGAGTGCTGAAAGAAGCATCAGCAGTGCAGTAATAGCTCCCTGGACTCATAGCCAGTCATCAGGAGGTTGGCTGTAACACCTACCCTGATGCTGCCCTGTACCACAGCAGTACAAACTGCCTCTGCTGTGGCTTTTTACTTAAAGCCCTTAACGTTTGTGCCTCTTCTTCCCTCCTCCTTCAGGCTAATATGAATAAGGTCAAAAGAATTCGGGCAATATAATCCAGCAATTCCTTTAATCAGAACAAAAGTGCTTGGGAGACTTGGCAGCACCTGAAGAGTGGGTGTAGAACACATCCCCAGCATTTCAATACACAACAGGCTGCAATAGGAAGTAGCAACTAAAAGTGAGAAAGAAGTGAGTGTATATTCATAAGTTCTCATCAAAAATAAGATCACCTTTATCAGTCCCTTTACATACCTGAAAGTACTTTGTCAGCCCACACAAGACTTCTGTTTCAAGCACTACAAGTTACCTCAGCCATGGGTATTCATATATGCTAGTACGATACTGTTTAGGGGTTTTTAATCTTAGCAATATTGCCTTTATCCACGCAAAGTCCCAAGGCAGGTATTTTACATCGTTAGTTTACATCCCTGAATGAGTTGATGAGGTATCACAAAAGCATGCAGAAATTAGAAGGTTGAAGGAAACAGGAACAATGCCTGACATGATCACCTTATATGAAGAAAAGGGTGACTTTAAAAATAGAGCACTGGACATCCTTTACCTGGGCTGTACCAAAGCTTTCAACAGTCTTCCTCAGTGTCTAGCCCAGCCCAGTCACAGAGGTATGGAATGAATGGTTGGTATATAAGGGAACTACAGAACTGCAGGACCATTAATTAGGTGAAATCATCAGAAACTCTTGGCTCCCTCAGAGGATGGGAGTCAAAATAAGGATGACCAAATACTAGCCTAGGCTGCCCATTGTATTGCCTCAAGCCTTTGAGATCATAGAGTAGTTAGGGTTGGAAGGGACCTCTGGAGATCCTCTAGTCAAGCCCCTCTGCCAAGGCAGGGTCACCTACAGCAGGTGACACAGGAACATGTCCAAGCAGGTTTTGAATGTCACCAAAGAGGGACACCTAATGATCTCCCTGGGTAGCCTGTTTTGATGCTCACTGTAAAGCAGTTATTCCTCATGTTGAGGTGGAACTTTTAGTGGTTTTGTGTTTTAGAGATATCACAACTTGGTTTGGCAAGGGTCTAAGCAGATGTACCCAACTTCAGAGCTGGCTGTGCTTTGAGCAGGGAGTTGGACCAGGCATCCAGCAAGAGTTTAATTCAGTGATCATGAATGCCAAGATCCAGACTCTTCTTGTCCAAAGATCAAGAAGATACTCAACCACAACCTCACATGAAGTTTCTCTCACCTAAAAAAGGGAAGTAATAACTTCAAGTAAGATTTTCAGAGGCACTCTGTTCTCCCTATTTTCCAGCTATTTTTTTAACATTAAAAACTCCAGTGTCTTGGAGATTCTAAGAGGAATTCACAAACATGCAGAAGATACTATAAACTGCCAAGTTCAAAAGAGTAAATTGTACAAACTCCAGAACAGCTTGAATTTTTACTTTCCTATGCTGCAGTTGACTGTGTAGCCAGGCTGCAATTGCTCTGTTGACCTGGCTTTGCAGGAAATACCTACACACCTAAACAATAATAACAGGAGAGGTAGTTCTCCTGCCTTATCATTTCAATGATATCACCTGAAGATAGTCTCAGAACCACATGCAATCCAGTCAGTCAAATAAATCATTAACTTAAAGTTTCAAGTACCATGGAAGAGACTTTATGCTGTCACCACAGTTCTTTCCTGATTAGGACCGGAAGAGACCATGGCCTCTCTACACCTATGGCAATCTTCATACAACATTACTGCCAACTGCATAAGTGGCATAAGGCAGGTGACTGTTTTAGCTATTGCTTTAAGCTGCTGATAAATCATTTCCCAAGGTAGGGACATTGCACCTGCATGAATTCTCACAGACTACTAACACCTCTTTCCAGTGTCAGCAGCATTAGCATTCAGCTCACAGAAGTGAATAAAATTCCCTGCTTCCTTCCTGTACATTCTCTGGAACTGTGTTACCCAATCAAGTCTCCAAGGGACAAAACCTATGAATAGAGAAGCTTCAGCATGGTTTTTTAAGGCATTTTAAGTCTGTGGTTAAAAAACCTCTGACACATTATAATATTCAAAGAACAGTATTCCTATTAGAATGGGTCTAATTTAGATGACAGCACTAGGAAACCTCAGAAGGCAGAACTGCCACCACATTTTGATTCATTACCAGTATGCTACAGTTGCACTCCACTTCTGCAGGACACGGCCCTTACACGAGGCCACACAGCACACCAGCATCTGCTCGCTACTCTCTTCTGTTCTTCCCACTTTCCATCATCCTGTATTCCTCTAATTCCTAATCATCTCATTTAAATTACAAGGCTGAGTATTGACATTCTGGCCTGTGTTTGCATAGCCCTTTGCACAATGATGTCCATAAGTAGGCCTTAAGTACAATGTTCCTACAAATTAGACCACTTACATCTACTAACTGGGAGAACACTGGTCCTGTTACAAGTTCTAACATACTATCTTCAGTGTTTATGTCACTGATGTACTGTGTAACAAGAGAAATCCAACTGCTGTCCCAGTTCTAAGAACACAGTCACCAGCAATACAATACGAATTTGCAATAAAGTCATATTCCAAAACTCTACAACTGAACTTCTCAAGAAAAGGTAAAGAGTCTGGTGTGGAAAAGTTAAACAAAATACAGTCAGTGGCCAACCAAGGACAAGATATTTCACAGTCAAAAATCCCTTCCAAACAAAGCTAATCCTAACCTTCACTAGCCTGAGAATTCTACTGTTTAACTGTCTCCATCAGCACCAAGTGTGGTTGCTCATTAGTATTGCCAGTGCTCGACAAGTTTAGTTAATAGCCTAAAGCTCCATCTGTGATAGGCAGGATTTACTTAACAAGGAGATAGCCCAAAGGCTTCAGTAGTATTCCTTATTTCTACTCATGCAATAGCAGGCCCCACAGATTTGGGGAAGGGAAGGAGGCAGGATCTGGTCCTCCTTAGCTTACAGGAAAGGGTCTTTCTGCAAAGAGTGAACAGAATAAAAATCTGAGTCAACACCTGCTGAAATCAGTGGAAAGTCTCACATCTTTTTCTGCCCACTATTTTCCCTCTCATCCCCCTTTCAAATTCAAGGCTTGATCCAAGCATATGTGAGTAAATAAAATACATATTTTACTTCTGGCTGCATACTTTAAATCAGATGCAGAACTTCAGTTTTGTTCATTCTGTGGTCACATTGCTCTGGTTGGGAAAATCAGTTTAATAGCTTTTATTGCTTGCTGTATGTAGATATTTAAGGCATCTAGTTCATTTTCTAAAAAAAAAAAAAAAGAAAAAACACCCCAACATTCTTCAAACAACACTCCCACTACAAACACACATAATTTGTTCATAATATATTTCCAAGTTTGTTGCAAGAAAGCATCTTCCAGTGGAATAAATTTAAACTTTCACTTTGAAAGGGTCTTAGCTAAATTGAGACTGTTCACAAAATGATAAATATAGTTCTTAAGATAAACACACTTCTACTAGAACATTCAATTACAGTGTTACTGTAGTAACAGTCATACATACTTGTACCTCAACACAGCTAAGGAAAAATAAGAGACTGCTGACTGTCAGGCAAGTACTGAAGCAAAGATCTTAGATCACATCCAAAAAGTGGTCACAGCAGCTGAGGTGGCATCCAGCAGTGTGACTGATATTCCAATAACTCACTTTGGTTTTCATTAAGCAAGGAATGCTGATTCACATAATTCAGCTGCCAGGTTTAGCCAACTAAGGTGCTGCAGAATCATTTCCTCAACCTCGAGCTGCCCGTGCACACAGTGCTGGACGCCATTAGTAGTCATTTGCATCAGACAGTGCAAGTAGGAGTCCAAGGCTCCTGCTACAAGGAGTCCAGAGCCTACCACACTTTGAGATGTACAGAAAAGACAGATTACCTCAGGATTCAATTTTAATTCAGGAACAAAGTCTATATACCTGTCCATCTGAAGGAAATTACCCAAAATTAATTATTTTAAGCACACTGACCAAGGGAGAGTGCAAAGTCTACAGTTTTAATAAAAATCCAGCTTCACTACTGTTTTGTTCAGGCTCCTTGCAGTCCCCTCTTGCCTCTGAAACATGCAGTGCTTAATCAATGCAGAGAAGACCTGGGCTATTACAGCTACCTGAGCCAGTCCTGTGATACTGCTGAAATTACTTTACCTCCACTGTACCCTGGCACGTGCCATAAAGTATACAGTCTGGGGGGAAAGTGGCCCATCCTTTCCTACCAGGTGTGCCAGAGCCACCCCAAGCACATTCCAGAGGGTGACAACAGCCTTCATTAACAAATCAGGGGCGGAGATAAGTCCCAAGTCCACTGTACACAGCCAGGAAGGCACATGGTCGTAGTGGAGCAGTAACAGCTCAAGGGAGAAAGTCTCTCTAGTCACCATGGTGGATGACAGGTTAAGGACACTGGAAAGGAAAGAGATAACTTCTTAGGCAGTGACAAAGACTCTTCCATACATGCAAGTGGCTATGGCAGTGCTAACAGATGCACCGACATTGGTCCCATATGCCTTCACAAACCACAGAAGGAAAGACACTTCCAGATAAACGTTTCTGTTTCAAGCAGAAGTGACAATCTTTCATTTGAAATTAATATTTTCTAACTGTTTATCCACTTGAGTTTATATGATCAGATTCAGATTAGATAGGATGAGAAAGACCCACTAAGATCACAGACGTACCCAAGACAGACTAGTAAAACCGGAAGGTCCTTCCTTATCTGCAACTTCATGTTATGAGTAAAGGTTTTTTATTGTGGTGTGATGCTTTAACTTTACTTACCTCCCCAGCAAAATTATATCAGTACAAGCATTTTTTTCTGCTGTGATCACATCTACAACAGCAGTACACGTAACAACAATGCCAAGGTGTCATTCTGCATCAATGCTTTGCCAGGTAAAGTTTCAAAGATGGAAGCACAAAGTCCAGCATGTAAGATATATAAGGATATCTTTGTTGCATCTGCCTTTTTAATATCCTCTGCCAGAGAATGATTGCTGCAGAAAAGATGACAAAAAGAACAGGTGTATGAAATACAAACAGTGCAGTGATAAGACTTAGCTGGGGACAGCAAGCAGGAAAGTCTCCCACGAGAAGGAGTGAGGGAGATATTCCCAAAGGTGCTACTGATCCCTTACATTTGATCTTATCCCCCACATCAAAATCTACACACTGCTTTTTGGCAAGATGACAGGTAGATGTAGAACAAGTTAACTTCTCTATCAGTGGGATGGTTTGGCATGCTACAAGAGGCACGTATCCTTAAAACTACAAAGTCAGAAGACTTAGCAGAACCACCCTGTCTACTTAACAAAGTGACGTAAGCCACACAACCACGCAAGCATAGCCTTTGTTCTTTCCTCCGGCTATCCCTGTTTTTCCTCAATGCCCTCCCACTAATTTCAAGTCTAGCAAAGCAGTCTGTAAACTGTAAAGCAGGCACTGCATTTTTTTAATGTCCAAGTGTGGTCTGAGTACCTGTGTTTTCCCATTAATAAAGTTTGCTGTAGGAAGTTGAATATGTCAAAGAAATGATCATGCTTTACAAAGTATATATGAATATTTATACTAAGGAGTTACCAAACAATTAACAGATGGTATTATACTATCATAAGTTCAGTTCTTTATGGAGCTACCTGATAGAAAAAAATGGTGAGGCTTCCTATTGATGTGCTTAAGACATACTCCTCACACTTGTCACAAGATTGTGGCATCTATTAATCAATTTAACTGAGGATAAATTTCTGATTTATGAAGTGTGACAGAAAACAATTGCCTAATACAGTAGCAGACTAAGCTGAACATAACTCAACAGATATTTGCCTGTACACCACAAGACAAACAATTAGGATAAAGAGAATTATATCAGTTCTTTTTATTATTATTTTATGCCTCAGCAGGTTTGTTTTCAGTAATTTCAAGATCTTTTGTCATTCCACTACTCAAAAAGACACAGAAATCCAAATGAAGTTGGCCAGATTTAAAGGCAAATTCATATCCCTCAGCTAAGATTGGTTTCACGTTAGATAACACAGCAGGACATGACTATATCTACTTTTTGTCTACATATATATAGAAAAGAAGACTGGGCAAAAGGCTACAAAGGACAAAACATAGGATGTGATTGTATTTATAGAACAATGAACATATTACTAGTATTTTCTACATCTAGGCCCAGGTATGTGGCCTGATACAGGCGGCACCACAGAAGGCAAGTGGGTGATCCCCAAGCTGAGGTCTGGCTGGGCAGGGGGAACAGGGATGCTGTGGATGGCAGGCACCTCCCCTGGCTGGCAGCACTGCCAGGGAGGCTGAGGAACATGCAGCTTCCAATGGGGATGGCCCAAGCTCCTGGTGCTGTCACAATAAGGTGTTAATTTAGAAGGGAGTGAGGAGGAGGAAACTTCCTTAAGTACACACCCATATATCTTTAAACCCTAATAAATCCACATACAGGAAGAGAGATGATGGTTTACCATGAAAGAGGGAGCTCATCTGTGTAAGTTCCAGTTTACACAGTCACCAGATAAAGGTGCCTCAACAGTGAGTCATCAGTTCCCACAGGTCAGATGTGACCAGCAAGACAGACAAATGCCCTCTGCCAGAGCACCTCTTCCTGCTCTAGTGAGGGCACCCAAACTGCTCAAGACACCCGGATGTGGCACCTCACAGACAACTATTTGGCCTGTCCAGAAGGCCAGATGCAGTAACCTTCTGGTCCAGAGGCATCTTCCAGCCCTGGGAGCAGCCACTGCTGCCTCTTGCTTCATGGGTTGCCCTGCCCCCAGGGAAAGGGAGAGAGTGGAAAGGCTCTTGTGCCAGGAGAGATCAACTGCATCCCCTTTCCCTAGATTATTAGGTAATCTAATTACTAATCAAAGAATTTGACAGACTGACAATAGCCAACAGTGTCATTACTGTCTCTTCATAGATTTCTATCCACCTCAAAAGAAGCTACAGCCACCTCCTTCGGAAAGGAAAATAAACACCATCTGAGCCAACCAAATAACGTCTCACTTGAAACGTTCAATTCAAACGCATAATGAAATGAAGTGGGAGTGACATTTTGCTTCATTATCACCACAAGCTTTCATACACATCTAAAATTTTCTAGCCAAGAACTGAGTTCACCACGATCATTTGAGAAGCTGTCAGTTGACAATATCACTTCATAAACTGGATATGAAATTTGAAGAAAAGGAATTTCACATCAGGACTTAAGTTGTGACATTGTTTAATACTGAAGTCAGGTATTCTGTATGTTGAACAATCTCACATTAACTGAGGACACAAAGCTTTAAGAGAAGGTACCTAAAAAAGAGTTAAGCATGACATTTCTAAGGTATCGTATTTTTCCCTACGGAACTGGGGGAGGAGCAAGAAGAGGAAAAGGAAGAAGCATAGGGACAATTAAGATTGAGGCCTGCCTTCCATAAGTACATAAAGAAATAGTCAAGCAGGTTGAGGTACCATAATATGACCCTCAGAACAGACAGTTCCTTGTTCTGAACCACCATGATGTCTCCAGGCTTTATTTGCCAGCCTTTAGAGAAGGGTCAAAGTTCTGTCCTTGAAGGTTAGGATACAAAATTCCGAGCCCAAAAAACCCCAATCACAACATTAAAAAACAACAAGCAAACCCAAAAGCCACAAAACCCAACCAAACCTCCATACCAAAAACCCAAAACACAGAAAAAATATTTTCCACCTCTTTGACAGTCATCACATCTTGTAGTTGACCTCACAAACCTCCTGGTACCCCCCCCACCCCCCCGGAATTTTAAAATGTTGTAAGACCTTACAGCCTCCAATTTTACTCTTTTTACTTTCAAAATAGTTGTTTAGAAGTTTAAAAGAGGCTTATGGCATTTTACCCTACAAAATTTCCCTGTTCTGCAAAAACAAGCTCATATTCTGATCGATGAATCAGAGACCAAATCACTACAAGTACAGCAATCACATACTTGCAGTTTTCAGAAACTTAAAATCATTGCTCTGAGACAAAAAAATGCCATCAGTAGATTGTACAGTGACATAACAGAAGAAAATATCAAAATAGCAATCCTATGAAACCTTTGCAGATTAAGGCAGACACTTAAGAACTAATGTTCATCTCTTATTTCTGCTTGAAACAATCCCAGCTCTTCATCTTGGTGATGGCAGGCAGTGTGACCAAGGATCCCTCTCTAGGAATGCTTTCAAGTCTGAAATTTCCCCCTCCATTTTCCAAACAAACAGAAAGGATAGTTTTATTTAATTGTGTTTTGTGCATGTTGTTATTACTCAGCAAACATCAAGGCTCTGATTTCACAATCCAGAATTCTCCAGCAGCAAGAGGACTAATTTAAGTTACTCCCCCCATTCAGCCCTATCTTTCGAATTTCTGCATGGCCCCCTCCAGCTGTGCTGGCACACCAGTCCTGCCAGCTGCAGTCTGAACTGATAAGCTGGAAGATAACCCAGAAATGTTACTAAAGCCAGATCAGCTCACAGTGAGGGCCATCATACAGCTGCACAGGCAACTGTACCAGTACAGCTACAGGACACAAAGCAACATTTTTACTGAATACTTCATACTGTAAAGATGCAGCCAAAGAATGCGACTGTTTAGTTTTAAAAAAAAATTTAACCCCTTCTGCCTCGTTCTATGCATATACAGAAGTCAGTGCATTTAAAAAGTAAAATAAAATTTTGCCTTAATATCAAGCTTAATAAAAAAAAATACCATAATCAAAAGATTGAATAAACCCCCCAAGTTACTTTTAAAGATCACTAAAAAAGCTGATAAGGAAAAGCTAATACTGGAAATAACATTCTTAAAAGACTGAAAACTTCAGTTACAGGACAGCTCTTATCCAGACAATATGCCCTGGGAGAAGCAGCACTCCACTGGATTATATCCCTTTTGCTTCATCACAGTGAAGAAATTTAAGAGTTGTTAATACTTGGAAGCTACAGAAAAGTTTCTAACAGAAGACACTGAAGGAACTTGCCACAAAAAGGCCAGACACACAAACCACAGAAACAGGACTGTGTTTTTGTCAAAGCACTTGGAAAAAAAGGTCAAGTCCATACTGCCCAGACCAGACCTCTGCACGTGCCTTGGACAGGCAGGAGCAGATCTGTCTCCCCTTCTCTTACAAAGAATCCTGAGGAAACATCCCCCATACAACAGAGAAACTGGTCTGCAGCATTACCTACTGAGGCTGGGCAGAAGCAGCACACCAGCCACCCACCTCATCCCCAGCTTGTTGCTGTCCCTCACACTCCTGACACCACACTGCTGAGGACTGAGTATGCAGGCTGGGCTCTCCCACCCCTCCTGAGGTATGATTGCTCTACAGGAACAGAGGACTTTGGACCACAGAGCTGCCTCCACAAGCTGCAGCTGCACGTGGCTGCACACCAAGGCTACACTCCAGGTATGTTGCCCCAAGGGCAGTCAGGAGACCTGAGGCCATGCTAAGGAAAGGCAGAACAACCTGGTGATGCTGATGTTACTGGCACACACCCTGGGGACAGGGCAGGACCTCCATCCCAGTCACTCAGATGCAGGGATTTTCTGAGAGTCCATGCTCTCCCCCCATTTTGTTCTCCTTTTCCCTGGAGTAGAGCATACATCCACCTGTAACCAAAGCCCCTCCAAACACCTATCAGCTCAGGAGTCACTGGTAAAAGTATCCAAATGGGAATCATACAAAATATTTACTGCTTTTTTCCCATGTCAACTTTAGCAAAATATGGACCATTTCACCAAACCAGTACAAACTGGAACAAAGCAGTATGGTGCACAATCAGCCCTGGCTGCCAGCAGTGGTAGCCACCCCACCACCAGTCCTTTGGAGAGATAGAAACATTATGTGGTTCAGCTCCTGTTGTTATGCAATAGCTCATGTCAGAGTGGCTTTAATCACTTTTCCCAGGAGAGATTGTCATGGCATATTTTGGAGCCCACAGAGGTCAGACGAAGCCTCTGGCTGGTCAGGCAATGGAGAGTGATGTGGGTGGCATTGCTCTGCAAGACAGGGACACCAATGCTGACAGTCTCTAGTTCTAGATGTTACTGACTGCTGATCGAAGAAATGCAGCAAAAGGGTTCTTCAAACATAGTAACAAGAAATTAGTTACTACCCTCCCCATAAAAATATTCCTCAAGAGATCCTATCCCGGTTTTCTACTCGTTACGGAAGAGTAGCAATACCCTCAATGTTCTCTTTGTGCTCTTCAAAGGCATGAAAGGGAGAAAATTCATTAGTCTGCTTGGATACAAGATTATTTGATCCACATCAGGATTTGAATCAAGCTTTTCAGAATCACAGTACGGTACACAGATGGAAATGCATCAGAGTCCAACACCACCACTGGAGGGAAGAGGGGCCTGAGATGTAAGGGGTAATACACAAACTGGATCTTCACTCATGTTGAGCTGCTGTTGGCACCATAAGAGCTTTTAATTACACAGAACACACTGTTTGGGGGCTTTTCATCACCGAGCTGGGTAAGGCAGACTCCCAGAGCTCAAGTGAGTCTAGAGTTCATCAAAAGGATTCCTGGCTGCCAGCACACAAGCCCTGGCTTTGCAACAAAAGTAACCCAAGGTGTACATCGACTCAGGATGCTAAATAAAAGGAGCGCTCCTGTGTTTGCCACCTAGCTCACCATCAGCCCTGTTTCAGGAGGCATCCATGAAACTTTACTGCTGAAGGCCACTGAACTGAATGGCTTGATAGAAATAGTATAACTGTAGTTCACTCCGCACAAAAAAACCCAAAACCAACCAACCCAAAAAACCCCACAAACAAACCAACCAACCCACCCCAACAACAAAAACAAAGCCAAACAAAAACCCAAACCAACACCACCAAAAAAAGCCCCACCAAAACCAACCCACACTCTGTAAAGTAATACTATTACCAAACAAAACTTGGAGTTACTCCTTAACTAAGCTGTTTTTTGAGGAAGTGGAGGTGGTGGTTTGGTCATTTTTTTTTTTATTTTTTATTTTTTTTTAAATAGCTCCCAAACTTTGTCATATATTTTTGCAGACTGCATTTTTTGAGTGGTTTCAGTCTTTGCTCCCACACCTCTACTTTTCAGTTTGTAATAATCGCTCAAAAAGAAAACAATGGCCCAACAATCTACATATTAGAAATTAGATTAACCCTTGCTGGATTACAATCCTAGAAACAGGAAACCTTCTTAACACTCTGCCTAAAATATCCAAGTGTAGTCTCGTTGGTTCTCCAGTCTTTTGCAGGAGCAGACCCCTGCACTATTCTCCTCTCCCTCAGGACTGAAAACTCTCTGAATGCCAGTGCAACCACTTACTAGTGCTGAATTTTCTGTTATGTATTATTAATTCATTGCCAGAGGCCTGAGAAGCAATCGGTAAAGGCTTTCTAAGCACATCTGCAGTGGAAGAGAGAACACGAGCTATCAGGCACAACACAGCTTTTCCAGCACGAGTCTCAGTTCCAGTTTCAACGCCTTCACAGCCAGGTTTAATTCACACAATACACAGAGTGAACAGGATGTTTAGGGAAATAGATAATATCTCCTTTGGAGACTATGTACAGTTATTTTCTCACTAGAGATAACTGATAGGATGTCATAGCACCTGGTCTCACATCAGAGATAAGCCTCCAGGAGGTACACTCTCACTGTGCTTTCAGGGATGATATGGTGATTTAGGGGATGCAGATCTCCCAGTAAGGCTGCAAAACAGCTTTCTTTTAAGTTCAAGCAATTACCTCAACAAAACAAAGTCTCACACTTTTCCCCAAGCCTACAGAAATACACAACATGATCAGTTTAATCAATCACTAAAAAATCAAAGCTCATAACACTACACCCTCAAATCTCTACTTTCAAGGTCTCTTCCTCCCTCTGCCACAGTTCCCAGCATTTCAGTTTGGCTTACTAAAAAATAAGTTATATGTAATTCCAGAGCGACATCATTAGTGGCTTTTGAACCCTTTAAGCACTAAAAATTTTGACCATTATAGATACTTCAGAAAATATTAAACTATTACAATTTTTACAACAGGAAGTTCCTTTTTCACACCCCTTCCAAAGTCAGGGGGTTCCCACCAGAAAGGCTTTCAGTTACTCCTACCTTGTTACACAGAAGGAAACCTGGAGACACCACAGCCGTTTATAAGTTCCTCTTCTTACAGAGCTCCTTATCTACATCTTCTTTCTCTGCTGAGGCCAGCTCTAAACACTAGCTACCAAACTTCCTTTCACCACCTCCCTCTCACCTTTTAACAATTTTGGACTGATTGCCAATAGCCTTTCTCTGGTCACAACCCGAGTGATTGCAACTCCCAGCACATGTGGAAGCAGGCACAGGTGCTGCTACACTCAATTACAGTATCAATGAGCAGGTGGGGATTTACTTGCATTTAAAAAAAAAAAAAAATTTGATGCCTAAAAGCTTTTCTAGATGATTTTTTAGATGACAGTTTTGTTCCACAATTCTACGGCCTTATCTCACACCCACTGAATTCAATGGAAAAGCTACCTTTGCACGCACAGTAGCTTTTCTGAGCCATAAAACACTGTAAGAGGAAGCAATTTGGTTTACAATTTCTCTAACAAGAATATCTGGACTTGAAATGTTGTCTTCATAATAAATAAAATGTTTCACTGCACTTTTAAAATATATATTATTTAATATATTGGTCTTTCTGTCTACCTTCTACAAACAGTGTTGCCGCTGAGCAACACACAGAGGCACTGGGGTGGGTTTGCCAAGGCAAAGCATTGCATGAGGCTCTCAACTGCCTTACATTGACACAGATTTCAAATGGCAGACACCTGCATTTTCCAACAGAGTAGCTGGCACAGGTTTGGGGTTATCATTTCCCATATAAATATAGACAGTTGGTGTAAAAGGCAGGTGTCTATATTTGAGTTAATCAGCTTGTGCTTTCTTAGAGCAGAGAGAGAAACAAGCCACAGCACTAGGCAATTTATCTGACCTCCTATAGATACTAGTCCTGAACTAAGATGGATTGTGCCATAGACAAACACATCTCTTTCCATAAGCTGTAAGAAGACCTAGAGATGCTTAAATTGGACAAGAATGCCTAATTTTTAGAGGTCTAATATTAAGTAAAATGGATCCTGAGTGTTGCACCTGTATTACACTAAAAACACACAGCTTTGCTCCTGTGAGGGCATTATAGGTGTGGTAAACTTCCCATAGGAAGCTAAATAAGAAAAGGAAAACAGTTTGAGGGGAAAGGTACTCTAAAACTGACCCAAAGCACTTGAAGTGAGTAAGGATTTTCTGACCAAAATAGATAATTACAGCCATCCCACAGAAAGAGCGATTTGAAAGGAAGTAGGAAAACAAAATTCCTTCCCCCCCCCCCCCCCCACTATCTATGGTTTGTGCCCTTTATAAATCTGGCTGGGCAAAGCAAGAGTGAAGATTTTGTCTAGTCCTCAGAGCAGATCAATGCTCCCTGGTAAGGAAGTGGAAGAGCTGCTTTGCGCAGACACGTATGTGCACATGAAATGAATGCAAAGCAAGAATAAAGTATTGCAGATTCAAACAGCTGGATTCTACACCCCCTGTGCAGAGGCTTAAGTGAATCCATAAGGAAAAAGCCAGAAGTGATTTAGGTCAGACTAAAGCCATCATTAATGCAAGATCCCTGTATTAAGTCTACCTTTAAGAGAAAAATGTGCATCTATGCAAGAAGGTATTATGCCCAGGCAAACTATGCCCTTAGTAACTGTCAGGATAATTTCAGGGTTATCTAGAAGGGATGAACAAATATCAAAAGATTCAGCACTTCTACTGAGAAAGGAGCCTGTTCCATTATTTTTTTCCATGGTTTAGAAGACAGCCTGAAAATTTTACAAGCATGGGATTTTTTACACAAGATGGAGAAAATCCTGCATTTGATTTACTTTTACACATCAGTACTGTTAAGAAAATGTACTTTATGAAGTTACACAGTAAAGAAACTAAGGAAAGGCATGTTCATGTTTCTGTTCTCTGTATATGTCCAATTCTACAACTGACACTGATGAGAAAATTTCACTCACCACGAGTGAGCTCCACAAGTTTGTGCAATGTATGTAGTCCTGATTTGCAAATGCTAACAATTGTAGCATTTAACTTGAGAAAAAAAAATTTCAAACGTTTCTATTTGGAACTATGAGTTCAAGCCATTTCATTTCAATAAACAAAATTAACTTTGAGAAAAGGCAGCAAAACACAATAAGCTTATTTTTTGTTTATTTTCATTCCCCTCTAATACATATTTTTATTTAATGTGCTAAAAGGCAAAATTAATCATCTGTGCCAAGTTCCAGATAAGTATGAAATTTCAAGGCTTATTATGTTTTTAAACTTGTGAAATAAGGATCCATATTTATAAAATAAGTGCTGACATAACTTGAACTCTGAGCAGTGGTTAATGCCACCACAAGATCATGGTTCACATGCAGCATGAACAGCCCAGATTACCTTATCCTAATAAAATGAAAGATCTAAAACAGAAAATAATTTCAAAGAATCATATTTCTAGTGCTGCCATGTTTGCAGTCACATTTTGGTTTAAAAGATGGGAAAACATGAATCTATTTATATGGTCTCAAGTTACACCCACAAAACAGAATTCCAGAGAAATTCTCACAAACAAGGTTTGCAAGAATACAACAGAAGTGTGTAGGTAGATGTATGTGCCTGGACGGATTATGTATGTAATCAACATGTAAAGCTCTATAATGATGAAAATAATAAATTGTTGTGAATGGGTAAGGGTGGAAAGTGCGTTTTACATGGATTATCTGCCCTAGTTCCTGTTCTTATTTTTGGAAAGCAATCAGCTCTTCGTGAGAACTCAGCACCACGCTGAGCCACCCTGGGGCTTTTCATGGCCCAGCCCTTCACTTTGCATTATCATCTGTTAGCAGCCACATCCTGTGCAGACTGATTCATTACAGCCAAGAAGGGCTTCGAGAACAGGAGACCCTCTGAATCCTGAGGTCTGAAATCACTCTAACATACTGCTCTCACTGTACTACATAAAATAAAGCTATCTTTTCAAATGCATTTCCAGTCATTTTTGTAACTATTCCAAATAAAAGCTTATTTTAAGACAATTGTTATTTTAACTCAAGAGCTTTGCAAATCACCTTTACTTGAAAACTCTCATATGCCTGATTTAGAAGACCATATATTCATCCCAATTTAATTTAAACATAAAAGCAAATAATTTTGAGTTCTTTTGCTTAATAGTTTGGTCAAATGCAAACAAATATCAGGTATTCATAAACCAATCCAGTTTATGAATATTCACTGAAGTATATGAAATACATTATTATTTTCAACTATGGTCATATTTTTGTTCTCTGTGAAGCTGAAGCACATATGATCAGAGACAATACATGATGTTGAACTTGTATTTTTAAAATTGCAAATGAATTATTTTTGAAATAATATGATTTTCTGATGCATAACTATTGAATATAAATATGCTGCAAGTCAAAGAATCTGAATTAGTGTTGTACTCTTAACACTACTTTAAATTTCACTGTATTTCTGTAAAATCTTATTATCTCCCAGCATTTTTAAGCATGAATTTAAATGTAAGAGCAACTATGAGATTCTTGTTTTACATATAGATGAAGAGACTTCAAGGATAAAATGACCAACACTCAGTGGCTGGGCTGGATGTAGCAATCTTCCAGTTTCCAGCATTAACACTGGTACTTCAGCACTAAATTACATGTTTTGATGTATTTGTTTTAAAGTTGCAGTGCACAGCTGAGTGTTTGTACTGAATTTTTTCAGTCTCCTATCACAATTACAGCAATAGCAGGACATAAGTAAACATTGTATATAAGGACGTTTTATGACAGAGTGGCAAAAACAGAGTTGCTGAACCATGTAGAAACACTGCTGGCTGGTACCAGTGCTACCACAGGACACAGTGAGGCATGTGTATTGATGTGGCAATAGGAGAGCTGTCAGAAAGCATCAGTGTGGGCTCAGCCCATGAATCCAATTTGTCTCCAGTGTAACATGACTGATTACAGTTAAATTACAGTGACTTTAAATGTACAAGTCAATTTCCTAAGCTAATTAAAATCAGGGAGGCTAGTCTTTCTAAGGTGAGCAAAATTCAGCTCCTATATATATGAAACACAGTATAATCAAGAAAAATGGAATCTATATATGCCTGATTCAAATAGAAATTCAGTGCCTGGAGTTCAAGGGAAACAGTGCTATTAATAATCTGTAGATTGCCATTTTACTAACCAAATAGGAATAAACTGTGTTTGCAGAGACATTGATATATTATGCTTCACAAAGAGTCAAGGTTTATGAGAAACAAAATTGACCCAAAAAAAAACCTCAAGTAGATAGCTAAAAATAAACATCATGGATATATAAATTCAGAATTACCACGGAGAGCTCAGATTGTCTCTAAATGGTTGAAGGCATCTTAGAGATCATCATGCAACTGGTGTCAAGAAAATAGCAGGAGCCCATGGCTTCAACAGCACACAATAATTTTAAGACCAGGAGAGTTCAGCTGGAAAATTTTGGAAATTTTCTTTTAGATCATCTCTGTTCATGTTAAGCCTGCTTTATAAAAAGACTGGTTTTAGCTAACTAAGTCACTGAAGCAAAGCTGAACACTCTTTCCTGACCTTCATTTACAAACTCATCCTTATGACACCCAACTCAATGATGTTCCAATATCAAAACAACCTGTTAAAGCTTTTAGGGCAAATGACACAAACAGGAAAGGGATGAAAATGTTATGCTGCAAAGGAAAATATCCTTAATTATCATTCATAAAACAGTAACAGAAGATAAGTGGTTGATGGTACCTCTGGACTATGTGTACTTAGTGTCTAAGATATCAGGCTTCACACCTTTATCTTGCTTGACCTAAATTCTGTAATTCTGTTATTTTTAGAGAAGACCTTGAAATACAGCAGCTTGTGAGCCAGCCAGCAGCCCTCAGCACATTTTACAAGGCTCAACACCCCTGCTAACCTTCTCTTTTGTCAATGGACTCGGAGATTAATGCAGAGATTAGGTAGCTTTCTTAAATGAGGTACTGTTTTATTTCAGTAATAGGAAAACTGCAGTGCATAAAACAATTAAGATTTTTAATCAATTAAGCAGTCTAGAAGCACACCTATTTCCATAGGGCTCAATGTGTCTTGAAAAGCTAGAAAAACCCACAAGTTTCAAATCTTCTTTCCCTCCATATACCCTACAGCCAACAACTGGACTTGACCTTCTCCTTTCTAACTATCCTGTCATCTTTAGCTCTTAATTCTGCTGGAGCAGCTGTGTAAATATAGCTGGAACAAAGAAAGCATAATCTTCAAAGCCTATTTGAGAGACTATTGTCTCTTACTTTTCTGAGCTGTTTGCAAGCAGGTATTTAGCCTGGAAGTACTGTCTAGCCTCCATGCCTAGTCTTTCTCCTTATATTTTAAGTTTACCTTTGAATAAAATCAGTGACTATTCAGCCCTGTGGTGAGCAGGCAGCATCACCCACCCACTGGTCCCTCAGCTCACTCCAATACAGCACCAATAGAACAGGACACCTGCAGGGAGAAAAGTCAAGTCACTCATTTGCTGTGTGGGACTTTTTTCAGCTAGGTCTTCAAAACTGCATTTTTGCTTCTTTACAGCTAGGTTAAGACTGACTAATGCTTTAAAGAAGGGCAAGGTACCAGCTATGTATTGGCCCTTTAGTTTGTTCTCAGATAGGCAGGATGGCCGTGGGAGCCCACATGACAACCCCCGGCATCACCCTGCTGTGAAGCCAAGCTGTGTATTTCCCTTCAGCTTATTCACACAGCTCCATAGTCTCATACTGCTCCTAAAAATAATCACAGCCTGCAGAGCAGCATGAGGGGCATGCCTCTACATACCTATGTCAGCCAGGATTTAAAAAAAAATAAAATGCTTTCCTCATCCCTCAGCCTAAACAAGCATCTCCCTACAAATCTCCCCCAGCAGCAACAAGGGCTGTTTTGACTTGTGGACACGAATCTATCAGAGCAGGCTGTAAGCTGTGACCCTCTCAAAAGATGAGTCACCCACCAGTAAAGTGAAAACACTGATCCTAAAAGCACTGATTCCTGCCTAGATTTCTCTCAGACGAAGTTAGGCAGCACTATGAGAAAACGTTTGCTAGCCTTCCCGTGCGGCAGTCTACAGCTGACTCAGACTGCATGTCAGGGCCGCTGCCCTATGTATTTACAGTGGGTAGGACTGCCTGCATTTTCCATACTCTGCCTTACCAAGTCCTTTGTAGTATCTAAATCCTCTTCCCATGTCAAGAATGACACTCAGCTCTCAACAAAAAGTTTCAGCCAGACACTAATTAACACCCTGCTATTTGTAAACAAATGATCCAAGATACAGGTAACCTCGCCAAGAAGGCAGAACTACCTTCACTTGGACCTGCAGGGCTCTGACGGCTTTCAGCTCCTTGCTGCTCTATGGCCACCGAGTCCTGCGTAATCAACTCCTGCATGACCAAAGTGCTGTGTGAAGTGGTACAGAAGCACCCAAGTCACACTGGGAACCATGGACTGGCTGCAGGTATTGCTTTCCACACAAAAGATCAATCGTGTCTCAATAAAACATAAAAATTTGAAATGAGAAAGGTTTCACCTATCATCTGGCTGAAAACCCATATTCTTTTCCAAATGTAAATGCATATTCAGTGTAACACAACTTAGAAGTGATGTCAGAACCTGAAGGAGTCTCACCATCCCACAGTATCTTTCCTAGTTGAAACAGTCCTAAACTAACATGCAGCTATGCAGCAAGAAAACAGAGATCAGATCCTGAAGGCTGGTTAACTGTAAATGACTGCATGTGCATAAACAGCTGAGGCAATGCCATACCAATTTCTGTAAGCTAAACCAACAGTGATGAGGTTACATGACTTGGTGGTTCATTCCATAGTGCTGCACTAATTTAAAAGCAATTCCTTATCTCCTTAAAGTAGAAACAGATTATTTACCTAGAACCTTGAAGAACAGAGAATCACATGTAGCCCTTCCAGCAAACAGTATTTAAAATTTAAAGATGCATGGCTCCAACATTGAAATAAAATCACACTTGCTCATTTAGCTCCTCTAAAGATTTTCTTACAGACACCAGTATTTAGGCCAGAACTGACAATTCATCATACAGAAGAAAGTGATCCCAGGCTGGCAGGACTGTGCCAGCAGAAACTCAGACAGTTAAGATACCAAATGCTCTACTGCAATCACTGTTTGGTTCATAGCTGAAGACTTTGTCATAATGATACAAAACACAGTTTCAGAGGTACAGCTACACTTGTATATTGTACTCAGAACTGTTACTGTAAAATTTCAGCAAAACAGTTCCAGTACAGATAAAGGTATACCTTGAAAGAAAAACTCATCCCCCAAAGTCTACTTCCAAGTCAATATTAACACTAACAACCATAGCATTTTAGAAACACTACCCTCCACCTTCTCTTTTCCCTCTAGGTTGCTAGAGTACAGTTCAGCCACAATTTTGTAATGAAAATCATTCATTGCTGTTTTTATGTACAAAAGTGTTTAGGAAAACTGCCACCACATAAAACACTAGCATGTTTAACATGCAAAACAAAATAGTTCGGGTTTTTTTTTTAAGTTTTTTTTTTTTTAACTATTCCAAATAGAAGCCTAATGAATACTGAAAATGAAGTAATTAGTATTTGCTATCACGGTTTGTTTACTGGGTACAGAGACCCAGCCTGCCATCTCACCATCCTTATCCTAGCAGTATAGTGCATCTGATAGGAAGGAAAATATTAGCCAGATTATACCAATTACACCCCAAATTCACAGGGCTCAGCATCACCAGTGCAGCTTTTTCCTCCAGACTAATAGTAACCTACATTTTGATATGCCATCAGTTACATAAACAGAAATGAAAATATCAGGGTTGAGAAACACGATTGGATATTCTTGTTTAAACTTAGCCATTTTCATTTGCAGGCTAAACAAAAGTCATCTTGTCTATATTTGGGTCCTGAAACTAATTAGAAGCTTTCCATCTGGACACATGCTACTCACTGCTGTAAAATCTGAGGAGGAAATTCATCCAGGGCTTAAGTACACGTGAATCCCTCAACCAGCTTCAGATACATGAGCTTAAAGACACTAAATCAATTACCACCTGTGAGTACATGTGATGTACGCCCAACATTGCCTATCAAACATTGCACATAACACAAAATAGGTTCAGCTATATAAAAGATTTTTCAAATTATACAATAGCACTTTGGAAAGGAGTCACTGAAGCTGGTATTTTTTTTGTGAATATACAGATATGCCATTGATCTTAAGTTTTCAATGAGATACCTCAAATTTCTAACACCATGACATTTATGAACCTCACCACATTACTAAAACTTTGTTTTTCAACAGAAATACTGGTTCTAATAACAGCAGAACTATGGGCACAGAGGTCAGTGAGAAGGTACCACTGCAGTACAAGAAGTCAGACACCTTCTCTCTGCAGGCTTGTTTTGAATTGTTTATTGAGGTTTAAGAAGTCATCCACATTTCTATAAATATAGACATTACTTGAGCAAGTGACTTACAATGTCACCAGTGCAGGTACATATATAACCAACATACAAAAGCTCCACTGGAAGCTACTTCAGTTTATTCAAAAAGGACCAAGATGTAATTAAAAAAACCCAAACAGCTGTCACTTTCAGTTACTGAAGACACTAAAGTGCATTTTTGGTTACCTCCTGGTTGAACAGCTGCTGGTTAAAAAGTTCGATTTGTTTTGTTTTGTTTTGAACATAGCTAAATTACACCGATTGACATTCAGATCTGTAGCTGTCATCCTCCTGATACATGGCAGCAGGTAAGAAAAATGGATTACTTTGCTGGTTGAGAGGAGGAAATAGATTTTACTTTTTTTTTAAACTTTTTTTTTTAATCTGGTATTTCCAACAAAAGTTTAAAGATAATCTAACATTCTGATGAATTTTTACAGCACCACTAAAGTTAGTCTTAAAAATCCAGGCTCTGTTTTAGCCCTTTTAATTGCTAACCAAGTATCTATGAGAGTCACTTGAAGCTCTGTACCAGTAAGAAAAACTACCCTCCCTTTTCCGTCAAGCACTATCCTGCCCAGTTAACACTGTTTGCACACTCTGTAAACAAGAACAGCTTAAAGCGTAATTAAAGCAGAACACAGGCCAGTCTTGAAAATCATCTTCCCTCTTTCCCTCCCCCCACCCCTGCCCCCGGTAGTGTCTAATGTCTGAGTGTAGAAAGCATTATTACATTCCTAACCACAAAATACTGTAAGAGTCACAATAAAAAAAGCATACGTTGAAAGTGACATATCAATACCGCTTTAATAAAATGGGGTATTTTGGGGAGATACAACATGTGGTCTGCTAATTTTGACTCCATCTTTACTTTGTTATGTTATATTGCCAAGAAAGTCACCAGTAGAGCGAAGAATGCCACACTGGTTAGAACCACAGCAGCTTGAGCTGTTCTCTATAGCTCCTTGACTGCAATTCATTGACTTTTGCTTTTGTACTAGGAGGACGTAATATCACCATTCAGAAATAAATTACTAATTTTGAGTAACAGTTTAAACCTGGTAAGCTCTGTATAATGATGAATGACTGCTTCTAAAAAATAAAAATCTTACATACCAAAAACATGCTATATGTTGGGAAACTACTTTTTCATGCTCCAGTGTGGTGTTTACATTTTTTACTTGTCAAAGTCTTTCTTTCAGTAGCTGAAGAATCCACAGCACTTAAAATTTCAACTGACTTGAATATGATAATTTCAAAAAGTGCCAAATTTTAAAAAAAACCTACACGTGTGGCCAAGCTTCCACAGAAATCCCCAAACAAGGTAAAAAAAACAGCCTCGATGAAATTATGGGTTACTAGCTTCATACATGTTTTTAAAGCTGTATAGTGTTCACCTAAGCACTCCACTTACAAGCATTAGAAGTTTAAAAACACAAACACCTTCAACGCAAACTGCTTGCAGAGGGCACCCTCAAACATACGAGTACAACACTAAGCAGAAACCCCTCGTTTTATTTGGCTATTTAGACATCCATTTCCTGATAGCATTACATCATCTATTAGGGCTTCTGAAATAATACAGAGCCATAAAACTCAGAAGAGACTAGTTGAAAAAAACAAAAATAAGTTCCACAGCTGCACAGCCTTCCTTCCACACAGCAAGGCTGTGCAACTGATTGTTTAATGTAACTAAGCCTAACGGCAACAAACAGGCAGGCCCGGGTTTGGAAGCTGTCTTACGTCAAATTTTGACCGTGTTAACTACTCTAAAATAGAAAGGTCAAAATAGAACTCATCTCTTCTTTTTTTGCTGCCTCAACATTTTCCT
This sequence comes from Grallaria varia, assembly GCA_013396735.1. Taxonomy (NCBI): domain Eukaryota; kingdom Metazoa; phylum Chordata; class Aves; order Passeriformes; family Formicariidae; genus Grallaria; species Grallaria varia. The sequence continues at coordinate 25,856 of VWZG01004845.1, read as the reverse complement.
TCGCTTAATTATCATATCATGTAGTTTCTCCAGTCCCTCTTTGAGTCCATCTCCAATGATTGCACAGGTAGGCTGCAAATGCCAGGGTGTGGAAGAACTCAGCTCGCTCATGGCTAACATTTTCTCGATTTCAGAAAGGGAGAGGGAGTTCCTCAGGTCCTGCTTGTTAGCAATGATAAGGACAGGCACTCCTTGGTTCTCAGATATCCTAGTAATCTTATGAAGTTCTGTTTTGGCCTCCTCCATCCTCTCGACGTCAACGGAGTCCACCACAAATACGATCCCATCGGTGCACCTCGTGTAGGACTTCCACAGCGGCCTCAGCTTCTCCTGGCCGCCGACATCCCAGAAGTGGAAAGTGACCGTCTTCGAGTTGCCCAGCGTCACTTTGATTTTCTCCGTATTAAATCCTTTAGTAGGGACAGTGTTGACGAACTCATTGAACTGCAGCCTGTACAGCACCGTCGTCTTCCCAGCGCAGTCCAGCCCCAGGATGACGATGTGAAAGCTCTGGAAGGAAGGCAGGCTGGAGAGGATCGGCGTCTGATCCGAGAGTCCATTCCCCATTGCCAGCAGGGAAGGTGACAGCAGGCTGCCACGACCAGAGGCGGCTCCCGCGGCTGCGCTCGGATCCTGCCAACGACACAAGCGGCGTCAGACCCCGCTCCGCCCGCGCTGGGGCTGCGCGGCCGCCACAGCGCCGGCCACAGCGCCGCCGCCCTGACTGCGGCGCGGCCGCGGAGGGCAGCGCGACGTGGATCGCCACACATCGCCACACGACCCCCCGCCCGGCCCGGCTCCCACCGCCGCCACTGCGGCTCCCC
>VWZG01004845.1:0-24738 GCA_013396735.1 Grallaria varia | reverse complement strand
GGGGCGGAGCCGCTGCGGCACAAGGGCCCCTCGGGGGAAGCCGCGGCGGCCGCGCCCTCTGCCCGCACAGCCCCTCACCCCCGCAGGGGGCGGTGCGGCCTCAGCGCCCCCCGCCCCTCCGCCCAGGGCGCGTGCGCTCATTGGGTGCGGGTGCTGTCACTCCGCCCTCAGGCCGTGGACGCGTGCGCTCATTGGGTGCGGGTGCTGTCACTCCGCCCTCAGGCCGGGGACGCGTGCGCTCATTGGGTGCGGGTGCTGTCACTCCGCCCTCAGGACGGAGACGCGTGCGCTCATTGGGTGCAGGCGCTGTCACTCCGCCTTCACGCCGGGGACGCGTGCGCTCATTGGGTGCGGGCGCTGTGACCCCGCCCCGCTGGCCCGGCCCCTGCCCGCGCACCTGCGGGCACGCTCGGGGCTGTGGGCGGTGGCCGCGGCCGCGCCCTGTGCCGCCCAGGGGCCCCCGGGAGTCCGGTCAGCGGCGCGTTCGCTGTTGTTTCCTGAGCACAAATGCCCCCGGGGCCCCGCTCTGTGCCCGCCTTTGGCCTGTCCCCGCGAAACGGGAGACGCGGATCCGGAGGAGCCAGGAGTGACGGAGCGGATGAGGCGCCGGGCGTAGGGAGGTGGCAGCAGCACGCGGGTCTCAGGAACTCGCCTGGCACCTGACTTACTTACGGCAAAGGGTTCCCACAGCACGGGGATAGGTTAAGCAATTCTTCATTTTAATATCGCAGCCTGATTTGAGCAGTGAAGTCTTTCCCAGAACTAATTACTAATGTCTGAGAACACATGCACCGTTTCCAGAGCATCCCGGTTTTAGGGGAGGCCTAGAGGAGTACTCAGTCTCAGATATTTTGCTGCCTTCCCGCGGCGTTTCCCCTTCGCTGCCACTGCTGTTGCCGTGCAGCCGGGGCGATGTACGTGGTTACTCTTGCCGGTGTTGGATGGGCACCAGCCCTGTATAAAACAGCGCACAGAAGGATCAGAAACTGGCTTAAGAGCAGAGCACACTACAAAAGTCTTCATCTATAACTGGGCTCCAGAAAAAGAGAAAAAGGGAATTTTCAGTACTCGGCTTTTTTTCTAGAGGACTTTAAGATTTCTTGGTGTGGCTGCTGAAAAGGGATAGAATTATAAGAATATTCAGGCAATTGTATTTCTTTTTTTTTCCCTTTGAAAGCATTGTACTCTGTATTTTAGATCACAGAGAATTTTATATAAAAAGAAGTAATTTAATAGTAAAGGGACATATAATAGCAACAAAAAGTCCACTGTGTGCTGTATGCAAGTTTTCATGTGATGGAAAGTGTTGAGATCCCCATTCTAGTCCTACTAAAAATAGCAAAATTCTAATTTGCTTACATTTGAAATTAATGTTTCACTGCTTTTATCTTGGTTAGTTATTTACATCCTGATCTTGCAGCTGATTCTCTTTGGAGGAAGTGGCCTGTTTGTATAGGAAAGTAATTTTACATATGTGGAAAGGAGGGGCAAGTTACTACCCCTGAGGCCAACTGGTAAGGTTTCTGATTTGGCAGTATTTTACACTACTTTTGCATAACATAAAGAACTGCACAGCATACAATGTAATAGAAAGGCATTTATAGTGACAGTAAAAGTGTGCCTTAATTATTTCATGGATGGTTTTCAGTTATTTGAAATTGGAGGAAACCAGCTAGAAATACCTTGTTAAGGAATATTATTGGAGATAATAGTTTATTCATAAAACTTGACAAGCTGAAATAAATCAAATTGACTTTTGTCTCCACCTACAAAATTAACTATCCCCTATTTTTAATGGAAAAATAAGCCTATTAGATATTACAGTCTTCTAAACTGTAATGTCTGATTGTTACAAAGATCCATTCAAACTTTACACAGCTTTATAATAACACATATTACAATTAATTTCACAAGGATGGATATTGCCAAGCTCCAGCACTTACTGGAGGTATTTTAATTTTAAATATAAAATGCATAAAGCTTGTCTTTATCTCTTGTTCTGCTGTACAGCAGTCCGTACATAATGTTTTAGTGCCCTTGAAAAGGGAGGGGTAAAGAACTAATGTTTTTCTAAGGTATAGCATATCCCACACACAAGGTGTTGGAATTTTGTAGATTATGAATTTTTTTGGAAGAAGAGTTTTATGACATCTGGGAGTTAATTTTAAGATTAGATAAAAATTAACATCTTCAGCAACATGAGCATACCTGTATTTGTAAATATATACATGAAAATGAGCCATGCTCTCCAGAAAATGCTTGGACGCTCCCTACATTAAATTTATCACATCTACGTGTTGTAACTTGCTATGAAGTGAATTATGAACTCTCCAGGATGGGACTGTTTTTCACTGTAAGTCTTCTTAGTGTTTTGCACCTTGATCTTAATTAATCCCTGTAGGCATTTCTGCAAAACAACTATTAAATAACAATCAAGTTGATCAACTCCTCCCATACACTTCATGCTACTTTAGAAGTCAAACATACAGACTGGGCAGGTGTTCCAGATGTTGTGGAGTAATGGTGTCTGAATTAGTAGGAGTGTAGAAGAGTTGACATATTCAACCTTCGATAATTGAAGGTTAAGGGTGAAGCAAGACTTTGATTATCCTGTGAAAGTCTTGAATGAAGGAGGTGTACAGAAAGAAGTGTACTTCTTTTCAAGTGTTTAGGTAAATGGGGGGAGCAGTCTGATTTTAGACAACATATAATAACTGCAAGATATATCTAAGAGGAAACAATGGAAAAAGGCTCAAGCCATGTGCAGACTTTTTAAGGCAAAATAAGGAAGTGCCTCATTTCTATGTTGGGGTCATTCTATGTAGTTATACTTTTCTCATTTCCTATGTAATGTCTATAGATCTGAGTTCTTTCTTGTTTAGCACTCCTTAGCTCATGAAAACACAACTTCAGCTTCTCCAGGCTAAAACTCTCCCCTTTCCTGGATACCAGTTTACCAGCATAAATAATAATATATTATTTAATATGTATGCTTCATACATATAGTCTATAAATACTTTCCACACAGAAGAGAGCCTGGGACAAATCTTTGTGTTTCAAGAAAAAAGAAGCAGTACCTCTGTAACATGCATCTTCCTCACTATGGTAAAGTAGTTTGTTTTTTTTTTTAAATTCCTTAATGGTCCAGGGATAATTTTGGTTCAGGGCAGGTTTGAGAGGACCAGGCTTCCAATGCTGCAGCTATTAAATGACTTTGTAACACTTGGATAGGCCTTATTAGGGATATGGACCATGAAATTGGTTGAAATATTGCCAAGAAAGAATTGGCATACAGTGGCAAGATAGGATTCTTGGAAATTTTAATATTATTACCCCGCAGAGACTTAGGTTACCTTTTAATACACCTGACCTATGCACTGCAGGAGGTATCTCACTGTGCCCAGATAACAAAAATGCAAAGAATCATCAAACATCTATTTGCAAGGCTGCACATACATTTCACAAGAAACCATCTTTCTTATGGAAATAGCAATTCATGGCAACTGAAAGCTAGCAGTTCATGAGACATTCACTGTAGCAGGACATTAAATCACAGCTTTCATTAGTGCTGGTCATTTTAAAAGATAAATTCCGCTCAAGGAGGTATGACTGTTGTTATACAATCACATGTAGTGACACCGCAGATGAGAAAATCCTTCCAAAACAAAGTCAGTGGGCTTGAAATTCCTTGTCCAAATAAGCATAATATTCCTTTTGTTTTGATTAAATACCATCATTCTGTAGAAAAGACTAATGACATTTATTATCCAGTTCAATAGCTAATCACCTTAGAATTATTTTTTAATAGCACCATGTGTTATGTGTAACAAATTTGGTACAAATCAAATGAAGGGCATCAGACCAATGACCCAGAGTCCATATACTGCAGATGCAGGGGGATATAGCCAGAAGTGTAGAACAGTAAAGGACAGAAACACACATGAGCAAATGCTGAAGGAGATAGAAGAAGGAACCATAGAGCTGAATTAGTTGTAAAACACAAAGAAATTAATCATAAGGAGAGTGAAATTACTGGAAGGACAATGCATTGCCAACTACAGATAGCTGGCATATGGTGATGGAATCCCAACCCCCAGTCTTCATGACAGAGACATGCAACCTCACACCATAAATTCTTGCTGCTCCTGTGGAAATCAAGCAGATTTCTCAATGTGCATGAAAGAGAAAATTCAATTGCATTTCAGTACAATGACATGGCAGACCTGGGCTGGTGTAATGTGTAATAATGAATGTGTAATACCAATAATGTTTATTATTACAGCATCTAATGGTAGTTTCATTGTACTTTCAAAAATTGAAGTTGCTTCTCTTCAACTGTACCCTAGATCTAATATTAGAGCTAAAAAAGTATTGCTTTGAGTTGTCATTACATAGTTCTAAGAGAATATCAAGTTCCTGCATAAAATACTACAGCAGTTTCACCAGATTTTGAGAACCTCCTTGAAAATGAGCTGTGAGAATGAAATAACTGACAAATTGCACCACATGAACTTTTGCTCTTAAGACCGTCTCTTAAACTGACATATAAAATGTTTTGCACAGAGAAGCCTTTTATCATCTTTGCTACATCTGCTGAGTTCTTTTATGATAACTTATATGTTGCATGAATTATTTTGCTTTGATTATTAAAAAGTAGTTGATGGTAGAAAATCTAATTAATTTCCTCACAATAAATGACAAAGCTTAGAGCACTAGCAGATGGAGTCTCTGTGTTTTACAATTTAAGTTACCACTCTGATTGGACCAGGTAATTAAACTTACTCTCATATTATGTACCTTCACATGAAGTCTAACATTTACATTTTGCTGCTTTCATTTTCATAAATAAACATAATGCCACATGGCAGGCTAACAAAAAGCGTTGTTCTTGGTGACAGTCACACTTTGTTGCATCTTCAGTGATGCTTAGGTGTGTTAACTGAAAGAAAGTGCTACTGGCTCATAAATGTTCTTAGTCACACTGAGCAAGTGTTGGCTGAGGGTGACTGAAATGGTAATATCCACCTTCCAAGCTCTGTGAATTTTGGTTGCTTCATCCTCTGATAAAAGGGCGGTGACTCCATGTTTGCAGAGATCAGGGAACAGTCTGACCACTTTGTGTACATGTAGTTGTGTGAGTAGAGCACCTTCTCCTTCCCACGACCAGGTGGGACAGCAAAAGGGCTGTCCCCAACCATGTCTTGTGTTAAGGACTTGTATCGCAAAACTGTCTGCCATAGAAATTGTTCATTTGATAGCAGAATGTAATCAATAAAGGCTAAGCATAGATCCCGTCTTCATATGATACAAAGTTTGTAGTCACAAAATCCAAACCCAGACATACAACTAATTATGGGGCAGTTTTTTAAAGAGTAGAAAAAAGCATTATTGTTTCAGGTACCCCTGGTTTCCAGTCTCCTTACCCCCACTTCACTAAGCAGCTGGCACTAAAAAAAAAACCCCAGCAAATATGTTTCTTTAATAAATTGAAAAAAATACCTCCTACCTTAATCCTTCAGTGCATGAGGGAAGACTTCTGCACCCTGAGTAATTCCAGTGTTCAACTTGTGATACTACATACAAACAAGCCTTGGCTTGCATGTTTTCTCCAATGGTTTTATACTGATCAAATACTTAAATTCACCACAGCAACAGGTTCCCCACCCCCTGCCCTGAGTTTGTGACAGCAATTTTGGTTTTTTTGGGCTTTGTGGGGATTTTTTTCTGAAAATACTGACTTGAATCAGTTGAACTCTTTTCCTGAGACTGTTGGGCTACTCAATGCTACTGTTTGAAAATCCTGCCAGTTACAGAACTGGTTCCAAGATCTTTATTTTCTCCCCAGTATTTTTTTGCTCCACAAAAGCCATGGGCACTTTAGAACTTTTTTCCATATGCCAGAGTAATTCTAAATAGTTTAAAATTCTATCAAGCTGAGATTTCAGAGTCAGCTGCCCTCTCCTCACAGTGCTTCCTTTGAAAAGGGTTGCACAGTTTTTAAATACAGCACTCTTCTTTAGTGCAATGGGAGCAGTTTGCAAGCAGATTAAAAGTAATACCAATACAAGAGCAGCATCTGTTTTATTTTGTTTCTGCATAGCTAGATTTAATACATGAGAGTATAGTCCCAACTCCAGAATAATAATGGAAATATTAGTAATATAACAGATATTGCTGTTTGCTTTGTGATACAGCTAGCACAGAGTAATGATGAAGGAAAGAAAAAAACTGCAATTAAATTTTTTCTTTTCTAAAGAACTTTATAAATTCTGTATAACTATTTAACATGTATAAGGGTGCTGGGATTTGCTGGAATTGTAAAAGATAGGAAAAACAAACAGGCGTTGAACATCAGAACTGAGAAGGCTTTTCTCTGAATAATTTGTGTCTCAGTTAATTCACTGTAGTGGAAAAAAAAAGATACAAGTTCTGACTGAGGCTTCTGACTAAGTGTTTATAGGATGAAACATTCATTTAAGCCAGTTATTTCCTAACAATACATCTGCTTGCAACAGTTACTTATTTAAAAGCTATTATTTGTTCTCCAGGTAATGCATATATCCAAAAGGAAGCACTAGGGCAGGAAGAAGCATACAGCACTCAGTTCACAGAGTAGGACATACCCTGTGGTTAATGAAATGCTTAAATGACAAGTTCAGTGCACTGGAACCTGCCATGAGAGAATTTCAAAGACAGTCAAAAAAGACAAAGTGCTGAATCTCCACTAATTTGCAGGGATTGGCCTGTTCCTCTTGCTGGCTGGAGCATGGAGCCTGCGCCTGTGTGGTGTGAGCACAGCTGGCTCTTGGATGTGTTCCGACCATTTTGGCAACAGCTGGGGTGATGTCCATGCAATAAATAGAATCCACTATCAAAATGGGCAGGCTGTTGATCTGTATTAACTTTCTGTAAATCAAGTTAAGTGCACACTTTGAGGAGGAAATTCAATTGCTTATCTCTCCTTAAAAAATAATAGCAGCAATAGAAACAGATTTCACAGAGATTGCAGTGTATGGAAATAAAATTTTATGGGAGATATGCCTGAGCTCCCAGGAGGGCTGTGAAAAATCTAGTCTCTGCTTCAGTGTATAGTAATACAGGTAGTACAGTGATAATATCACAGCTCTTTGATCTTGGTGCTTAAAGGCAACAGCTGATAGAAGTCCCCACTGAGAAAATGAAATAGAGCACAAACAATTTATTTGATGTTCTCCAAACACTATTTGGTGATTTAGCAGTGCTCCTAATAATGGGAGCTTGCGTGTGCTCCTTATAACTTCTGGTCACATACAGGACAAGTATGTGTGGAATACAGCTACTCTCTGGCTTTCTGAAAGCATTTCTCTCTTAAATGAGTAAAAAGAAAGACCTGTTGGCTCCCTATATACAGGGGAAGGGTTTATTTTTATTTTTTAAAGAAAGAAACAATTTACTATTAATTTTAGTCAGATAACTGAGCTCAAGTGTAGACATAATTTCTTTAGTGAGGTAATTAATATATTAACAATGCCCCTAAAGGGAAACAGGAAATAGATGGTTTAACAGATAAATTAACCTGATGTTTTTAAACCACAGAAGACTGGTAAAGTCCACTGAGCATATGTGCAGTCCACTGGTCTCATAGTCCATAGTGCTTGCTTCACTTCCTACCAGAAATCTTTTCCAGACTCTTCATTTTAGCTCTATAGATCTGAGACATTTATAAGGAGTTTTCAAAAACTGTGTCACTGGTCGGATCTTTTAATCTGTCTTTTAGTCAGGTGCACAGGGGAAAATACTTAATCTGGCCCAGCAAAATAAAACATGAATTTGCACTCAGAATTATATATAATCCAATTTTTTGCGTGCAGAAAGGGTCAGATATCTGACTGGCTTTTCATTTGGAGATTTACCGGGGACTGGGAGTTTTGAGCTAAGACCTACCCGCATTTACCCCTCTTCCAATCCAATAGCACTCCAAGGCATAACACACACAAACTGTGATGTAGCCAGTCTACAGCTTTGCCAGGTGTGCGGCAGCTGGATCCAGCCCCTGAACTTGTTTGGATTTTGACCAATGGATTAAATTCTGTTTTGAAGCAGGAGGGTGTTAAAAATCAGCTTTACAGGAGGGAATGGAAAGAGCAAATACCCCTTTGCTTTGATTTCTGGTATGAAAAGTAGACTTCAGTGTAGATTATGAATGAGAGCTAAGCATTCTAGATTGGGTTTTTCCCACGCCCAAACAGAGTTGTTTGGCTGCAGGTGATAAGAACTACAGGGTTTCAGCGTCTCCAAAGGCCCTTTCCCTCAGGGCCATGGACAGTTTCACCAGTTAGCATGAACTGCTGCATGAAAGTTACAGTTCTTCCACTGAGAAATGATGGGCATCTGATACCTAAGGACTGGATATTTGTTGCAGTTCCTAAAACTTAAGCAAAAAAAAAAAAAAAAAAAAAAGTAATTATTCTATTATTCTATTCTGTTACAACACTTGAGAGTTTCAGTGTGAAATCTGAGCCTCTTACAATGTACTATAGCAATAGGAAAACCGACTCTCATCCTAGGGAGCTCCCAAGCTTGTATTTATGATGAGATGAAAAAGGAAAGAAGAAGCAATCCATAAGAGGAGGATGAAAGAGCAAGGTTTCAGGGAAAACAAACATTCTGTGAGTGGGGGGCAGTAATTTCAGCTCCTTGCTCAGCTGTACTCTAGAATTTTTAAATTTTGTCAGCTTGCCATGTCTGCTTTTTAAGCCAACAGTAAATCTCAAAGTGAATGCAAGATTAGGCCTACTTTTTGATAAACTTTAAAAGCTGAGTCACCTAAAAATTGATTTCAAAGCTGATCATGGGGGTGCTAGGCGGAAAGCTTTCTTTCACACTCCTAGGTTTCAGTTCTTGGATGGAAACAACAGTAAACTCACTTTGAAGACCTTATAAAATCTCTCCCTGCAAAATCATTTTTGCTTTCCGCTCACAGGGAATATGATTCAAACCAACCACATCATACATTCTCATTTCATAATATTGAAAAAGAATTCTCTCAGAGGATCTGGCACCCAGCTGCTGCCACTAGAATTGTAAACTCATGTAAAAACCTGCCAAAATACTAATTTTTAAACGTATACATTTTTAAGCCTTTTCTTGACATCACAGCGTTTTATCAGAATATAGGTTTCCCCTGTTATGGCTCTCATGGCCACACCACACTACTTAGCAGGCTTTAAACAAAGTAAGGAAGGCAGATAAACTTGGGGAGGAACAGATTGTTTTATCTGAGATTTTAATTGCATTACTTAACTCCAGTGAACAGAGACAATACTGCAAGAGCCAGAAATTCAGAGTGCTGCAAGGGTAAAAAAACTCTGCAGTTTTCATCTTCTCTTTGAAGGCCTTCGTCCTTACCAGGACTGATCAGAGAAGTTTAAGGAAGAGTAGGAAGCAGACGCAGCAGTGGGATACTATACACATAATCATTTTTTTTTCTAATTGAATTATTGCATTCAAGGCCTCTCTACTACCAGGAAAGAAAAATAAAACAAATACCTCTTTAAGTAAAGAAAAAAAATAAGCATGGACATACTATAAACAGAAAGGATCTATTTAGGGAATTCTTCATAATGCTTTGAAGACTCTGTATGTCAGATGGCAAGTGATATGATAAATATATGATGCATACAGCTCATGAGTAGATGAAACCCCAAACTGAATTTTAAAAGGAAGCATCAGAAAGCTTTAAAGAGAACAAATGGTTGCATCCTTTCCTCACAGTTCAACAATGGAAGGCCTCTGAAGCCATGGGTCATTCTGTGAAAGCCTGTTACTTATTCTTATAGATCCTGCCTGCTGAGTCTCACTTAAAGAGCCCAGCCCTTTTGTTTAGGGGCGCTGACATCTGCACAGTCTTTCATCTCAGCACAGCTGCAGATAGAGGTATTTTTAGGTTAACGCCACTGCAAATCACTCATCTTTGAGCCCTTGATAAGGCCTGATTGAAGGCACAGCAGTCTCCCACTTAAAGTATGTATGTCTTTCTGTGTTTTTCACACCTGTGATAATTCAGAGTTGAGATAAAAAGATAGCCATTAGCAGTCACCACAGAGGCCCTAACTCCAAGCTTTCACTGTGAGAGAACAACGAAATTTTGTGAAACCAATAGCAGCAGCCAGCAGACATTTGTTCAAGAGTGGAGATAACATTTAAATGCAAAACCAAAGCCTCATGAACAAGATATTTGGTAATCTTCATCCTTCCATCTGTAGTTAGTGGGTACTTTTTGATTCTTTCAGTTCATATTCATGATTATGGACAGGACCCCTCACACTCAGCCTTTGGACTGAATCCATGTCAGTGAACATCTGCTACCCAGTATAACTCAGTAATAAAAGAAGAAAGATCCAATAAATTATCAACAGCCACAGCCCTTGAGTCACCCAGAAAATACCACTTACCAGAAGCAAAATGAGCTGTACTGCAGAGGGGCCTCATGTCTTTACAGAATCACCTGGGGTGGAAAAGACCTCTGAGATCATTGAGTCCAACCTTTGACCCAACACCACCTTGTCTACTACACCATGGCACCAAGTGCCACAACCAGTCTCTTCTTAAATATCTCCAGGGACGATGACTCTACCACCTCCCTGGACAGCCCATTCCAATGCCCACTCACTCCCTCTGTAAAGAACGTCTTCCTAATGTCTAACCTAAACCTCTCCTGGTGCAGCTTAAGACTGTGCCCTCCTGTCCTACTGCTGGTTGCCTGGGAGAAGAGGCCAGTACCCACCTCCCTACATCCTCCTTTCAGGCAGTTGTAAAGAGTGATATGGTCTCCCTTGAGTCTCCTCTTCTCCAGGTTCAACAACATTGTTCATCTCCAGGCTGAACAACCCCAGCTCTCTGAGCCACGCCTCAGAGAACTTGTGCTCCAGTCCCTTCACCAGCCTTGTTGCCCTTCTTTGGGCCAGCACCTCAATACCCTTCCTAAACTGAGGGGCCCAGAACTAGACACAGCACTTGAGGTGTGGCCTCACCAGTCCTGAGTACAGGGGAAGAATAACTTCCCTGGTCCTGCTGGCCACATTGTTCCTGATACAGGCCAGGATACTATTTGCCCTCCTGGCCACCTGGGCACACTGCTTACTCATGTTCAGCTTCCTGTCAGTCAGAACCCCCAGGTCCATCTCTGCCTGGCTGCTCTCCAGCCCCTCTGTCCCCAGCCTGTAGTGGTGCAGGGGGTTGTTGTGGCTGAAGTACAGGACCTGGCAGTTGGCCTTCTTGAACCTCCAGGGTGCCTCGGCAGAGCCCTCCTGCCTTCCAGCAGATAGACACTCCTCCTCAACTTGGTGTCTTCTGCAAATTTGCTAACCCAGATCATCAGTAAAGATACTGAACAGGACCAAACCCAACACTGATCCCTGTGGAACAACAGCAGCATAAAAAATTTGGGGACATGGATGGTCAGAGAAGATGCCATACCTTTTAAAAGCAACTGTTCTCGCTCTCCAGGTCAAAGTAAAGAGTTACCCAAGGATTTTACTATTTCTTTGTAAATACAGCAGAGCCTTGTCTTCCCTTCACACTTAAGATCCCCAGAGCAGCTGCTCCCAATCTGGAGATAAACTTGTATGCACCTGATGCAGATGTATCCATGGTTACAGCTTTAGAGGGGTGCTCTGACAAAGCAACCCTGAACAGGACTGCTCCAGGGGAGAGCTCTCTACTTTTGCTTATATTGTGTTATAACATAAAAGCTTTACTTCTCAGCTGAGCTGGCCCCTGCCCTTCCTCTGCTGCCCCAGTGTCACCAGTGGTGAGGCTGTACCTGTACTTCAGCAGGTCTCCAAGGCATCACACTCATTTCATCTAAACTTGCTTTGAGCAACTCTGTGCAGTTTGGCACCAATAACCTGGGCAGCTGTCTGGATTACGAGCAGTACCTACAAGATGAGTGTTGAGAAGTGACTTCAGGAGGTCAAGAATTGTACAAACACAGTAAGAGACAGAGCAGCTTAAATAAACAGGGAAAGGATCAAAGAAATCCTCATTTAATAGGTAGATAATAGAAGCACTGAAATTCAGTCATTTACTTCACACAGAGCACAGGAAATACAGGTACCAGAATCCTTGTTTGCCGTGGACAAATTTCCATCACCTTTCCTCACACAATCTTAAAAAATGATCACTTTGAGCTTTGGAAATTCACACATGGGATTATTTGGAGATGGGACAGAGTCTGGCAGCAGAAGGCAGATGAGATAGCCAATGTTGACTGGGCGTATCTAGCAAGAGATTGTTAGAGTGGGTTTCTTGCCTGTTGTCCTTGCTGTTGAGACATTCACTGCCACTCCTATCCATTCTCCCTGCTGTGACAACAACTGACTTCTCACCCAAAGAGAGTAGGAATGCAGCTGGTTAGTGTTGGAAAGGACAGCAATCTTGGCCACCATCTAGAGAGATCAACAGCCCCACTCATCTGGTGAAGTGCAGACTCTGCTGTGGTGCCATGCCCGTGATGGGAAGCCTGTGGCCTTTCTGAGCCACCTCTGTAGAAATCTAGGCCCGGAGGGAAATTTGTCTTTCATTTCTCCTATCAATGTTGTTTTAATCAGGATTGTTTCTGTAGCTGCTTCCTCTGTAGGAAGGGCATCAGACAACAAAAAACATGATGGACTGTTGGGTAAGTGATGTTCAAATCACCTGATTGCATCCAGCCCTGATGATAATGCTGTGAAATCACCCTGAGTCACCTTTATGGTATCTGTTAAAGCACAGCAAGGAGAGCTGTGCTCTTTTAGCACTGGTCAAGAGGCTTTGTTAGGATAATCAAAACATTGTTGCTTCTAAAGCAAAGGTGCCTATCTCTGGGCCTTTCAGTGGCATGTCATTCAGATTGTCCCAACCTCCCTGCTTGGATTCCTGATCCATTCCCAAAGAAGCACTGCAAGTACCTTCACTGTCCCTGCTTACCCCCATCCAGGTGATTTTCTGAGAGAATGATCTGCAGTCTAGCAAAAAATAAAAATCAATGCTTTGACTTAGTACTTTCACTTCATGTGCATGGAGGCCCATATTTCACTGCTGACTGATTAAATGTGGTGGTAAAATGCTCAGTCTTCTGGTTCTCAGTATACTCATAGCATCCCTTTGAGGAGAGAGGGCTCCCAGGGTGGAAGTGTAGATGCGTTTAGGAAGAAGCTTGATACTGTTTCCCCTTCTGCCTGCTCCGCTGGAATAACTCTGCTTGCTATTATTTAAAAGAAAAAAATAAAATCAGCTTACTTGTTCTGTTCTGTAGCAACAGGGTGGGTTTTTTTCCCTGCAATGCAAAAATACTTTAATGGCAAGAGGAAAATTACATTCAGGGGAGAAGGGCCAGAACAATAATCCACTAATTTTCCCAGTTCCTATTGGTCTGCCCTTCTCCTCCTTGCACTTCGAAAGCTTTAATTGAAGTGAGTGTAGTATATTGATTTTAAGCGCAAGGTAATGTACTAATAGGCAGAGGAGGTCAGTGTAACTTTAGGTCAGTCAAGAGAGGATGTAATTAGATATTAAGGATGTGTAGTAGATTAAAGACTGTGTTTTCAATGAAATCAGAAGTTCCTTTGATTTTAGTGGCAGAAGTCCTAGCCATAAGAGGGGGAAAGTGTACTATTTCATTGTCTAAAGACAAAGTTACTGTCTTTAAAAAAGAAAAAGCAAGGATTTGTAAAGTCAGCGCATCAAAGTACTGTCTAGCTCTGCTTTTACTAGATAATAAATTTTTTGTTTTATTTACTTACATTTGTCTCAACTAAGCCATAAAGGCAGAACTTCAGTGGGATGCTGAGGAAGGAGTTGTATCCTAAAGCAAAGTTGGAAGATTTTTTTGCAAGCTTTCCTATAAAGAACTGGACTCAAGTAATTTCAGTCCATGCAAAAGAATAGGCTTGTTTGGGCTGTGGTTTTGTTTGGTTTTTTTTTTTCTTTTTAGCCCTTTTAGATACAGTAAAAATGATGAGTACAAGAAGATGACAAAGTTCATAACAAAAAGTGTTCCTGTAGTCTACAGAGATGTCTGAGAGCACCTCCTGTTATAGTCCGATGAGCAAAATATTTTTGCTCAATTCTTTAGTTCTCTTGTGAGGGATAGTACCACAACCCCACTGTCTCTCATCTCCTATCTCCCTTATATTCTTGTTGGTGCAGGTGAAGCCTGCAGTGTGAATCTGCACTGGCTGAAAATCAAACTGTTCAATTGAATTTGGCTACATTTAACATAAACATTTACAGCAGATCTGATGCTATATAGCACTATGTGCTATGTCAAAATGCGTGTTTATAGCAGTGGTTCCATTATCTGGCTCCTTTCCTGTGGATAATCTGTGGTTATATTCTAAGATTATGGTATTTTATGCAGTATAAATACTATATAGTACTATGATGTCTTGTTGGTTCGAAGGATTCCTAACATCTTTCTATCGCAACGAAATAAAACAAATATGAAAAATTATGCTGTATTTACAGCCAATGGAACGTGAATGCTTTCTGTTTTTTAGCATAATGGAACTGCTAAATCGGGGTCTAAGTCTGTCATTACAAATAGAGTGAACATACTATTACTGTGTGATAATGGTGCAAGATGTAGCTTATTCTTGACTGAACTTGATCTACACATTTTTTTCTATTTATTCTGAAAACAAGGCAGATAGGTTTGCTATGTGTATTCACAATTATGTGTTTAAATATTTTCTTGGGAACAACTTAATCTTTAACATTTCCAAGCACTCACAGTCCATCCTGTCTGTCCTCCCTCTCTCCCTGTCTTGAGAGAAGGAAGTAGATCTGTGTGTGTACTGCACATATATGTATGAAAAATAAACTTCCCCACTGGCAAGTAAACCCAAGAACAATGTTGCTAGCAGCTGTTGTGCTTAAAGCCCCGTTGAGAACACTGTTCCCTTATGAGCTCTCAATGCTCTTCTCAACATCAATAATCAGCGTGCCAGGACAATGTATTACAAACTCAAACACCCAGGCCAGGACACCACAAAAGCTCCTCTGTCTTATGTGAGGGAACTGAAAAGAGGCTTTCACAGTGCTGGAGAATATGCTGGCAGACTGTGCCAGTTCAGAGCCCTCAGTGTTCCGGAAGTTATTTATGTACAACAAGGGCAAATCTTGTCTAACCCTTGGTTCAGAAGCTACTATAACTGTTATTTTTTTAAAAAATGAGAAGAATCATATGTATGTGTTGAAGACGACAGTCAGATAATTACAGGCTATTCAGTGGCTGAGGAACTGAAAAAGTCTTTGTGCTTCTTTTTCTGCAGAAGGTCATCTTACCTACTCTCATAAATAAAAAGCAAGACCTATCCTTTAAAAAAAAAAAAAACAAAAAAACCCTGTTTCTTTCTATTTTATAAAATAGTTATTTCTGTAGTCAATAATTTTTGCAGATGAAAAGTTATAAAACCAAAGAGTTTGATAACAACCATGGTAGTTTTTCTTAAAGAAGAGAATAACAAGCTAATAAGTCCCCTGTTCTTTGATTTTCACCTAGGTTTGTAACTTTCAAGTTGTCAGAAGAGTTAAGCCTCCATTGGGTAAAATGGCACCAAAGTAAAAGCAAATAACTTTTCCTTTCATTGTCCAGCTAAAAATGGAGGTATCTGCTTGTCTTTTTAGGAAGTTTTGCTAGACACCAGTGGAAGCACTGACCAACAATGTCAGAAACAGGAAGATCAGCTTGACATTTAGAATACCTTTTTTCATTTTATTTTAAATGAAATTATATTCTGATACAGTGCAGTTATATTAGTAGAGATTTAAACAAATTTTTAAAGCTGACAAACTCCTCTAATTAATCTCTTAGTTTTGCAGTTCTTTTATCATTGATATTATGAGTTCAGACTAAATTAACTCTTTTGCATTACCCATATTCAAAATCAGTCATGTTAAAAAAATACAAAGATGTCTAAAATTTCACTTTCCAACCTTGAGGATAATAAAACCACTGAAATGCTGTTATTAACATTGACATGATTTACAGATGTACAAATTGTTGTTTAAAACAAGCATTACAGGATAAGTGATCTTAGCAGTGCTAGAGATGTGAAGAAGTTTTCCCACTGTCCTTAAGCAGACTTTTCTGGCTAAGCTACAAATAAAAAACCCTTTGAAAATGTACTCTTAAAATCACCAGCATAATAATAAAAAAAAGGCCACATTACTGTGCCTGAGAGAAAAGAGAAGGCCATATTCTGTGGTGCATACTCACTCTCCAGATTTCCAGAAATGCTACTGAAACAAGGGGATTCCTTGCTCTTGATGTACTTGATATTTGTCTAAGACCTGCACAGAAAAATTGAAACACAACCTGCACCTGACAAGGTGAACAGTCTGCCTGTTGAAAAAGAATTGAGTACTGCTGAGTAAGGCAACTGAGGCAAAGTATGGCTTCGGTGCAGTCTGGTTAAGGCAGAGTACTTGTTTTTGAAACTGTTGCTTCTTCTGCTTCCACTTCAAGCACTAGTGCACTGCAATGTGTTTAAGAGCTTTGGTTAAGAAGACCTGATGGAGCTGGTTCACAGAGAGAAATCTAAAGGAATTCAGAACAATAAGCTAGACAGTTCCTCAAAAAAACCTTTGTCGACTTCATATTCTAACAGCATTCAGTCCAAAGCTTCAAATACATGTATTAACAGAGCAAGCAAACATGTTTAGCACAGCTTTCTCAAAATACCCATCCTTTGTTTGCCCTTTGCAAGCCACAGCTCTCACTGTGCATCAGACATCATCTGAAATTTTAAGTGAGTGTAGGAATATATTGGCCTAGTAATTAAATCAGGTCCTGTCCTACCCTTGAAACAGATATAGAATTATTCATCAGGCCAGATTCTGCACAATATTATGCTGACCTTAATCGAAAGGAATTTCTGTGGCATTAGTTTGGCTTTTTAAGTGAAGGCAGAATTTGGCCCATTTTAGCACATTAAAATAAACTGATCCACAGCTTATTTGAATAATCAATAGATTAAAGAAAGTAGATTTCTTCCTTTAAATATTAAAGATTGGTAGCACTTTCTGTATTTACTACTAGAAAAGCCCCACTCACCCCATTTGGCCAGTTTATAATTATCATTTATCCTTTCTGGTGCTAAGAATTTCTAGGTCATTCACAGAAATACATCAAAGCTCAAGAAAGTGTAACAACAGATGCATCGTATTGTTGCATAAGCTTATGCTTAAAAATACTAGAAAGTAGCTGGGCTCTGATCATTCTTTGGCTTGAAGCTGGAGTCTCCTTGGAGAGATCAGTTCTTCCATTTGTTGGAGTCCCAAGCCAGGAACCAGCCTGTGAATGTTGGGGGCTCATGCCCCTGCTTCACAATTACAATGGGGGTCCCCTTATCTCTGCCAGAAGGATCTGTTTCAATATAGCGTTTGGCTAAAAACAGAGAGGAAATAAAACATGTAATATATTAGTTCATTCCTTTGGTATAAAAAATACATTAAAAACCATAGTGAAAGAGCCCAGGGCTAGTATAATACAGTGTTCAATTAATTATTTCAAAGGCAATGAAATGATCAGGTAATAGCTAATTTCTCCCAACTGGCAGTGAAGGAATTTTCCATGAAGTTAAAACAGAGGGATTGCTATTCTGATCAGTTTGTTGCTATACTGCTGGGTTTTGGCTCTTGAGCAGGAAAAAGAATTTGCTAGTGGTGTGAGGATGCACAAACTTCATTCGCATTTCTCCCACATCAAAGCCAGTGTAGTTTCCCTTGACATTGCAGCGTGACATCAGTACATATCAGAAACACAGCCAGGTAACCCCAGCTGCTCCAGGGAAATAGATGCAAGCATTTTCAGCATGAACTTTGTCAGAAGGGCTCAGCTATGAGAAGTCACACCAGAGGTGACAATTTTTCAAGGAGGTGCACTCCATGTAAGTTCCCTTGATTTGTGCTGCAATTGGAATTTCCTCTTGCAAGTTTAACTTAGTGAAGGGTGGCAGTGTAAGGACTTGCTGGCATTCCTTTCTCTATTTATATTAGCAAGGGTGTGGCTCAGTAGGGACCCCCTATTAAATTCCTTCTTTTTTTCAGTGCAGTTTCTTTTCAAGGAGCTCTCCTACATACTTTTAAAAAAGCTCTGCAACCTAGTAATGTTATCTTGACGAATTTTATCCTTCATAAACTTGTAGAGTTTTAAAGCACATTTAACGGCAGAAATTATCATCTCCTGTATTAAATCCTAATAAGCTCAGAACAGTTTTAAACACTGTAAATGTAACTAGATTTCTTCTACATAATATTTTTTCTCTTCTTTAAGTAATATTGATGGTGCTTTCCTCAGAATTCTGCCAGACTGATTTGATTTACCAGATTTAACAGATTCCTGTCGTTCAGTTTCATTAGCGTCCTTCCCAATCCAGACAAAAACCTACAAAAAGAGGAAAGATTCAGTTTTCATGTTGTTCTAAGGATGTTGTGTACAGCTGGTAAAGTAAAAGTAGTTTCTCCACTAGGAGAAAGAATATACACTATGAAAAGACTGCAGAGATACACAGCTCTCACAAGCCACAGCTGATGGTTTTTTCTCCTTTGCACTAGACTGTAGTTATGTCCTCTGAAATCTCACTGCTCTCTTATCAAACTGGAAGGCTGGACCTTTATGCATTCTGATGAAAGGAACTCTAGTTACCTTTTCCATGGATATCTTTTACAGTTTGCCCAGGAAATTTCTCTTTGAGTGCAGGTAGAAATGCTGTCTCTGGTTTGAGCTTTGTGTGCGCATCAACATGTTTTCCAGTGCTACTCTGGGCACTGAAATACCCCAAACCTACAGCCTTGATCTGCAATCCTCCCCCCTTCTCCGACATACCCTATTTATTTTTTTTTCTTTTCTGTCCAGGATCCCTTTGGAAGCCAGTTATGTGTCCCAGACTTCTTTTCTTCTTACCTGAGTCAGTATGTCCCAACTACTTTCCAACCAGCTGTTCTCCCACCTTCCCCGATCACTCCTTCCCACAGGTATCTTGGACATTCCTTCTCATTCCTGAAAACCTCAGCCTTTTGTTCCTTAAGGGCTAAGCTGAAGAAGACAAATAAAGCATGGGATCTGTGTCCTGCTCCCCTTTCCCTCCAAGAGAAGATGAAGGGTAGGGAGAATATACTGTGAGAAATGATGTGCTCTCTGCATCCGCAATGAGTGTGCCTGTCATTCAAAAACCTCTCCGCATTTTCAGTTTTCAGTAACCAGGGAAAGGATGGAGATTGCCACCCTCCATGGTTTCACATTATGCTTGGAAATTCAATTGTGTGTGTTCATGCTAGCACATCATGTAGCTCAAAAAATATAGTATATGGTATAAATTAAAGAAAATAAAACTGCTTCCTTTCTCACAAGATGGTTTTTTCCTCCCATCTCACAAACTAAGTGGTTAAGAACAAATTATCCTTGTTCTCACAAAAAGCAGTGGTCAAGTGCACAGCTCACCTGCTCCCAAACGTCCAGCAACATGACATCATCTTCAGCCAAATCGTCCTGAGTGAATTCTCCTGGGACCTCCTCAATCTGTAAAGGATATTATGTTTTGAGGGTTTTTTTTGTTTTTAATGATTTATCAAGATGTACAATTTTGTACAGACCAAAGCTATTTTAAAAGGATAAGTGCGAAACTGGTGAGCCATACTTCTTGCTCCTAAGGGATCAAAACCAAATCACATAATAATGGCATGTCCTATAAAATCAGCTGTTTTCCAGAATTGGTGGGATGTCCTCAAGAGAAGCAAAGGTTTACATTGTAATTGTTGACTACTATTAAATTGGGACTGAAGTCTGCCAGAAGGAGACAGGGATGTTTCCACAGAGCACCTTTAACCAACCAAACTGATACCAGCTGATATCTTCATGCAGCTTACATTCATTAATAAGGAAAAGAAACTGCTTTGGTTTGCAGTGGGTGACCTCAGTGATGCTATACACATACAACCAAGCTTCTCAGTCACTTGACTAGGGGACATTACAGCTGGCTAAGCCATTGAGGATTAGCGCCCAAGGAAAAGGCAGACTGCTTGTTTCTTCCAAGGATTTACAGGCAGATAGGAAGTCAGTTCAATATTATTCTGTACGAGAAGAGGAGATAATAATGTAGCTACTGGTTTCTACATTTAAAGGACTGCCAAGGGTTTGGCTATGCATGGTCAGGCAGGAGTGATAAAGGAATAATAAGCAGATGGTGCAAAAGACCCTCCTTTTCCTCACCCTGTGTTATAGTGGCCAGATTAGCAGTCTGACCTATCTCTTCTGGGACCTCTAATGGTGGTGATTTAGTTAGTAGAGAAATGCTACATGAAAGAGGGGATTTCTCAGAATTTGGAGGGAATTTAAAATAAAAAGCAAGTCCATAGCACCCAGCAGACTATTACAGAGAGGTTGGTTCCTATTACTGTATTTCACAGGAGTATTTTAGAAGCTTGTTAGAAGAATACACTTTACTACTCTCATAAGATTTGAAAGTCCTTATTAAAGGATCCTATTTATTTTATCCCTCTCCAGATGACTGAGCTGTGCCTTAAGGATACTGCAGATGATAGCCAACTATGTCCCCTACCTAAAAATGAGTACATCCTTGCCAAACAGTGACACAGCGTTGCCCTCCCAGAACATGGTAAGTAATTAAGCCTGAATCACAGGCTTAATACCCAGTGAATAGTTCTGGGTACTTCTGCTAAGGAAATAGATCTTCCTGCCTCCTTGAGCATGTGCCAATACCTTAAAGGCATAATTACACATCTTAAATCTCTGTGGAAAATTTCAGACTGCTAGGGAGTTTTAGAAAGCAACATCTCTTCTCATCATCACCACTACCAAACATGTAAGGGGCAAGGCACGGACCTGCACTTCCACAGCAGATTGATAGCAATTTGGAGATGCTCCGCAAGAATTAAATTGCTTTTGACTGGGCAAACACCTTATATTTTTGCATCTGCAGGCCTATACTTCCAGGCTGGAGCAGGCTCTGCATGCAGACTTCTGCAGTATTAATTATTCGGTCTGTCCTTTGCATTTGGATTGTTTAAAGCACCAAATGTCAACTCTCTAGCTCTTGCTAACTGGCTAACTAAGCCAGATCCCCAAATTCATTTAATACCACTGATACCTAAGGCAAAATATACCAGAAACTACATAATTAAACAGAAAGGAAAGTATCTTTCATATACTCACAATAAATCTACCCGTCTTATTTGAACAACCATACAAGCGAGGGGGATGATCTTCAGCCTTTGTCAAGAGTTGTGATGAAGTCTGATATTCTTTTTTACCTCCAAGTGCTTTCCAGAATTCCTCTGAAATACACAATATATAATTTATTCACCACTGGATTTAACATTTGGTGTTTTAGCTTGTTAGTGCTTCAGGAATCCTCAAACAAACTATTTGCTGTCTCAAAGATGAATGCATTTGCTTACAGTACTTCCTGCAGTTTGTCGAAAGAGCAATATCATTTGCAGACCTAGAATAGTTGGGTTGGAAGGGACCTTAAAGATTATCTAGCTCCAATCCCCATGCCATGGGCAGGGACACCTTTCACTGGACCAGGTTGCTCAGAGCTCCCTCCAATCTGGCTTTGAACACTCCCAGGGTTGGGGCCTCCACCAATTCTCTGGACAACCTGTTCCAATGCGTCACCACCCTCACAGAAAAATTTTTTTCCTAATATCTAAACCCACTGTCTTTCAGTTTGAAGCCATTCCCCCTTGTCCTATCACAACATCCTCCTGTACATAGTCTCTCCCCATCTTTCTTGTAGGCTCCCTTCAGGTATGGGAAGGCTGCAAACTCTCCTCTTTTCCAGGCTGAACAGTCCCAATTCTCTTAGCCTTAGCAATGTGCTGTCTTTCTCCACTCAGCATAAAGAAAGGATCCCATTCCTCTACAGCTCCTGCTACTGTCCTACAGACTTCCAGGGCATTGTAGTTCTTGTGCATCAGTCAGTTCTGGATGGATCTCTATGGTAAATGTCAGATTGGATTTTCAAAGGCAGAGTGTGAGCATATGCTTTTGCCTACAACCTATATGATTGCAAAATGCATTTAGACTATCTCCATGCAGTGCTCTGTATTCTCAGCTGCCTATTAGCAACCACACGGCCTCATACTAACCTGGTTCCTGGCCTTCGTTAATCTTAGCAGTGTGGCATTTAAGAATGCTGGCAATGTATTGAGCTCCTTGTTCCTCTTCTTTGTTTGCTCCTTTTCCTACCCAGGTGTAGCCAGAGTTGTTTGGCAGTTTCAGAACAAAGACATCATTAGAGTTTAGTGACATTGCATCAACATCAACCTAGATCAAAAAAGAAATTGTTTTATTCTTCAAATTTTCAAATTATGTAATCCCTATTTTGCATGTTTATATAAAAAGTGTAGATGTGTTATAATCAGCTGTGCTTTGGGTCTTCAATTTTTTCTGGTTTTAGGATACTGATACAAATTAGAGAAGAACTTAAGACAGAGAACTGACTGATAGGGCAAAACTTAGGACTGTTTGTAGTAACAAAGATTACCTCATAAAATAGGAAAGACTGCCTCCTAGGGGGTGCTGACCTTGTCTATTCTTTGTCAGTTGTGTATTTTTAGTTTCCTCTGAACGATGTAGTTTGGTTGCAGCCACTGATAGCATATTCTCTTTGGTTTATTAGGTGGGTTGGTCACACAGAGCTGTGGATTGGATTTGGAGTTTTGCATTCCTACCAGATGTGACTACTCAACAAGATTAGTCAGAGAGGCTCATGGCAGTTATACCATTTCCCATGTGGAATAGTTGGTTTCCTCAGCAGGTGACCTTACCTCTGCAATCCTTGTAATGGCTGCCAGGCTCCTGCGGATTTGGAAGAGTCGTGTGGGTGGAGCAGGTTTCTGACCTTCCTTCTTGGATGTCCCATCCTTGTAGACAATAAGTGGTTTGGTTTTGAACAAGCTCAGTAAATGTGCAGGCTCTTTGCCTTGACTGACTCGGATCTGTACATATGTAAAGAAATGCAATCAAAGAAACAAAAGGACACAGGTGGTTATTTTTGGTCTTTGTTGAATAGCACAGGGGACGTTAACCAATAATGGTAAGTATGTTAGCACAAATGAGAAGTGCTGAGAAGATCTAAAAATATAGTTCCAGACATAGCGTTAGAGCATTTGTGAGATTTTTTTTTTGTCAGTCATGCTGAGACAAAGACAAGATTCAAACTTCTAACATAATGTTTAGCTGATTAAAATGGCTGCTATCTATTGTAAAAAGAAAATCACTTTTTCAGAAGAACTGTCATTTCATAGTGTTTTATACAATGCCTTAAGCACCCTGAAAAACTATCTTGGAAGCTTAGGTTCCCTGTATTTAAGCAGAAGAGAATGGTTATTCATCTTATTCATTATTTTTATATGTATTTTATCTGCAAGAGGATGAAAAAGATGAGAATAAATGTATCTTCCAGAGGATAACATGGATAACAAAAATGGACTTCCATTACAAATGCAAAAGCTGCTACTGGCATCTAAAAAAACCACATTGCACTGTGTAGAACGGCTATTTTTAGGTGGCTAGGATAACCTAGGACACATATACTTGTAGGTGACAAACTGCAGTAGGATTTTAAAAACTGGGGATACACCCCAAACAAACAAACAAACAAAAAAACCCACCAAAAACCCCACACAACCAAAAAACAACTAACGACAACCCAAACAAACTCAAAAAACCCCCCAAATTCCAAAAGCTGTTGGGTGAAACATGCTGCTGCAAGCCAGGCTTTTTAATAGCCATTTGTGCTGTTGTGCCATCTAGTGGCCATACAAAATAGCACACCCAAACCTTTAAAATAATGCTGATACAGACGTTAAGCACGGCCAATAGATTCTATTTATTTGCATAACAGTGCACACACACGTAAATACATATGTGTGTATATATACACATATATACACATCTATATATTCCTGTAATCATTGCAGACTAAAAGTACTTTTATTGCAGTGAAATTCAGCTTTCATAGAAAAACTTTAAGCTTGTCCATATTGCAGTTCTTAGTAGTAATATTGTTATCTTACTGCAGCATTAATATTAGCCTTAGGTACGAGGCAGAACCATATTGTTCTGGACTCTGTTCAAATATAGAACACACATTAGGAATATTGCAAGCAGTAATTACCTAAAGGTGTTCTAATTCTTACTTAATATAATTTCAATAATAAATCATAACTGATCAATGGCTAAAAGTATGGCCTGCCATCTGAATTAAATGTCTCTTGGTGGGTGGGGGAAGCTCTTTACTTTTGTAATTAAGAAATGGGAATCACAGAATTATGTCCTACTGCCTAGAAAATCTCTGCTTTTCTCATGCCATCTTACAGCTCTAGCTTTTCTGTGAAAAGAGGAGAGCTCTCACATCTTCACCTACCCACCACTTCTCACTAGTCATGTAGGAAGAGCAGACCCTAGCCAAGCTGAAGATCAGAGTATCTCCTCATGCCTTTTAGTTGCCAGTGTCCTGTGCCTTGCCTTGCACATACCATTTCTGCACATGAGGAAGTGTATCCTGCTTTCATGGACCTGCAAGCACTATGGGATGGAAAAATCCAAGTTATGTTCCTCATTAAGGCCAGGACAAGTCAGACCCTGTTGCGCAATTCCAGCTGGCTTTCCTGTTCTCGCCATCATGTGGCTTTCATATCTCCCAGTTTTAGCTCCAAAAGTCAGATGTCATAGAATCATAGAATTGA
>VWZG01004843.1:45051-121041 GCA_013396735.1 Grallaria varia | reverse complement strand
AGAGATAGATCCCCTTATCAATTAAGTGCTGTCTATAGCCAGCATGCATGGTGAATTGCATCAGATGCATGGGCTTGTGCTGTTATGA
Source organism: Grallaria varia (assembly GCA_013396735.1). Taxonomy (NCBI): domain Eukaryota; kingdom Metazoa; phylum Chordata; class Aves; order Passeriformes; family Formicariidae; genus Grallaria; species Grallaria varia. The sequence goes on along the minus strand of VWZG01004843.1, from coordinate 120,953 downwards.
GACAGTCTTCCGTTGCAGCTCCATGTGAAAATGTGTGCTGATAGATGGAGTGGGAGTTTGAATGTTGGCAGCTCATTTGGGGTAAGACCTGTCTGTCTCCATAAATGGCCATTGACACAAAGGAGCCTAGGATGTTTCATAGTCCACTGAACTATGCACTAGTCTATGGCAGCTCTTGATAAAGCTGTGAAGTCTGTTGAGGTCTGAAGGAATAGAGTGGTCAGGATGTGGTAAGAGTGCTGCTGGGGCAATGGTGTGTTCTTGGCTTAGGTCGACCTCATGCCAATTCAAGGTCTTCTTTGTAGTCTAGGAGCTGGCCTCAAAGGGTATGGTCTGCATCCTGAGGAAAAAAGGAGATGCTCATGAAGGAAAAGGGCAATACTAAAGGAGTTATACTACAAGGCATCAAGGAGGCCTTTCCTGTACCATGCATGATTTTCTTTGGCAAGAGGAAGACTCTTCCCTTTTCTCTCTCTCTCCTTAGTTCCTTCTTCCCCACCTCCTCTGCCTTTCTCTTTCCTTCTCGCTTGCTGGGTCTCTAGGAGCAGCCCAGCTGGGATCGAGGTAGAACTGCAAGACTGGCCTCTTGTGCAGTCTTCTAAATGCCTTTTCAAGCAAGTTCAATAATTGATGAGCACCTGGGTCCTTGTCTGCACTGAAGAGTGCACGTTGTATTTAGTACATGAAAAAGCTATTTTGCCCATCAGAGCTCATCACTGGAACAGCACCGGTTCCCCAGGACACCAGTTAATTGTTCTCTCAATAGTTACAGTGGAACTTCCTTTCTCTGATTGACTCAGCTGCTTCACTTCTTCCAGCCTAGAGCTTGTGCCTGCTGTTGACTTCCACTTGGCACACCAAAGCACAGTTCAGACTCTTTTCACCTCCAGCGGGTTATTTCCTGACCACTGCTGTCCAGCATGTCCTCTGCTATAACAGAAACAAGTGCAGCAGACCTCAGGTCACCTCTCGTGTTTCCACAGCTTGGATTTTCATCCTGAAACATTTCACAACTTGTTGCCTGCCTGGGATTAACTGTTCTTATTGAAGTGAAAGATGCACTGACGCAGCTTGAGTGCAGGAGGGAGCAGGAAGTCAGGGTTGGAATGTCTCAGAAAGGATGGAGAAGGAGGAGGAGGAGGAAGAGTGAGTGTTGTGGTTTAAGGCCAGCCAACAACTATGTATCAAGCAGTCCCTTGCTAACCCCCCCACCTTTGCCTGTGGGATGGAGAGGAGAATGGGAAAAAGGTGAGACTCATTTGTTGAGATTAAAACAGCTTAATGATTGAAATAAAATATAATAATAGTAGTAAGAAGGATGATAATAAAAAGAGAGAGAGGAATAAAATCCAAGAGAAAAAAGTGATGCACAATACAATTGCTCACCACTTGCTGACCAATGCCCAGCCCAACCCTGAGCAGGAACTGGTGTTTCCCAACCAACTTCCCCCCAGTTTATATGCTGGGCATGACGTTCTGTGGTATGGAACATACCTTTGGCTTGTTCAGACTAGCTGTCCTGGCTATGCTCCCTCCCAGCTTCTCATGCACATGTTCTCTGGCAGGTTATGGGAAACTGAAAAGTCCTTGACTTCAAGTGAGCACTACTCAGCAACAACTAAAACATCAGTATGTTGTAAACATTATTCTCATACTAAATCAAAACCATGGCACTGTACCAGCTAATAGCAAGAAAATGAAGTTTATCCCAGCTGAAACCAGGACCGTGGTTGAGAACTGTCATATTAGGGAAGGTACAAGCCATGAGCTTAACATCAGTCCCTGCTGAACACACAGGTTGGATAGGGTAAAGAGGACAGAGTAGCTGGGGATGCTGCTGATCAGGACAGAGGCATATTGACAAAGTTTGGAGTAGGAGGAAGGACTAAGATAGCTGAGGTGCTACAGATGGGGTCATAGGTACACTGACTAAACTGCTTATTGCTGTCAAGGACTGAAACAGCAGGATGTGCTGCAGGCCAGAACTGTGGGATGTGAGGTCTGGTGCATGTTAATACCAGTCTCTACTGTGCTGTCAGCCTGACAAGGTAGACTTGCAGAAGGGCATGGGTGTGTGTTTCCCAACACGAGGTAACAACCTGCTTTTTCCTGTTGCAGCAGCATATTACGTACCCAACTTGCCCCATTTCCAAAGCAAGTTTATAGAAAGGATCTTCTCGGAAGGCACTGCACTGGATCTGTACCTGTAAAGCTGACCCAGCTAGTATCTGCCAGATACTGGAGAAATATCAATGCTTGTCTTTAAAAAAGAGCAGGGTAAACAGTGGGGAAAGGAGCTTGGGAATTGTAGATTTATGGAATTACTGCTACTTAACCCTGATTCTCAGAAAGCATATGAAATAAATTATCAACTAAACTCCTTGTCAGCACCCGAACAATAACATGGAGACAGATAAAAGTCTACCAGGATTTGGTGAGACGTCATGTCAGACCCATCCAATATCTTTCTGTGACAGGGTAGCAGGTATTGTGGAGAGAGGTGAAACTGAAGTGTCATCTACTTGGCCTCCAGTAAGGTTTTTCCATTTCTTTCATCATACTTTGTTAGGAATCTGGAGGAGCAAGGTCTCAAGAAGAGCTAATAACAAATGCATACAAAATGCATAAGAATGTCAAAATGGAAGGGAGCATGAACTGGGGTTCTGTGAGGGTCTGTCCTGTGCTTGGTTCAGTTCAATGTTATCTTTAACAGCCTTGGTGATGGATGGAGAATTTGCATATTGAATTTGAAGATCCCAGAAAGCTGGAGGGACTGTGAATTTGTTGGAGAACTGGGTTAGAATTCATAATGCTCTCAAACTGGAAATACATTGAAAAAGTGTGATGTAATTCAACAGAGACAAGTGCGAACTATTGTACCTTCATGAGAATGATACACTACATAAATACAGTACAGAGAAAGATCAACTAGATCACAATTCTACAGAAGAGGATTGGGAGAGATAAAAGAGGATCACAAGCTGAACATGGTTGTATGTTGTTGAGAAAGAGGCAAATGCTGTACACGGTTGTATAAATAGGAGTTTAGCCTGCAAGGCATATGATGTAATCTCTGTGCTCTAGTGGGTGATGGTAAGGCATAAAATCTCTCTGCAGTTCTGTAGATAGCACTTTAAGAAAGGTCTGGACAAACTAGAATGACACTGGGGGAAGCAGTGAGAATAATCAGGGATGTAGAAAATCAGATACACAATGGTTTAATGAATTGGCATTGTTTAGATATAATTTGGAAAACTGGGAAGGAAAGGGAGAGACTGGACAAGAGGCAATGAACTCTGAATCTCAGAGCTTCCGCATTTGCAGCAATCTCTTTGACAGCACTAAGTAACAGCATCAGTGACTGTGTCAGCACTCTTACCTGGTCCCCGATGGAGGACATTTTTATGTTATTTTTATGGTATTTTTATGCTAGGGTTTGTATGGCTGGATGTTCAGGTGGTTCCTGTCTGTTTGAACAGTTCTTTTTGACCATGGTTAATGCAGTGACACTGGAGGCTGTCACAGGAAAGAAGGGGAAAAAAGGCAAGTGAGCAGGGCTCATGAGGAATCTCTCCCACTTGTTTCAAGTGAGTGCATCTAGGCCAAGGCTCTGGTTGGGCCCAAACACTTGGAGTCACTTACTATCTGTATTGAGTGCCAGCCAGTGTCTTCACGGTAAGGTTGAAAGGTGGCCAGACCATCTTCTGCACAGCATCTGTAACCCTGGAAGTTAAAGACTTCATATTGTCTCTTGTATTTTTTTCTTTAATCCAGGTTTTGCTCTTTATTATCTTGCTTGACCTTGCCTTTTCTTTCATCTTCATCTCTCTATATATGTGTCTGTCTGTCTGTCTATCTACCTATCACTAGTGTACATCCACAGTGATTTAACTGCCCCAACTTCCACTCTTCTGGACTTCTTGTGCTTTGTCCTCTTCCATACTGTAATTCCCTAGGAATTTCACATCTCAACTTTCATGTTAGTATTATGGTGTCTTGTATTAGGAACCAAAAAACACCTTCCAGAGGTCAGTATCTCAAAGTGTTGAAAGGAGATGTTGCACGCTACAAGTAGATAAACTAAACACACATATGGAGAAAATGGGACTTCTTGGGGGTAATGAGGAAAACCCTTTATTATAACATAATGAATGGTGCTTGTAACTTGGCTATCTGACTAGCATGTTGTAAGCTGCACTGGCAATTCTTGCAGACACCATGGACGAAGAGGGTTTGAAAGTTGAATGCCGTGGTGTTTAAAATGATATCTAGATTTCAGTAGGTAGCAGATTCTGCATTCTCAAAGGACCTGGGAAACAAACTTATCCTTCCATACCAGAAACTGTGTCCCATTCATTTCTGATTTTCAAATTCAAAATGTATTCATTGTGCATTGATGTCCTTGACATCTCCCTTTTTCTTTTTCTTTTTTGGGGGAGTAAGGTGGGATGTATTCATAAACAGTTGTCATCTGCATCTGCAGTGCTTTTAATATATGAATCTGAGGCCCTGTGAACTCTGACTAGCCCTGTCTGGTAATACTTAGGAGCTATATAAAACAACCTTGAAATGTGAAAGCAATATTTGGGCATGGAAGGACAGGTGTTCTTAGTCTTTTGAGAAGCTCTGAAGTCTGTAGTTGATGATAAAGAGGGCAGGCTCCTAGGAAGGCAAAAAACAGAAACGCAGCATTTTTATGGATGAATGAGCTTTTATGAAGTTGCTTTTAAAAGGCAAAATTATATGGCCATTTGTACTGCCTCTTGATTGCTCAGTGCACCAGCTATTCTTTATGCTGCATGCCATTTGCAGTCTTGTATTTAACTTCACAAAATATTTTGGGATGCCTTTTCACAAAGATGCCTGTATTAACACATCTGTACTGTTTCGTACTGTTAAATTGGGGGTAGGATTTCCTTCAGGGGTGCTCATTAACTTGCAGTATTTCTAGCCCTAATTTTGTGCCATAGATGAGCTCTAGACTCAGCTGAGTTAGCTGAGCTCTAGACTTGAGCATGACAGATGGCTATTCTGTTGCAGCCTTTTTTGGCCCTTTTTTTCCTTCTCTCATGCTATAGCTGCAACATAAGCTTTGAAGGCTTATTATCTAAATCATTGCATAGAAAAGTCCTTTGGGAGCCAAATTCACCTCTGGCAGAAGAGGATGCAATTCCATTGACTTCAGAGTAGGTTCACTGCTTGACGTCAGGGGAAAATTTTTGCAATGTAGATATCAAAATGAACAGTACTAAGACATAATGGATTGGTTTCTGTCCCCAAAATGACCCACTGATGGGCTTGGTTTGGCTTGTTGTCAGTACTGCACTCCATCCTTGCATATTAAGAACCCTTTTTCTGTTCATTTCTGTCCCAGGACCTTCTTTTCTCTTCCTTGTTGTATCCTTCCAGATGCCTTTAGATCTGCTTTTCTGCAATCTTATGCTTCCTCAAGCTGTGTGTTCCTCCCCCTCTGCACCCTCTTTGCACCCAGTTGTGGTGAATCCTTGCAGCAGGTATTGTCAGGGTGATCATTGCTGCTAGGTCTTAGAAGGTTGTGGAAGATGTAGACCAAAGTCTACAAATGCTGTCTCACAGCTACTGCAGGCCAGGATTCCCATGTCTCCCTTACACAGGGAGCAAAGACAGGAAGGACCTGTGGAATCCTTGTTTACAGTAGTATTACAAACCTGAGGTATTTTCAGCAACCAATACACAACTCTTGGTAGTATTTGCAGCCTCACAACTGCTCTGGAGGGGACAAGTTGTGTCAGCAGCCCCTGGGATGGGGGAAGACAGTAGAAGTGCAGGCTGGCAAAGCCTGAACTGATTGACTCTTATTGGCAATGAACTATTTTTGGGAGCCAATGATGAGAACAGCCTGTACTACTGCAATTTTGACTCTGCCTTGCAAGGTTATTATCTGGGAGCTTAATCAGAGTCTCTTACATGCATGGAGTGAGTAGCAGTGTCTTAAAGGGTGTGTTTTGTGCTGGGACAGGGGGAAGGATGGAAGGGAAGAGAGGCTTTTGAAATATGAATGGAAGAAAACCGACATCCACTTCTTGAGTTTCTGCCATTTTTTCAATTGTGATTAAATACATATAAATTCAAGACAGGCTTTCCACGTATCTATGAACTTGTTGTCAGGCAGAGGCAGATCAGTGATTGCAGACCTCTTATTTTCCCTGAGCCTAGGGAGTCTCTGTGCTCTCTGTGACTTAACTCTCTTCACAGAGATTGCTTTGCCCTCTGTAGAGATGCAGCCATACCTTCTTGAGATGAGATGTGGCAGCCGTTCATCAGTGCAAAGTCGTTCTAACCAGCCATTAAGAAACGGGTGAAAATGGAGGGCTAATTAGGGAAACAAACACTCTAATGAATAGTCATATTGCAGCATCACTTGGACTGCATTATGACTATTATTCTCTGTCTTACAAAAGACCACCCCTGGTTAGTTTGATTTATGAACTGTGTAGAACAAACTTATGGCTATTTTGATTATCTGTGTTACTGTATTCACTGAAAAGGCCTGCCAATAACCAGTGTCTTATTGTGCTGGGAGCTGCACAGAGAGACCTGGATGATGGCTGTAGTCACTAAACATTTATTGTGTAAGTATCAGCTGAGAAAACATGGTCACATAGACAGATGTGAGAGTCAATGCACAAGGAACACAGGCAAGTTAAGAACAGTAGGAAATATCCAGGATTTTCTTGCTCTTCGTGCTTTAGGGAAAGTCTGTAAAGAGATGACATATTTTTCCACTGATGACAGTGAATATTTTTGCATTGACCTGCTAGGGAAATATGAATTGTAAATGGATAAAGATTTTAAGGTTTGTGGACTATAAGCTTAGCATATCAGCAGCTTGACTGTTGTAAATTATCTGCAGCTATCTGGGCAAAAGTGAGATTTAAGGTCGGGTATGACGAAGAGCAGTGACATGACTTCACTGGTGTTCATGGGACCTCCCTCAAGAAGGCCAAAACTGATTATAGCTATGTGGATCTCTGAGAAACTACTGAAGAAAGTGGAGCAGGTTACCATTCATATCTTGTTACTGACTGGACGATTAGAGGCATCAAGTGTCTTGGAAAAGAGGCACTTGATGCAGCTGGGGAGGTAGGCAAAGGAAGACTGAAAAGAAAGGGGGAAAATTATATCAGGCAGATGATCTCTGAAGAGCCTTTTGAATGGATGTGCAGGGGGTTGGAGCCTTAGAGGCATTTTTCACAGGCAAAGTAAAAACATGTTAGAGAGAGGGAGGGAGCAGGACCATGATTGTCAGTGAGAGTCAACAGACCTAGGTCCTAATCCCAAACCTGAGACCTGCGTCTTTGATGACAAAGTGGAGGCAGGAGGTTGGCTGTGTTCCACTCTAAAAAAGCGAGTCTGTCCAGAAGCAGGATTTGCTTTCCTATGCTCAGGGGTTGGAGCATGGAGCTCTCCTTCATTCAGGTTGGCCGCTCTGCTTGCTCTATGTCATCAGACTTCTGTCTTGTCCAACTCCCATGAGACCTGACTTTTTCTTTAGCTGTAAGACTATAGGAACCTCTGACAACAGCTTTACAGTGTCACAGTTGGAGAAGTGCAATAACCTCCTGCAGGAAGCAGAATAAGGTTCTTACATGTTGGTAATTCCATGCATAGTGAATGGAGCCTGTGACCCTGTCAAAAATTCCTGTTTGTTCTCTATATTAGTGCCTGTTTTGATTGGAAAGTCTGCATTTTTTAGGAGAGAGAGTTCTGTAAAGTGAGAAATGAAAGAGGTGGAAATATGCACATTTTACATATATATACACACATATATACATATTTACTGCAGTGCTGACAGACAGAGGTAATTATAGGCAGGGAGAAGGTGATGGATGCAAGGGGCTTGATGCCACAAAGAAAGCAAAATGCAGAGAGACTGACAATGTTGCAGCCACTTTAGGGAATCATCAGCTACGACAGCAGTGTGGGGTGAAAAATCCTGAGGGATCCCAACTGCACAAATGCAGTTTTGCTTTGACATCTGGATGATTATTTGTGGGAAGGATGTTTTCATTTTCCACTCTGCTTACAGAGAAGTGGGAATGGATGGAAGGAATGGACTGAACTCTCATGTTCGATCACACATACCATACAAACAGGGCACCTCTACTGACTATTCTGGTGGATACTACTGGCTCTTTGAATTTCTGAGAGAGAGGGTGCTTCTCAGTGTAATAGGAGAAGGTTGCCTAGAGGAGGAAGTACATTTCTTTATGCTTATTGCACTGAGTTCAGATAAAAAACCACCCCTTCTCTCACTCCTCTTGAACACCCTTGTTTGCAATGTGAAAAGCCTGGGGTTTTTTGACTTCTGTGTAGAGTGGGTATGTTATTTTGTCATTATCAATAAGGAACTTTTTCCCCGAAGTGTCTCCCTTTCCTAAAGAACACTGATGTAGAGCAGGGTAAAATGGTGATAAAAAAGTCCTGCTGAGGCAGAAAGAAAAGCTGCAGAAATCACTGAAAGAGGGAGAAGTTGTTACTTTGGCTGACTGCATTCACGTTGGGCCCAAAGCTCTCATTGATGGCTTGCTTCGTACCACAACTCAAAAAGCAGCCAGAATCCTTGTACCTAGAGAAGAAAATAGTACTAGTGAACCTGAAAGGGGGCATTCCTTGACCTTTTCTGCTCTCCTGAGGAAGTGAAAAATCTGGGACATACTCCTGAAGGAAAGATCTCCAAATCTCTCTGTAATGTCACCCTCCAACAGTTTCATGCCAGTGCACAAAAAATGCCCTACTTTGTTCACACAAATGGTCCTTCAAGTCTTCTGGTGCCTGCTGTGGGCTCTTGTGTTTTTCAGAGTGTGCTCTGCAAGAAACTGGCTCTTGACTGATTTTTGAGAGCTTTTTAGTTCTTCTGGCTATGTTGGGAAGCATACAAATGGTGTGTGGTTTCCTGGGGTATGGCATATTTTATATGGCTCCAGCTACTGTCTTATATGGGTGACATAAGTGGCCAGTTTTATACCCTATTCCCTGTAATGCCCACTTTCAGAACAGTGTTTCTCAGGGAGTCTAGAAAAGATCCAAATGTTATTCTTTGATGTCTCATAGAGACTTGTGAAATCTGTAGTGCTGTGGGCGTAGGCACAAATAATTCTGCATGGATATAGGATTCACAAGCTGGTGAGCCTGGAAGGAACTCTTGATATAACAACAGCCTCTGCTAAGCCATGTGGCAGGGATGAAGATGAGCAAGTGGCTGCAGGGTTTTGGAGGACAGCCAGTTGGGCCCTCCTGGTACCCAGTTCAGAGGGCAAAGGAAGAGCCAGATGTGGGTCTCAGGCTTGGCTTCTGTCTGCAACAGACCCAACCAGTCCTCAGAAATGAGCCTATAACTTTCTCCTGGACATTCAAGGCTTCTTCCTGGAGTGTGACAACGAACTAAGAGGACAATGGAGCAGGTAAAACAAAAGTGACTAAGCACTAATAGTACAGTTAATTAGTTTTGTCTTTGGTGGTTCAGTTAAAGGCTCTTTCTTCTACTAGTGTCCCAATATGGAACATTCTTGGGGTTTGGATTTATGCAGCTGTACTAACACAGGCCTCTCTTGTATCAGCTCTGGTCTCAGGGTGTAAACCAACCTGTTGTGCTGGCTGAGTCCAGGAAGAGAAGGGGATGGTTGTGTTTCCAGTTCAGACTCTCATCATCGTTTGCTCGCTCCCAACCCTTCAAGCCATGCCTCTGTTCTTTCCCCTCTGTGGACTGAATACTGCAGACAAGTCCCTCGTGTGTTTTTCTGCATCTTCTGTGGTTTAGTGGCTACTTAAATATTTATTTATGTAGAACTTGACCCCAGAGATTGTCTTATGAATGCAGAGGAGGGGTATTGTGAGAGAAGGAGTGAATGACCTGTCCCTAGAGGGCTTGGCGTTGTCTACTGCTGAGAGGGAGAAACTGCACGAACAAGCCTTGTCCTGGAAAAAGATTAACATACAAAAGAACACGCACACACATGTGTGTGCAAACAAACATGCACTTACACACATGTAAACACAAACAGCAACCTGGCAATTGAACACAAAGAGAAATGGAGCATTTGCCAAGTGAAGTGATTAGAGAGCCAGCACGGTTCAGTTGTGGAATTTGCTTTCTTTTGACCCATAGGACACCAGTGTTTTTGCAGACCTGCCATCCATAAAATGCTGCAGAAAGATACTTAAGGCAGCAGAAATGGCCTGAGATACTGCATTCAAGAGCATGAGTTGAAGGACAGACTGTATGTCATTGGAAATATGAGTTTCCTGAGTTTTACAAACACTCTTGAATTTGCCCATTGATTTAAATGTTAACAGTCTCTTTGTAGATAGCATGTAGGAAAATCTGGAATATTTTTTGCTGTTATGATCGATATTGCATGAACTTTAATCATATGCAAGAGGCAGCTCAGCTTGTTGAATTCATTAATTGCTAAGGCGTAACATATTCACTTAATTGGATTCTCTGCTAGATAGAGGCATATTTATATGTATTTGTATATGTGCTTAGTGTATATATTTAGCTCCACAAAGACTGATATTAATGAAACATTCAGGTTGCCTGGTGAAATAATCAGCAGATGGAAGGGATCAATGTTCAGTCATAAGCACGATCTTTTCTGTTGTAGGAAGGGCAGTGCTTGGCTTACTGGATATTCTTGGCACAGCAGTAAAGCAGGCAGGGCTGAAGTCGGCACCGAGGAAGATTCATCTGTGTACATGCCTTGGGCTGGCTGTGGGGCTGGCTTGCCCCTGGCAGGCCATCCCACCACAGTGCCTGTCTTGTCACCAAGGAGTGCTGATTGGTCAGTCTTTCTCCATGACTTTCTCCTGTCCAGGTCTCAGAAGCTCCCTTCATTTTCTTGTGGAAGACGACACTGTGTTGGTGAGCCACAGCTGGAGAGCCTCCTTAGAGGTGGGCTCCGAGTAGGCCTGGATAGGAGAGCAATGCTGCCGTCTGAAGAGGCTGCAGCCTCACTCCACCCACGCACATCTCACTTCTGTATGTGGAGACCTACTGTGCAGGTCCTTGGGGTGGCAGAGAGGCTGCTTCAGAACCATGAGAGAGAGGTGTGGCCAGGGGCCTCAGATGATTGAGTTCTATATTATGTGTGTTGGAAGGGGCACCAGTTTGAGCATCACTGTGCTCCCTCTTTCAGGAAAAGTATCTTCAGAGAGTGAGGAAAGACAGCTGCCTAGTCACTTGTGCCACTTCAGCTTCCAGAGGAGCTGGGGAGAACCAAAGAATGTGTTCTCAGGCTTGAGTTAGTCTCTGGAACCAAGACTAGTCCTTATTGAGTACTATATAAAGTCTTGATGTTCCTTTTACAGCTGTTGATCCACATGCCTGAAATGCTGTACTACTGCTCTGTCATTAATCAGTACAAGTTCCACTGCTGACTGCTGTCATGCAGGGCTGCTCTACCACCACCAACCACCACCCTTCTAGAGCATAGGTCCTTCCTCTGATATGGGGTTTGAAGGTGTTGTGTGTGCAGCTCTGAGCTGCACAGTTCTTCTGGTGTGGCTGAGCTGAGGATAGTATACTGACCTTTGTCATTGCTCCCGTCTGTCATGTCCTGTTCATCCCCCTTGCAACGTGGCACTAATTATTAAGAGCCCTTTATAGGGGGAAAACTAAGCTTCAGAGAGCTTCAGTAGCACACTTAAGGTTACAGATTTCATCACAGGATGAAATAACAGGCAGCACTTGGGTCCCTTCACCCCCGGACATCTGGGGAGAAAGAATCTGTGCTCTGCACAGCTGCTGCAGCTGCTTATGGCAAGTTTGCCCTGTGAAACATAGCTACGTGTTGCCTGTGCTGGCATAGGCTTGAATGGTAAATCCCCATGGTGCAGAGCAGTGCCACAGGAAGCATCGGTACACCATGGTGCGAGGCAGCTGTGTGAGCCTGGCAAGCTGCCTCAGCTCTCAGCTTAGCCCTGCTGAGCTAACATGGCTAGATGGCCTCTGGACTGTAACTGTCCCCATTCCATCTGCCCCCACCCTGGTGCTTCTGTTCTAAGATTACACAGACCAGACCAGCTTGGTCTTGTCCACACCTCCCGTGCAGACCAGCCCTCTCTCCCTTAGCCTGTTATAAGCATATTGCTGCAACATGAGAAACCTGTCTGCAGCATGATCTGCCGCATTAGTGCCTTCCTTTCCACTCACCTTCTGGGCATCCTGACTATGAGGGACCTGCCAGCTTCACCCTCTTCCCCCTCTCTCCAATACACCTTTCCAATTTGGCTTCTACTTTCTTTGCCTCATTCAACTCCTTGGCAAGGTCAGTGCTGCTTGAAACGGGATTGCATAATCTCTACATTGGTTGATTTTCTTGCTGTCCATAGCTGCTTCTTTATTCCTCTCTCCACCAGTGCTTGGTGATTCATAGATAGCTCTTTCTCCATCTCACTGTTATTTTCTTGGCTCTGTTATTGGTTTTATAATAGCTCGTCCACATTCAAGTCGTACAAGCAATTACACACAGAAAATAAAAGAACAGTGATTTAATTTTTAGCTTGTGAAATCAAGCTAGGAAATGCCAGTCTTGTTTCCCAGGCCACCTTAATTCTGCTCCTTCAAATTTCTTTGAAGTACAAGGAGTGAGGGAGAGACCCCATGGAGAGAGTTGCATGCACTCAGTAATTAAATCTTGAATCCGAATGTCCACACACAAGTGGGATGGAAGAAAGGCTGAAAAGAGAGCTGTAAACCTGCCATTGTCTAATACTTCAACCTAAATAAATTACCTTTAATGTAGTTTGCTTTATGCTTTGGTGGTGGGTTTTTTGTTTATGTTGTGCTTTGTTTTGTTTTTAAGGGGAAAACCAAAAATCTTTTCTCTAAAAATGTATTGTTCATTCTCTTGCATGCTGGGCCTTCTGCACTGACTCTGACTATTCAATCCAGTGACTAACCTGCACTCGTTTCACAGACAGTCATGAAAGCTCAAACTGGTTTGCCTTTCTTCTGCATCCTGATAGTAGAGTGCAGGTGAACTTTTCACAGTGAGGCACATTTGAATAGGCAGAAGAGAATCTCAATGGTTTATCCACGGTTTGTGGCAGCCTGGTTGAGCTTCTGCCTTTCTCTTGCTCGGCCAAAGCTGAGGTGTTGGTTACACTGTGGTACTGGCCAAGGTGCCCCTACTGATTTACTGAGTTGATGGGTTTAGCTCTGAAAACATTTATGTTCTGATGCTGTTTGGACTATCTGCCAGGATTTCTGCAAGAAAGTGACAGAAAGGAAATTATGATTATTCAACAGTTTATAATGCAGTTAAGGGTGAATGAAATTTGATGGCTAAAGTACAAATCATGTCCTTAGCCTCAGGGGTTTTTCCCTGCTGACTTTCAAATGCCTGTTGCAAAACATGCGGATACGTCTTGGCTTTTCTCAGGGAACTGGCCTGAAGACTCTTGTAATAGAAAATATTGGAGAACCTAATTACAGGCTTACTATTACTCCCCTTGTAGCAGAGGTAACTACACAGTACACACATATTTAAATACACAAACTTGTCCAGCAAGCTGTAGACTGACAGAAGTCATTCCATGTGTGGACTTAAATGTATCACAAAAGACATTTTGCAACCTGCTGAGAACCTTAGCTTCATCTTATGTCTCCAAGACTGCCTCTATCATGCCTGTTCTCCTACTTTCAGGCTGCAGAAAGGAAATAGCACAAGACCTGTTTTGCGCTGACATGTTCAGGCACAAAGTGACAGACATATCTTTGAAAAATATGTGTGCCTGATGTCCATCAGGACTGAGAGAAGGGGAGAAAGATTATCTCTCTAAGGCGATGCTCTCAAGAAAGCAGTCCTTGGCTTAATTCTTCTTTGCTAGCTGCTCTCCTTTCCAAATCACTGATTTCAAGGTTACATCTTGCTCTCTCCATACTCATGTCTGATTGTGCTCCTTTTGCAGAGATGCCTTGCAGCCCAAATGGCCTCAGCTGGGCCCTTGGCAGTTCTGCTTGGACTCCAAGCCCAGATCAGCTTAGGAAAACTGCTGCTGAGGGTACCTCCGTGTGTTTAGGGTGTGTCCCTGTGCATGGGATAGGAAAGGAGAAAAAATCTTCAGCAGAGCTGCTCCATGCTGCTCATAGAGCATGTGCAGGCTACAGCCACCATAGCAGTAATGCACACGTGCAGCGAATGAGCAGTCCTGCTGGTGGGCTCCATCCAAGGGTCAGGTCTTTTCTGGAAGGTGTAGGTAGAGCTGACAGATCTTGTCTAATGCTCTACCCAAACCTGGCAGAGTGCCGTGGTTTTCAAGCAAAGCCCAGCACTTGGCTGTACCCGTGTGTCAGGGGGGTATTCTGCAGCTCATGGATTCTCTTTCTGGAGTCCTCATCCATCAAAAAGTCTGAAGCTTGAGCTTTGAAGGCAGGAGTCTCCAGCTGGAGAGTACAGCCCACACCGGCTCCTGAGAAGCCCTGTCTGACCTGGCTGCCTCTCCTGCATGAGAGATTGATCTGCAGCTGCATAGGCAGAAGTACCCTAGCAATACCCATTGCTAGTGGAGATGTGCAATGCTGACACTTGTTGTGGCTTGGGCCAGCACTTCATTTCAGGACCGAGGTGAAGCTATTGTTTGGACACTGTTGGGATGGGGATGATCCTGCCCATATCTAAGTCAGTGGGAGCTGAGATGTGGGGAAATCACACGAGTTACTCTCCCATCTCCACAGGTTTCTCTCCTGCTTGCACTGGTCTCACTCCTGTGACTGATCCTGGCCCAGGTGCAGCAGAATAAAGACATGATGGGGGCACAGGTCTTTGCAGTGGGGACTGTGTCCATGGGTGCAGAGCAGTGATGGGAGGCAGAGGACTGTGGCTAAGTAGGAGATGGAGTGCTGATGAGCTGGGGCATCAAGGAGCACCATCCACTTCTCACAGATGAGGTGGGGGCAGTCTGTTGCCCCTCCTTTGCCTCACCCCTGTCCCTGTCTCCTGTGTTTAATGGGGAGCACCTGAGTGAATAAAAGAGGGAGCAACTGAGTTGGGTCATGCCTTCTCCATAGAGACAGGTAAGGGAGACTGGATAAGAAAAGGTGCAAGGATGCAGAGAGCAGCTCCCTTAACCACACATGAGGCAGAGGAAAAGCAGCAAGGGTACCTCTAGTTGTCCCTATACCACAGGTTTGCTTCCCATCTGTTCCTTTGCAAAGCCAAGTAAGGAGACCTGGCAGCAAATCAGGGTGCACAGCAGAGCACTCTGGAGATGTGGTGACAAATCGGAGCAATGGTTCAGTTGGCTACCCCTTGGTATGGCCCCGGTGCACTGCATGAGACTCCCTGCCATGTGCTGGGGTGGGGAGGGGTGGGGGGGTCGTGGCAGACATGCACCCTGAAGGTATATAGGTAGTGGGGACTGGCTGTGGCTGTGCCCATGTAAATCCAGAGCCAGGATCCAGACAAAGGGTGTGTTGTGAGTGGGGATAGCATATGCAATCACCTGCCCAGTGCTCTCAGTGGTGAGAGAGGAAAGAAATCAGGATGTGCAGCTCTGTAACGGCTTTCCCTGGAATCTGGCTTCCAACACTTACTGTAATTCCTCTGAAAGAGACATGATCCTTCCCTTTTCACCAGTGAGAAGAGCCGAGCGTTCTGCAACTCTCTGCAGAGGGATGTGTGTATGGCTGTGCCTGTGCTGCTCTCATCAGGCATGCATCTCTGCGTGGGGGCAATGTTAGGCTGCCAGGCAAAGGGCAGGGGCTCTGGCTGCTGTGTGCAGGTTGGAAAAGTGTTTCAGCCTCTGTAACAACCCTCAGTGAAATTAAAAGGATCTCTCTGATATTCTCAGAGATGCTTTTCAAATTGGCATCTTCGGTTTTGCTTACACAGCTCAGAAAACAGTGAGGTTTAGACACTCATCTCTTCATGTTGTCTCCTCTTATTTCTGCTGGCGCTGACTTCAACATTTATCTTGCCTCAGAACAAGGAAATGGTTTTGACCTTCCTCTCCATCTGCATTTTTAAACATTCCTTCAGCCTCAGGTCCTAAGAGATGCTGGAAGAGGTATTTGCTCAGTGTAAAGTGTAGGTGTCCCTGCACATGTGTTGGGGTTTTGTACGCTGCTGTACTGGACCCACATAGCAGCCAAAGCTTCCAGACTGCAGCGTGAATTGGCAAGCATCCCCCACTCTGTGTAACATGTTTTAGGGGGAAAAAGAAAAGTCTGAGTGTAAAAAATGAAAGCTCATCAAAATCAAACTCAGACCCAGAACACAACAGGGAAAGCCAAGGGGAAAAATCATGAGATAGGGCATTACATGCATGGACACGTACTGGTTCTAGACACACACCTGTACCATGTGGATGCACTCCTAGAGACAGCAAAATGCTTACATAAAGAATTTAGATGCCTATACATGCACATAAAAATAATTTTTTATAAAAACCTTTGTGACTTCTGAACCGCTTATGACACAAAATACGTAATCTTACCAGTATCCCTGCTACATTTTCCCCTGCCCCACAGTCTGCAGAGGAGAGCAGTAGAGATACTCAGGGTGAAACCTTCTTTCACCTTAGAGGAACAATGATAGGGGCAGTATAAGCTCCCTGGCTTTATATTTTATTTCCCAGACCAGAATCAGAATAGAGTGATACTGATGGAGTTTAGGACATTGTATTAAGTTCTCCTGTCCTCACACAGAGTCATTTCAGAAGGGCATGTTGGCTCTAAGGTTGCAATACTAGTAAGAACCTGAATCAGGTGCTGTCACTGCCTGTTAGCTGAAGGTGGGTTATGTTCAATGGCAGTCAGTCTTCAGTGTTTGTTAAGATATAAATTTTGTTTTAATTCTTCTTCCCAAATCATAACACCTGATTTTCCCCTACTAGAAGCTTAGAGTTACGTTCTCTAGCCTACTCAGCTCTTGGCCCCCACTGTCACGAACAGCTTCCTCTAACCTCTCCCCTCATGATTCCTAATTATGCCTGTGCTGATTGCAGTCTGCATTTCCATAAATCATGGTTATGTATACATCAGGTCCTTGAAAAAATATGTCCCTCTGGAGACCACACTGCTCCTGCATGAGCCAGCCTTGCCTGGATGAACTACTTCTGGGCTACCAAATTAATGCTACCATCATGAACACCACCATCTCCCAGAGGGAATTATCAGGTGGTCCTGGCTAATTTTATGCCTGTATTGAACTCTTGGTACCTTCTGGCTTGGAGCAATGATTTAGCAAGGCAAATTGTTTGGCATTCTCACAGCTCTGACCTTTTTGTGACACCATTGGCGTTCCATAGTTCACTGACTTTGCAGAAGTCAGAAGCACTCAAAGTATACCTCATTAACCTTCTCAGGCTAATCATGGCAGGGGACAGGACCATAGCAGCTGCAAAAAGCTTATAAATGCATCAGGAAAAAAATGTTTCAGCAAAAATGGCAAGAGCTGTGTAAATGCCAGACCTCAATGAGCTGGGGGACCGTGTTTCTGCAAAGAGCTTTTATTCCCAAAATGAGTTGTAGAGCAAGTACCTCACCCTGTCTGTATTCAAAGCTCAGCCTCTCTCCTTCTGGCACATGCTAGGTGCTGTATAAATAGAGGGGAGAAAATTGCACCATCTCCTGCAGCCTACATTTTTAATTGAAAGGCTATTAGAAGCAATTCCTGCTTCTGCAGGTGCAGTCAAGAAAGCAGCCTTCCCCAGCTGGTTGTGGAAGGTGAACATAAGGTTCAGGAAGGAGTGGGGTTTTTTTGTTAATTGATTTTGCATGTGGAGCATTCACAACCATTTCTTGTCTTCTTTGGCTGATGTGGCTAATTAATCACCGTGTCTGTAAACAGGAGATTTTTGCACTCAGTGGCATCTCTTCTCCACCTGCTGTAGACCAATCTGTGTGAGGATATAGACTTGTAGCATCACAGGAATTGTATGTTTGGTAATGGGTGTGACATCAACACTGTAAGTATGAGAGTGATAACTTAACCAGCTTGGATGAAGGCTAAGAGGCATATTTTATTCTCAGGGCACTGGAGAAGGTTTTGCTGCTGCATGAGGAAAGCATGACCCAAGGAGTTGGAAATACCATTAACATGAGTCTTTGTGTTCATGTGAGTTAGCTGGGGGACAGAGATATTTTGTTTAAGACTGAGTTTTGATATCTACAGACTGAAAAATCAATGAGAAAAGGCTCTTCACAGAGAAATTCCTTGTCTTGCTTCTTCTTGAAGTTACTGGACTGGAAAGGTTCATCTGGTGCCATTTCTCTGCTCTAGGCAGCAAAATCATATGGCCCTATACAAATGAGTTATGGTTTTTCTTGACCCCTTTTTAGTTGCTTTCACAGCTCTTTTTGGGCAGCCGTTCCACAACTTCCCTGCTCTGATGGTTAAAATCTATCTTATTTTCAAGGCAGATTTCCTCACAATCAGTTGTTCTTGTACCAGCATTGTTTTTCCTGCTTATAAATCACTTTCCTTCCTCCCTTGTGTATCTGTCCCCCCTTTATTTATACAGAGTAGTCATATCCCCTCTTGGCTTTCATTTATCTAGGTTAAACAAGCTTTTTAATCTCCTCCTTTAAGGCAGGCTTTCTGTTCCCCTAATCGCTCAATCCAAGGTTATTTCTGATAACTAGCTTTTCTGTAAGGTTCCTCACTGCTTTGCCCAGTCTGAGTGTAAAAACATCACGACCTATTGCCTGTCGAGTAATTTTGGGGTGAAGAGATGTGTTAACTCTCAGATCCAGAAAAAAAGACATCAGGGTACAGCTTTTAAAATTTGCATTTGTTCTCCACCTTATCTCTATGAAGCAAAAGACTCCCATAATAACTTAGGTCCTGATATAATTTCTCTTTAGTAACAGTGATGGCGTCTCTATCCAGACTGAAAGCCAAGCCTGTGGAGCTACAGTAGATCTTTGTAGTTCAGTCCTGGTGAAATATCTTGCAGCAGTCTTCCAAAACCTATTTCAATCAAAAATGATTCCATTTTATTTATGCATGATTTATTTCTTCACAATCTACTGCAGCATTAAGGTGCCAATAGCATCTCCCAAGGTCTGCTTTTATTTTATGTATCCTGTGCAATGACTACTTCCATTGGCAATGTCCCAGTTATAATTGCTATTTCTATGGTGGTTCTGTTACTCCTGCAGTAGCCCTTTTCAGGTCCTGCCCAGTTATTCTGGTTTTCCCATGTCCTCATTCAGGATCTGTACCAATTGTACTGACAAGACTGTTATTTCTCCTTGGACTCACACTACTTCCCAGAGGGCTTAGATATGCTTCTCTGTCATCTATATTACCAATAACAGTCCTATTTTCTGCCCCCTGCCCAACATCCTACCTTTACCTTTTCTATATTTGATCTTCCATTTTTCATGTATTAAAATCAGATGTAGAAGTTATGTAAGATTTTTCCAGTTAACTATCTGACATCAAAGATTAAAGGCAGGAAGTTCTCATATGTACACCATGCACAGATACATGTGCATATGTTCCCTCATCTAGCCCTTAACATGTATGTGTGTGAAAAAAAGAAAAAAAAAAGTAAAAAAAATCCCCCCAAAAAACAAACATCCCATCCCCCTCCCAAAAGCCCCCAAAACAAACAAACAACAACAACAAAACAAGAAAGAAAAAGCATAATAAGGGAGGAAACATTGAACTTTTGGGGAAATGCAGAAAGTAGTTCAAGTCCTAGATGAGTTTGGAGTGGTCTTTCTCTTATTCTGCAAATGAAACCAAATCCTTTTTGTTCCTTTTGTATTTCTTCTTTATCAGGGGTGGCAGGAATTGAGGTAAGATTGTAAATTAAAATAGAGTGGTGCAAGGCATGGTGTAAATAGGATCCTGAAATAGTAACTATCAAAAGACTTTGCCTAGACATAATTCTCCTCCAATCTGTTGAGAAAAAAGCACCTGGAGGTTCAAAATTTCTCCTGGACCTTCACCCCAAATACCAATGCAATGCCACTGAGTATCTTGCCTAAGGAATGTATCTGAACATTTCAGCTGTAATCCAGAACTGTATTCTGCTGCCTAATCCTTGCAAGCCAAATTTCTAGGAGGTTTCATTTTTCCATCTGTTGGCACTAGTTAGAGGTGTCTCCAGATGCGCTTGTATTTTCAAGTCCTGCCTTGCCATATTAGGAGGAACTCAGGGATTGACTTCTGCCTTTGCTGGAACAGACAGTTTTGGAAATTCTTGGGAGTAGTTTGCTCTTGTCCATACTACCCATCTGGATAAGGATTTTGTAAATGGTGTGACAGTGTGCTTGTCATTTGAACAGTTGTCTGCTTTTGCCAATAAGATAGCCGCTGAATGAGACTATCAGCTCCTCTGTGTTATAAATATCTCACTGACCTGATAACACTGAAAAGAGCACATGTAGGAGAATAAGGAAATATGTTCTCCTGGTACAAATTGCAGCAAGATGATTTAGGTTAGACGTTGGGGAAAAAAAAACCCTTTTTAATGGGAAAGGTAGTTGAGCCCTGGAATAGACTGCTTGTGGAGACCGTGGGCTCTCTGTCAGTGTAAGCACAAGTTAGAGAAACATCTGCCATGAGTGTCTTTTACAAGCCTTAGCTTCCCTTCGGAGGAGAGAAAAACCTCTGTTAAGAATTATTTTCAGGGAACTAATGTGATACACCTTTCATTAAAGATGTGTGTTAACATACTGCAGAACTCTTTTATTCTGGCTGCATTATACCGCGGTTAAGGCAATTTTCCAGCCTGCTGGAAGGCTTTCAGAAAGCTCCCACTTGTTTTTTCCTTGCATAGGCAATCTCATCTTTGGTCTGCATGGGATTACTTATGTAGTTAGACAAACAAATAGCATATATGATTAACTTTTTTTTCTACAATAGCTCTCCTTTTCTTTCTTTGCAAATGTATTGGACTTCTACTTCCAACCTTGCTATCCAAAGTAGGATCTTGTATTTAAGGTAAAAGTTAGCTGCTTCCCTCTCTCAACACCTCCAAATTCATCCCCAAACCAAAGTGATTTGACTTTCTTAATAAGACTGGTTATGGTACAGGTAGGGCAAGGGAAGTTAAGGTGAAATTCTGGCTCTTAGGAGCTGTGTATTGGCAAAAAGGAACACACCTAGGGACTGGAGATTACGATTAAGAAGGAGGTTTCATAGATCCCTAGTATCCTTACTTTTACTGATTCTGTGACCTTCCAGGGCTCCTAGTGGAAGTTTGGATGCTTTGACTGTGATTGGAGAACACCCAGTGCATCTTGAAACTGCAGGATAACCAATATGTAGGATGCCTGGGATGGTTTATTTTTCCTCTTTTTGCTGAGGCAAGCACTCAGCAAAACCTAAGTAATAACAGTTCATAGACTGTTAATACAAAATCCCCTGAGACTTCAGAAATGCCTTGCTCTGCCCTGCACAGTTTGATAGGTTATATTCTTTAAGAGTAGGCACCATTACCTGGACAAATCTTTGACATTTAATTCCACTAACCTCTGTCCCTACAGTGAATTACTCTTTCCCTCTCATGGCAGGTTATTTAGTGTAGCATATGATGCACATTTATGGTTTTTTTTTTCTTGCATTGACTCCATCCTCTGCACGTGTGGTGTTTCTTATTATCCTTGCCCACATGTTGCTTAAGCCCATCCTTCTTTAACTACATGCATACACATTTTACCTTTGCATGCATAAGCATGTAAAGAAGTCTGCCCCCTTCTAATTCACAAAGTTTTTCCGATTTTTCTTATTTGTATCTGTACATGTGTACAGGTATATGGTATGTCTTACTGTTGAGGTTAGTAATGAAACGTGATATTTGCATGTATTCTTGAGGCACTCTATAGTTGATCTAAAAATTTAAGTCAGAACATTTCTTTACATCCTATATTTCTTTCTCTTGGACAATTCAGAATGATTTTATTGGGATAATAAGGAAGGGACGTGTACTACTATGTTTGCAGGTTAGGTGATTCAGTGCACAGAAGGCTGTGTCAAGACTGTCATTGTTATCCTAATTTCATAATGTTGCCTGTGTAGTACAACACTGTGAAACGTGCCTGGCACACAGCCTTATAAACTCCCCTTTCTATGCAAGAGAACTTCTAGGTAATTATAGGTTGGGTTTGCCTATCTGATCTAATTTATCACTTAAGGGGTTATATCATGCCTGTTACAGAGATATCTAAGTGCTGCTGAGATTCTGTGAGATGTCTCTTTCATCAGCCACTTATTTCTATGATAAGTTAATGTTTGGGAGCTGAAATCCAGGCTGTTCTGTGCAGCATCTTAATCACAGGTCCCTACTGAGCCCTATGTGTGCAGTTATTCTGCTTGTCTGGTAGCTTCACTGAACTGCTTTGGGGGATTTGAGCTCAGTTACTTGAGAGCTGAAGTAGCACTGCAGAAATCTCTGTCTCTGATAATGATAAATTGACCTGTTTGGTCAATGAGTGGGAAGTCCAGGGCTGAACAGACATCAGGTGAGCATGTGAGTATATGCTCTTTATTTCCTTAGAAATTCACTGTCCACATCCAGGCTTACATGTTAGCATAAGTACGGACCATCTGCTGCCCTAGACCTGCCTTTTGTGGGAAAAAGGGGGCCACCAGTTGCTAGGGCAGTTTGCCAGCTTTATCCTGATGCTCAAAGTGTATTTAAAAATTAAAACATCTCCTCCCTGACCACTCAAGTACCAAAAAAATGAGATAGATCCACATACCCTGCTTGGTGATCCAAGCTGTGTGACTTCATGGGTGGAGGGAACATTAGGAGCAAGCTCTCCTTGGCATTTTTTGCCCTTGGGAAGGCAAATCAGCTGCCCAAACACTTCACCCACCTTCTCACAAATCCTCTGCCTTGTGCTCACCAGGGTGCTTTGTTCATGCTGCGGGGATAGATGGGGAAACTGCTGTCTCTGTGTGATTTCTTCTGCCTTTCTTCTCCCTCTACAAGACCCCAGAGTGGATTTTTCTTTCATGGCCAGATTAATTGTTTGTTTGTTTTGAAGGTGGCAAGTGTTTTATGTGAATTCTAGATGCTCTCAAATGCCAAACCCCAGCTGGGCTTTGAGTTTCACAGATTAACTGCTGACACCTAATGAGCCTTTAATGAGTGTGTCTCCCTCCCATCCTGTCATTTAAATAAATAAATGACTGAAATTTGGGGGTGGTGGGAGGAGTGTTGGATTGCAGTGGAATGAAGCTTTTCTGTTTACCCACCAAGGCAGGTACATGGCGAAGAGCAGTCATGCAAGCTTCCCACACACCCACACTGCCTCTGCCATCAGGTCAGCATTGTCTCAGCCCTGACTTAGAGGCCTTGCTTTGAGGATCATACAGGAAAGTTCCTTCTAAAGCTCGGCTTCCTAGTCCTCTCAGTTTGAGCTGCCAGTCAAGGTGCTAATTAGTAACAACTGTCATGGGGACCCAGGGAATTGAGAACAAAGGCAAGACTTTGATAGTTGAAAATATAGTTGATGTTCAGGTTTTTAGTTTTCCTGGAATTTTTTGCAAGAAATGGTCCACCATGGGCATTGGATGTGCTTAAATTCTTTAAGGACTCCAGTGGCTTCAAAACAGTTCTCATTTGTAGCAGTAGGTATATGGCAACTGAGTCCCAACCCCTTTTTTGACTGCTAAAGATATGGTCTCTATTTGCTTAGGAAATGGAAAATAAAGACTTCTAAAATTTCAATAGAAATTTATGGAAGTGATGAAAATCATGGAAAAAGAGCAAGATTTAAAAAAATTGAAGACTCTCTTTGGGTTTAATTTTCATGTGTCAGAAACACAAAGCAATTCCTTGTTTTCAGCTGGGGTATGTAACCAAGTCATTATGAAAGGACAAAAACAGGTATTTCAGTAAGGCCTTAGCAGGGCATAGCAAGAACTACTGTCGGCAAGCATCTCTCTCTGTGTTCTTCTCCTATGAAGACACTCCTGAAAATGCAGAACATCACCCTCTTCAGTTGCCTGTCTCTTGGAAGCACTCAGTCCTGACTAGGAATGGGCAGTCTTTTTACAGAAGAAAGAGTTATTTCTGAACAAAATCGGGTTTGGCTAAACTGAATTTGTTTGATGAATTTCTCTGAAAACAAAATAAGACAAAATTTTGAAGAAATAAAAAAATTCTGTTGTGACTTTTTCAAGTGAAATGGTTCACCTTCCATGTTTCAAAATGACATTTGTTTCATCATTTATATATATCTCCTCTTTTTTAGCAGGAGCACCCCCCCCCATAGTTATTGTGGCTCAAGTCAGCCTTTTTGTGAGACAACAAGCTGTGTTCCTGTTGTTTGGCTGAAAAGGTTGAAAGACATCATGTCTGTCTGGCCATGATTATAGTATTTCCGTGGTTATCCACTCAGTCTCCCAGAGGGTGAGATCATCCCAGAGATGAGACAACCCAGACATCTTTCTTGTTCTCTACTTCCCTCTCTTTTGAACCTACTTACTCAGAGCCTTCTCCCCAGAAATATTCTCCTCTTACAGAAGCCATGAGCTTGGGTACTCCAGAGTGGTCCTTCTACTCAGTCCTTCAGTAGGTGTGATTGATGCAAAGGGATGGGACAACTAAAAGTCTGTCTTCTGTGGTTTGTGTCTCCACAGGTGGGGAAATGGAAAGAAAAAAAGTTGCAGATGAAGTATTATGTGTGGCCACGCTTTGAGCTGTATCCTGACTCTGAGGAACGTGAGGATGATCACCTGAGTATTGTGACCTTGGAAGAGGCACCATTTGTCATTGTGGAGAACGTGGACCCCCTAAGTGGCACCTGCATGAGGAATACGGTCCCTTGCCAAAAACGCATAGTGACTGAGTATGCATCCCTGGGTTTTTCTGCCCCTATTGGGCTGTCTCTTCTCAGCAGAATGTAGAGTGTCTGTTGGGCCAATAGCATTATAACCTGATAATCCTTTTTAGAAAATCACGTCCATTTGCCCAGCCTGTCCTGTGTCCATTCATGACTGGCCTTTTTGGGATAATCATTGTAGTGTGTCCCTTCACCCTCCAGCACAGAGAGCACAAGAAAAATTGTTCATATTATGCTGTGGGAGGGGGAGTGCAAACTGACAACAGAAGGGAATTAAAGGAGTTTCTTCCAGTCTTTTAACCTATTATTATTGTGACGGTTCAGGAACAAAACTGATGAGGAGCCGGATTACATGAAGAAATGCTGCAAGGGGTTCTGCATTGACATCCTCAAGAAAATCTCAAAGTCTGTCAAGTTCACCTATGACCTCTACTTGGTGACTAATGGCAAGCATGGGAAAAAGATCAATGGAACGTGGAATGGAATGATTGGAGAGGTCAGCAGGAAAGGGGGGCCATGGTGGGCTTTATCCCTGGGCTAGGTGACATGGGTCAGGTCTAGTCTCCCATCATTATTGAGTACCCTTTTGGGGCAGGGACAGAGATGACTCTAGAAATGATTGGCCTTTCATGGCACTGGGTGAATTAATCTGCTTTGATACTCTGACCGTGACTACCTTTCCTGTTTGATGATTAAATATTATTCTCTATGGTCTCACAGATTTAGCCTGTACAGTCTTAGAAACAGGCTGATACCCATGCACTCTAGATTATGCTTATGTTGTATATAAGGTGCATAAAGAATGAAATAAGACTTTGCAGTGTTAGAGGGAGGATAAAGCAAGGACAGAAAAATGAGATAAGACGTCTTCTTTGTGGATGATGTGTTTATCCTAAGACCTCTGTGGGTTTATTTTTTGTACACATACCAGCTTTGAGTAGACGATTAATGTCTATAGGTTTCCTGAAAGAAGAAAGTGTCCTGATGAAAGATTAGACAGGAAAGATGTTACAAACAATATAGGGAATGGGATTACAGGAGTAAAAGGATTGTGTTGAAAGGCAGGAAGATGAGAAGGGGCTTGACTGTGGTGGTTGAGAGCTGCCTTGTGTCTGTGTGTGATCTCTTCCTTTCCTGCCTCCAGGTCGTCACCAAGCGGGCCTATATGGCTGTGGGATCCCTCACCATTAATGAGGAGCGTTCAGAAGTGGTGGATTTCTCTGTGCCCTTCATTGAAACGGGAATCAGTGTCATGGTGTCACGTAGCAATGGAACTGTCTCACCTTCTGCCTTCTTAGGTATTGGTTCAATCTAAAATTAAAACTTCACCCAGTGTTCATAAAAAAATTAGGTGAAGGTTGCTTGTGATTCTTAGCCTGAAAGCTCCTTTTTGGGAGTACCTGTGGGACAGGTATATAAAAATATACTGTGTTGTTCTAAATCCCAGGTTAGCAAAATCTGGGCAAATGCAAAGAGGCGCTGCATAGGAGTTCCAAGTCAAGGCATTTTTCAGCAATTGTATGCCTAACCCCAGAAAAGAATGGGCTCACTCAGAGTTGTCACCTACGCTGCAGCATGTGGTTTCCCAGTGACTCAACTAATAGTATGTTCAAGGAATGTAGGCCAGAGGAAAATTGATTCAAACCTTATAGCTGGTATGCCATAGCACTTAGTGGTAGCGATTAGAAATAAATTGTTGCACTTTGAGAGACATTATTTGTAAAGACGTTGTTAACTTGACCCTCCCTTGATAGAGCAACTAGTAGAAGTTAGAGATCTAATAGATCTTTTTAAGAGCAGTTGAGCCATCAGTTCTGTGCTGACACTGTGTCTTCCAATAAAGGCATTTCTAATGTCCTTCAATGGTGGAAGACAATCAGAGAATGCAGGAATGATACTGCATTTCCCCAAGACTTTCATGTCTTCCTTGTATCTACTGTTTGGATTTATAAAATGCTTTATGATGCAGCAAACACAGAATATGAGTTATAGAACTACTGTATGCTCTCTGCCAGAGTCCCAAGAACAGTTACAAACAGAAATAACTTTATATGGGTAATGACATTTTCCCAGAACTTTTTAAGTAGCAGTTTCATGACTAGTCACTCTTTGGAGTTTTTGCCCTTAGGCAAGTCCACCAATATTGCTGGGGTATGTAAAAACAATGTTAAAGATAACTCTAAAATTTTAAACTGCGATTTAATTGACGTTGCAATATTGGTTATACTGTGGAGCAAAATTCTCTGTTTCTTTGCTCTGGTTAAGTCCCATCTTTATCTGTTCAGACTTGGAGAAGGAGAAAACCTGGCAGAGATCAAATGCTTCCAGAACATGAGCACTAACATTTCTAGAATGAGCCAGTGTTCCCATTGCTTCAGAAATGGAATAACTGAAAAAAACTGCTGTTGTTATGACTGAACGTTAGAAATTTGGAGATGCTCTTTGGCTCAATAGCATCTTGAAAGTTGGATGCTTGTCTGGAACTCTGCCAGTTCTGCTTGATTTTCCTCTCTCTCTCCAGATGGTGCTGGAGGACTTCCTGGGAACAATCTTTTATCAATGCATTTTATTTTATCAATGCATGCTACAATGGCTGCATATAGTTCCAGATGGAGCCATGTGTCACAAATGGAACAGTACGATGGAATGCAGTCATTACAGAGGCAGAAACTATAGTTCTCTTAGTTCAAGAAATTTTTCAGAAACAGGTTGAAGGCTTTGTTTTAAATTCTGCTTTTTTCCCAACCCAGTTTGGCCCACACTGGGGTGCTCTGAAAAGCAAAGGAGATGAGGTGTTATCAGGTCTTTGACCACGGTTTTCTCTTCCTCTCCAGAGCCTTTCAGTGCTGATGTATGGGTGATGATGTTTGTGATGCTGCTTATCATTTCTGCGGTGGCCGTCTTCGTCTTTGAGTACTTCAGCCCTGTGGGCTATAATCGGTGCCTTGCTGATGGCAGAGGTAAGGGAAGCCATTTCTTGCTATGATCCTCTCTTGTTTCCAATCCCAGTTCCTTTGTAGGGTGTTCCTTTGCCTTGGACATGATACGGGTCTAGCCCACTCTGAGCTTTGCATTCAGACTAAAGAGGGCAGGGATGGAGGCGGAAAACAGTCTCTGAAGAGAGCAGATGTGTATAATGGATAATTTGCTTGGCCCAAGAGACGGAGCTGTACTGCCTTTTATGTCTGAAGCACATACCAGCTCAACTTGTTTCTCATTGAGGGAAAATGGGCCCTGGTAGTCAGTGCTGGCAGGGTCTGTGATGTTGCACTCTCTGAAACAGTCAAAGGCCTCAGCACTGTCAGTCCATCCCTCAGTACTACATCTCCCTGGAGAGTAAGCCACCCTGCCAGCCTCCCAGCATAGTGCTATGTCCTCCAAACTCCGCATCTGTCACCTGGTTGTGTCTCTCCCCTGCTTGGCTCTCTGGCTTTCTAAGACCAACTGAGAAAATGGGAAGCTCATTTTCTTGGGAGTGAGTGAAGAATTACTTTGCAAGGGCAGCAGGAATGATGGGAACAAGTGAGTGGTTCATCTCCATGGTTCTGATCTTCAGAAGGCAGCCAGATAAGTTAAAGAAAGGACAGAAAGACAGTGTGAGAGACAGCCTTTTTTTCCTTATTGAGATGAAGACAATTAACAAGTTGAGTCTTCTGTAGTCTGTGTATCTTCACTTCCTGATGAATCCGCCCTTCAAACCTTTCTGGGTTTATTGGTCCATTCAGAATAGTGGAAGGGAGACAGTTACTGGAAAATGCACTCATCTGCTCCCCAGTCTAGTACTTTGAGTGAATTTATGCCATCGAGTTAGGGAGGAGTGAAAATAAAAAGTGTTAATGAGAACGTAGGCAGAATGACATGCATGGGGAAGTGGAGAACTTGTCTCTTAACATGGAGCTGGGAAGGGCTTTTATGGCAACTGATCATGGCCCCATGGATTTGTGGACATAAGTAAGTATTGATAAACCTGTGAGTTTTTTGAGAAATATTAATACACATGTGGAAATGGAACCAGTTTTTAGTACAGGTTCTGTGCAGTTATGTACAGTTGTGCAGTTTTTAAGGCAGCTGCACTGCAGCTGCTGTTATCAATATTTCTGAGTAATTATAAATGGTATGGCATGATCAGGCAGATATAATCCCTGACAGATGTAATGTGAAGTTATAGAAACGCGCTGCAGAGACTGCAGTGCTGCTTTTGTTGATGAACACCCTGGCTAATTTGAACTATGGCTGCATTTGAACTTTGGCAGTATGCCCCTGCCTCCCACACCTGCATTTGCTCTTTACAAACATCAAGATTTTTCTCTCTAGGGTCAAGCGGACAGGCCCTGATCTAGTCCCTAAATAATGTTGTTCTGTTGTTTGGGCAGTCAAAGTTGGAGAGCTCAGAAGGATTCTAGCTCCCTGGTTTAGATTGGAGTCTCCCATTACAGTCTTGGTTTGTGGCTGACAAGGTAACTGTGGAAGCACATGATATGATCAGTGGAGAGAGGAAGGCTTTAAGAGGGAACTTCTCAAGGTTTCCTTTCACCTTCCATCACTGATATTTTTCAAGCCTTTGTGTCTTGGGGCAGATTAGGTAGAAGGGATATAAAAATACCGTTCCAGCATGTACAAAACACAAAGACTGCCAAACCATGGTTCCTGTAGAAACATTGTCTCCCTGGTGTCTAGAGGCACCAGTTTTGCCTGGTGATGATTCTGCACTGAACCTGGTGTGCAGTTTCCTGGGTGCAAAATTAACCCCTTGCGTTGTTCAGTTGTACTTAAAGTAACATGGTTAGTGCTTTCAGATGATCTGTGCTATGTGCTGCTCAGGGTTTTGGAGAAGCGTGTCAAAGCTTTCTACCCTTTTGCTATTCTGCTGGAGTCAACCTTAACCACAGGCAGCAGCACTAGGCTCCAATCAGCCTACCCAAGCAGATAAAGCATGAGGTGCTGATCAGGTTGGCAGATGCTTGAACTGCACCAGAGGATTCCCATCCTAAGAGGATCTTCATGGTGTCTGAAGCAGGATCCTGGAGTAGTTGCATCTGCATTCTCCCTATCAGCTCTTCTTGTGCTCAAGTTGAGGAAATTTTGTTTTAGGTTCCCACTAATAGAACCAGCATGTGCCAGGGGTATGAGACTGCTGGCAGACAGGTGCGATTTCACAAGTTTTCAGATGTAGTCCTTCATGAGCACACATGGCTTCTGGAGTAAGAGTGAGCTTCCCTGCTGAAAAGTGAGTAAGGGGAAGACAGGAGCTTTTAAAACACTGAATCTGTTCCTGAACTATCTGGGGCAGAGCTGCAGATTTTTCTGAGGTAGACCAGAGTATATATCACTGCTATGTACTTTTGATACAGAACAGAGGGAGCTGTGTTCTTCCCTCGTTCATGTGTCTTTAGCAGAGTGGGTAATGAAACACTCTTGCAGAAGTATTTGTAGAGCCCTGTTGTTTCACATGGTGCTCTTCCTTGGACCTGTACAAGTACAATGCAAGCCATGTTTTACACAGGTGTGTGCTGGGAGCTCAGGGACATCACGCTTGAGCAGCTAGAAATGAGGAGAGAATTTTTCTGAGCAACCTGTATTTCTGGTGACAACACTTGAACCAAAATTAAATGTTTGGGCTTCTAGATACTTCAATCAAAGTGAAAATCTCTGAGACAGAATAAATATGGAAATCTGAGGCCAGTTTTGAAAAATGATTTTTCAGGATGCACTTCTGTGATATGGTCATGAACATCGGGGAGTGCAAATGTGGACATTCACCTCACAAATGGGAATAGATACCACTCAACTCTAAAGGCAAGATGTGTGCATGAATGGAAATGCAGACCACTTACTCTCAGATGCTCACTGTGGGATCTTGTTTCTTAATCACTCTAGAGCCAGGAGGTCCCTCTTTCACCATTGGCAAAGCTATCTGGTTGCTGTGGGGGCTGGTATTCAACAACTCTGTGCCAGTACAGAATCCCAAAGGTACCACTAGCAAGATCATGGTGTCGGTGTGGGCCTTCTTCGCTGTCATCTTTCTGGCCAGCTACACTGCCAACCTGGCTGCCTTCATGATCCAAGAGGAATACGTGGACCAGGTGTCTGGCTTGAGCGACAAAAAGGTAATAGATCCACCCAAACCCTCAAAGCAGCCTTTTCCACAGAAGAGGCTGCTCCAACCTCTTTTCTTTGCTTTCACTAGGAAGGTGTGCCGGTGTTTTCATAGTCACATCATAGCTTTTAACCCTGGTTTAAATAGCACAACTGTTCTTCATTGGTATTCAGTTGCACTTTTACATGTTTTAAGCACTTCAGGAATGAATTATAAACAGAACTGAACTGTGCTTGCTTGCATGATCCCAAGCCACACCTTAACTGTCAGCAAGAAATGAATTAATGGAGCTTTGGAGACGTGTACAATGGCTGTAACCTGTTTTTTCAGGATGAAATAATTTGTCTGTGCAGGAATACTGGCCATTAGGCTAGCAAGTGGGATCTGCTAATTTAATCTGGGGAAAAGTTCTGCCTGTGGGGGTAAATCAGCATGGCTTTGATGATTTCCTATTGCTTGCACTTAAAGTTATACTGTCATTTTTTCAAGGCGTTTGGAGGCTTAGCACAAGAAATTGTTTCCTGTTCAGACTGTTTCACTGCCTTGTCTATCTGTACTGCATTTTGTCCACGCAGAGCATTGACTTCTGCTGGACTCTGCACACTTGAGGATTTTGAGAAGATTGTTGATGCATGCATGAGGGTATAAAGCTTTACACACTGCTTTATTTTTTGTGGTGATGTTACTCACAAGGAATGTTGTGAGGCTCAATTGCCCATGCTGAGTTTGTTACTCAGTCACTGAGGCTGCTTGAGGGGTCATGCCATTGTAGGGCAGCCAAATAGCAATAGGTTGCGCACAGTGCTTTTGGGGGATAGCAGCAACAAGAGGGCTGCAAGTGTGAGTTGCTGCTGCTGGACTGGTTATAGTTACTGACTCTAGTGTCCCTCATACCAGTCTAGAAATCAATTGTGTCCAGGTCCCCTGTATATACAGTGTCCTATGCAGCAGGCTGGAAATTCTGTGACAAATTAATTTTTAAGAGTTTTTCTTTCCTATTTTGTTGGTTTTTCCTGAAATGAAACACAGCACAGAATAAAACAATCCATGCAGAAGTGCTCCTGTTATTTGTTTTAATTTTGACCTCAGTTTGTTTCACACTCTCTTCACATTTGCAGTGTGCTATGTTGAGGATGGGGTGGAGCGGAGGATGTTTTTCTGCCACGTGGAGATTGTTGTGGAGACTCCTTAGAAGCTGTGGGCTCCTTCAGACTGAAAGATACTGTTCAAAACCAGCCAGCCCTATCAGAGTTAACATTAGGTTGTCATCATTAGGTTTTCAACCTTCTGAGCTGAATGGGATAATTGGTACCTGTGATCTATTGTTTCAGGCTGTGCCTAGGCTCATGGAGAGAGCTATGCTTTCATTCTCATGTTTTTAAGATATTCTTCATACCTGCAGAGATATGTGAATAAAATATCAATTGAAAGGGCTAACTTCTGGAACTTCACAGAGCCTTTGGTTACAAGTTTCTGGGCCTATCTTAGTTGATTTCTTTGTGGGCCCACCTGTGTGTATTGGTCTACTTTTCTTTGCCATGATACCTGTACTTGCTTTTGCTATCCTAAAGCATATGTGCCTTGTTTCTTGGAGAAGAGGAGGGCCACAGTACATAGAGCATTGTGGTGTGCCTCAAACACTGCTGCTATTGCAAGTACAATATTCGTGTAAGATTATATTCTACCAGAGCATCTTAAATCAGATTAAAACTGGCTGGTGAAACTGGAGGCTAGCAGCTGCCTTTGGAGAATTAAGACAGGTGGCACTAACTCTGTGCAAAACATGTGAGTAAATGAGCTTGATCTACTAGGCTCATGGATTTCCACTCTCTGAACATACAGAGGGCCCAGCAGAACATGGGAGCAGTCATCCAGGCATTTGCCATACTGCTTCAAGATGCCCTGGTTTGGGAGGAATTCACTTTTCTGAATCTCATGTTTTCCCTTTTCCGGGACCTACATAACTGCTTGCAGCTCACTCACCCTCTATACACTACTTAGCCAGGATGAAGGGTGCAGCCACGTCCAGGACACGTGGAGGTGTGCTGTACCCTACCTTCCTTTTCCTGCTGGCTTAAACCCATTTTAGACTTTCAAAGGAGGCAGTCACTGTCCAATGCCAGGTGGGAATGACTGCCTTTTCCAAGAGGAAAAACTATTGCTTCTAGTCTCATTTATTTCCAATGTCTGATCTGGTGTCCATAGCGATTTTCCTGCAGATCAGTCTCTTGGCCTTCTCTGTCAGATGGTAAGGGCATCTGTGTCTAGCACAAGGAGTCAGCAGAGGATGTAATCCAAGCCGACAAGCAAAAGGGATAGTTATTTTAAGGGATATTGTTTCTACTTGCCTAGACCCAGATCTGCTTGCAAATGTCTTTGTAGTATGACAGTACCTGGGGAAGGTGTCCCACTGGCACTGTAGAGCAGCCAAAATGCCAGATGCACTCACAAAATCCATTACTGCGCCTGGCTAGGGTACACTTGTCAAGGTCAAGCTGGCTACATTCTGTGACAGCTACCCTGAGGGTCTCCTTGGACCCTCTTCCTTGGGCCTTGCCTGGCAAGAACCACTCCGAGAGGTGCCTGCGGCTGCTGATGTGCTGCTTCCCCCGAAAAACAGGCTGAAACACCCCAGATGTCTCGGGACTTGGATGGTGTCTTGGCCTGGTCCAGCACTGACTTCCTAATGACATGCTAGACAATGACTAATGTCATGTCCTTGCTGTGCTGTGTGGACACTTGAGCAGGTCTGTCTGAGCTGGGCTGGAGTGGATGCCTCTGTGCCAGAGTATCAACTTGAAATAAGGATGGCTGGTACTGAGCTTGGTGACCTCTGCCGCTCTTTCTCTGTCCCAGGTGATGCTCACCTTGCTGAGTACCACCCTTTAGGCCTAGCTGGCTCAAAACAGGTTCCAGAACTTACCCAGAAACCCACCTAATGATGGCTGTTATTTTCCCCTTGTTAACCTTTGGAGCTGCTAAATCATATGTCAAGCTATAGCTCTTAATGCTGGGGCAGCTGTGGGCAGTTTGAGGGAGGAGAAACCTGTTCTACCCTGAGAGCAGTACTGGCCCTGTGAGTCCTGCAGATAAAGTGCTGCTCTGACAGCATCTCCCTTCCAGCTCCCTGTGATCATGGCACGCTGAACCACTTTCCTCCTGCACCTGGTGCCAAACCAGCACCCACTGCCCCTGCTGGTCCGCCTTGTGCAGCAGAGGGGCTTGATGTGGCCCTGGCAGGGTCAGTGCCATGCTGTCCATATCAGCTCCCCATCTGGAGCTCTACCCCTTGGTGGGACTGATGGCAAGTCCAGCTGGAGCATCCTTGCATATGCTACTGGGCTGCATCCATCTAGGATTCATGTGGGGGGCTGCTACCACACCCTGACCCCCTGTGAAAGCCCTGGTCATAAGACAGCCTGTCGCAGAATACTGCAGTCAACTCCTAGGTCTGGATTTCATCTGACTGTAATCAGGAGATAAAACCCAATTTCCATTAACGGGGGAGCTTCAGACACATTAAAGAAACAAGCGCCTGCGGTATTTCAGTCTAACGAAGGCAATAAATAAGGCAAGCTTATATAAAATGAACTAATGTGTGAAGTAATCTAATAGCTATACGTAAGTTCCATTCATATACAGTAGTAATAGAATAAAAGCAAATGTGGACAGCCAGCAGGGCATTTAGAGAAAATAATTTAGAATGCAGTAGGTTAATAATAATAATAAAAAAGTAGTATCCTTTCCTACAAATTAGTTGCAAATGCCAAAGAAGCTAATAAAGTATCAAAATGGTAATTTTGTAATTGACATAGAAAGGAGATAAATGAATTTCTGCATGCCTGCAAATAAATATAGATTGCTGAAATTTCGTGTATATTTGATTTACTTGCTTTTTAAGATGTTAATGAAATGTTGAGGCAAAGGGCCTGTTTCTATTTAGCATGTCAGTTATTTTTTTTCAATAGATATGTGAGGGTTTTGTTTTGTTTGTTTGTTTTTTGGTTTTTTTAAAATAAATTTTGGAGTTAGAACTGGCCAATATTTCTATTGAAAAAAGGATCTGAAGAGAGCATAAGAAGGCAGAAGGAAGCCATGGTATTTTCTAAGGTAGCTCATTTTAGTATACTTGAAACAAAAAAAACTTATATTTTGACATGTATTTTGACATGGCATTTTCTAAGGGCACTACTCACAAAATTGGCCTACATTTAAGGAAAGAAAAGAACAGGATTTTTTTTCTGTAGCAAAGGAAAAGGACAGAAGGAGATAATTGGAAGACAAAACAACACACACAGTTCTGAGGTGAATGAAATATTTCAGGTTGATACAAAGCAAAAGCCTCACTGAAAAACCAGCAAAAAAACTCCCCAACCATTCCCCTACACACCCCCCCTCCCCCCACCAAAGAGGATCTGCTCTATTCCAGCAGTAATAGATGCTTGGCTGTAAAACTGAAAAATGAATTATTTCCCACATTGTACTCTGCAGCACATTAAATTGAAATTATACAAGGATCCCAAATATGCAGAACACTTAAGCATGTGCTTAACTTTGCGCTCATGGGTGGTGACATTAAAGTCCATGGGCTATTATTCACATGATTGAAGTTAAATGCTTTTCTGAGCTTGCAGCTTTTGTACAACAAATACCTTTTTTTTGAGAAGTCTAGGGAAATGCAGAGCAGATATCTTCAGCTAGACATTTTTCAAGAGGACTAAGAGTAGGGGTCAGTCTTGTACTTAGTGAGGTCTGTATGGGGAAGATTATCTTAACTGGATGGCTTGGAGGCAGTACAAATCTTCCATGGGATTAAACATTTACTATCAACAGACATTTGTGGTAATTTCACACATTTCAGTAGGATACAAAGGAATTTTTATGTGGTGGTGTCCAAAAGCAGAAAATATGCAATCCTTTCAACAGCAGTATGATTTTTATTCTCAGGTCACCTTTGTGGTGATATGAATTAGCTGGACAGAAGTAAGACCATGCCACTTCCAATTCTGTCCTCTTGTGATAAATCATAAACTTTTCCAAAATGTGTAGTGTCTGGAGCACTTTACTTGACAAAAAAACACACCAAAAATAAAGAAGATTTTGAATCTCCAAACCTTATGTCATGAATTAGGGTTGAATTTCTTTCCACAGTGCTTCCCTGGTGTGACAACTTCCTGTAAATAAGTTGAACTATACCTTTTGCATAAATCTGACCTTTATCAATAACATTAGTGGTATTGACTAATGCTTATTGTAAGAAACATTGGTTCATAATGAAGTGCAGAAAACTCAGAGCTCCAGTAGTCTGAAATTTTATGGCTTAAAGTCTGATTATTTCTCTGCATCTCCTTGTGAATCATCAGTTGCTATAGTATGAAGTATTTGCAAATACCTTGCAATGTAGTTATATATTGTGTGCAATTACACATAATACATTTGTGTATTATGTGTAATTACATATTATGCTAAAGTTTTCATATTAATAAATAGCTATTAAATAGCTACAGCATATTGATGTTAGTAATAGATCTTTCTAACTTGTGACTTACATGTATTGTGTACATAAATATGATCTCAGATAAATTTTTGCAGTTGCAAATGAGTCTGTTTATCTCAGATTTAGACATTCTGCACTCTTTGGATTGGGATGATTTTTATGCTGAGATCTTTGGAACAAACCTCTGTGCCTGTGTACTGAAATGTGATTCAGTAGTTTTAAGACTATAAATGTTTAAAGTCAGTGGGTTTTCAAGCATGTTTTTATTTCCACCCTCTTCAATCCTACGTTGTCATTCTCCCTCTTTTTCTTAAGCTCAGCACTGTGTAGTGCAAGAAGGCTGTGAGGTGCTTTAGCCTTGCCTTGGTCTCTCAGGATTCTCTCTTTTTCTATTGATCTGGAGGATTCCCCTGATATCAACACAGGCTGGGGGATGAAGGGGTCAAGAGCAGCCCTGCAGAGGAGGACTTAAGGGGTGCAGGTGGATAAGAGGCTGGACATGACTCGGCAATGTGCGCTTGCAGCCCAGAAAGCCAGTTGTGTCCTGGGCTGGATCAGAAGCAGTGTGGGCAGCAGGTCGAGGGAGGGGATTCTGCCCCTCTCTCTGCTGTGGTGAGACCCCACCTGCAGTGCTGCATCCAGCTCTGGGGTCCCAGGCACAGGAAGGACATTGACCTTTAGGAGCAAGTCCAGAGGAGACCAAAATGATTAAAGGGATGGAGCACCTCTCCTATGAGGAAAGGTTGAGAGAATTGAGATTGTTTAGCCTAAAAATAGAAGGGTGACCTAATTGTGGCCTTCCAGTACCTGAAGTGAGCCGACAGGAAAGACAGAGAGAGACTTTTTATGAGAGCATGTAGTGACAGGGCAAGGGGGAATAGTTTCAAAGTGAAGGAGAGAAGGTTTATAAATTAGGTGTTAGGAGAAAAAATCTTCAGTGTGACTGTGGTGAGACACTGGAACAGGTACCCAGAGAAATTGTGGATGCCCCATCCCTGCCAGCGTTAGAGGCCAGTTTGGATGGGCTCTGAGTAACTGGTTTAGTGAAAGGTGTCCCTGCCCACATCATGAGCACTGGGACTAGATGATCTTTAATGTCCCTTCCAACACATCCCATTCTGTGATTTAATGGCAGCAAATATTTGCTTTTGGATTCAGTTTTAAAAATGCAGTTTAAGTTGGGAACTTGAGCAGGTAAGACGCAAGTCAGGGGGATAGTCAGAGTAAGACTGTAGGCTTAATTCATCCTTGCTGGAAAGGTAAAAATGCAAACCCTCCGGCTTTGCTGGAGGTGTAGATGGGACTAGCTGGATGAGGGACATTGGTGATGGTTCTTAGCTTGAAGCTTTTGCATTCCCCCTGCCACACTGTCCTGGCCTTTCCCAGACCTTGACCACCACTGACCCTTTCTTTTCATCTTCCTTTTAACCAGTACTTGGAGCTGTTTCTTTGGAGGTGCCGGTTAAATTCAGTTTCTTCTGTGCTAATTGCTTGGTAGTCCGGAAAAAACTGTCTTTGGAGAGTTACATAAGGGGAAGAGGGAGGGGGGGAAAGCAAAGGATTGTCCTGCTTCTCACATCAGTGTAAGTCAGTGGAGAGGGAAGCAATGAATATTTTTATTTATTATTTATACGGTTCCATAAATGTACTTGGCACTTTGCAGTGAAGTAAAAGACAATGGCCCTGCCACCAGAATTTGGCAGCCTGGGAGATGAGATCTGGCCTTCTTCAACTGAATGATCAGAGCTGAATTGCTGGTGGGTAGGGATGGGAGGATGAGATCTACAGGATTTTCTAAAAAACTGACAGCTTTTCCCCCTGCCTTTTCATTGCTGCTGCCTAGCTACTGTGACATTTAAAGTTATATGTATGTACATATACTTGATAAATATTTGGCAGGTTGTATCTTCCCAGGCATTTTTACTTTCCTGCATGGAAAGAAGCCCTGCTTCTCCCCGGCCTTTGGCTACTCAACTTCCTCTAAACCTTAGGGGACCAGAAGACTTGTTTGCTTCAGGTATACCTGGTTCATTTCCCTGGGACTCAGAATGGAGTGATAGAACTTCATTCCTCTGCAGTCTTCCACTTGCAGGTGGGAGGCACCTTTCATCAGAAGGCTAAAGGAAGGCATTATCTCCTGCCTCTGTGAAGGTACTGGAATGCTCCAGCTGTCCCACCTTTTTTGCTTTGCCTCCCTACCTTTCAGAGGTGCTTAAGAAACTGCACTTTTCAGATTACTTGGATGAAAATTCTGACCCCTGTGCAGTCTTTGGGAGGTTTGCCAGACCTGTGCAGGGTTTCACCCTACTGCATGGTTGTTAGTACCCACATAACAGTAGGTTGGCTACTATTAGTACTCAGAGACAGGAGGATCTGACCTTCCTTTGTTAGTGAAAAATGGAATTGCTCCCCCACTGAACTTCTGTGAATTTCTCAGTGTTTCATAATTTGTTAACCACCTGTCTCATGTGCAAACAAAACAGATTTCAAATTCCTCTGGACTTACCTGCCGCCTCTTCTCTAAAGGTCTTTTTCATCAGTTAATGTTCTCCCTCTGAATGAACCTCTACACTTCTAATGATATTAACATGAGTTTAGTAATGGGCGTCTTTCTGCCTCACTAATTTCTCTTTTGTGTTTGCCTGGGATTATTTAGTGTATGCCTTTTGGCCCATTGTGTTTAGCTTCCAAGGAGGCTGACTTTCAAGGATGAAATACATAGCATGATTTGATGCTGGGATAAACTGATGATCTCCATCCTCTACATACATGCAAACAAAAGTTAAGTGTATTGTAGCTACAATTTCATAGCCCACTTCATTGCAACAGATATGACTGCAGTTGCCTGATATCACATATACTAATACTTGAGCTGTGTAAGGAGCTTTTGTCTCTGACTGGTGAAGCTCAGTGATTCCACTACAAGTCTTTTCTGGTCACGTTTGGGGAATACATAAAAGTGTGACTGACTTGAAGCCTATATACTGCCAAATGTGTCCTGAGGAAGTTTTAAAGCTTAAGTGTTACCTTTTGGGTGGAGAAGCTGCACAGAGCCTGTATAATATTCACACACTTGGCAAACCCAGAAGACACCTGGTTTGCTGGTGGTGAGTGGACTCCGTCTATACGTGGTGGTCTGATCCTGAAGTGGCCTCTCCGGCCTGATATATCTGTAGTGCCTGTGTCAGGAGAAAGGCAGTCTAGTGGCAGCATGCACACATACGTGAGTCTGTGGAAGATGTGGGATCCCTGAGATTCTGTCTGTTCAGGGTGATGCTGCACTGCCCAAGGTTTTCAGTCTTCGATCCTGTGCAGAAGCAGCACAGAGCAGGTCTCTACACAGCAATCCAGCTTGCAAAGAGGCTGCATAATGCTATTGTGTGCATTGCTCTGGCAATAAACGCATGTGATGGAGGCTTCTTCCACCAATTGGATCTCTCCTTTCATCTCAGTTATTTTGCAAGGACAACTATTTTTATAGCTGCTATATTAGAACTCCTTTCTTTTGCTTTCACCTGCCCTCCCTCACCTCTGCATTGTCATTAGGTTGCTTTGTTCCCTTTCCTGACCCACACGTGTCCCTATTTCACCAACAGACATTCATAGATATTTTTCTTTCTTGTTTGTGGGTCTGACCCACACTACATTTTCCTTTAAAAGTGACTTTAATCTAATTCCTTGCCAACTTTGCTGCAGTCAGCTGCACTAACTGATAACTCCTTTCTCGGACTTATCTAGAACAATTCATGGGTGAAAGCACTATGCAAAGCAAGACAGAGAATTTGAAACATCACTGAGTATTGAATGATAAGATAAACCACAAAGCCAAAGTCTGAGGGAGCACAAGGTAATTTTATGCCCTCCCAAAACTGACATACTGGATTTGGTGTTGTTCATTCTCTTCTTTTTAATTTTCCTTTTTTTTTCTTTATAAATCAAGGCAGGTATTGTTTGACTGTTGAAGACAAGAAACTGGAGTTTTGCTACAGCAGTCTTAGGGTTGATTTCTGCAACTGGCCCCACAATCAGGAAGAGTTGATGAGGTGACTGGATTCACAGGATCACAGAATGTGCCAAGTTGGAAGGGATCCATAAGGACTAAGTCCAACCCTTAGCCCTGCACAGAACCATCCCCAAGAGTCACACCACATGCCGTAGAGTGTTGTCTAAATGCTTCTTTAACTCTGTCAGGCTTGGTGTTGTGACCACTTCCCTGGGGAGCCTGTTCCAGTGCCCAACCACCCTCTGGGTGAAGAATCTTTTTCTAATATCCAACCTAAGCCTTCCCTGACACAGCTTTGGGCCATTCCCTCAGGTCACCACAGAGAAGAGATCAGTGTTGGCCCCTCTTCTTTCCCTCACAAGGAAGTTGTAACTGCAATGGGGTCTTCCCTCAGTCTCCTCCGGGCTGAACAGACCAAGTGACCTCAGCTGCTCTTCATACAGCTTCCCCTCAAGGCCCTTCACCATCTTTATTGCCCTCCTATAGATGCTCTCTAATGCCTTAACATCTTTCTTAAATTGTGGCACCCAAAACTGCACACAACATTCCAGGTGAGGCCATCCCAGTGCAGAGCAGGGTGGGACAATCCCCTCCCTTGACTGACTGGCGATGTTTGCCTGATGCCCTCCAATTGCTCACCCACTACAGGATGTGTTTATCCAGTTGTGTGCTGGACATTTTGTCCAGAAGGATCCTGTGAGAGACACTATCGAAAGCTTTACTGAGATCCTAAAAGATTACATCAGCTGGCTTCCCTTGATCAGCTAGGTGAGTTANATTCCCACAGTGATAAACTGGTCCCAGCCACTATAACTAGGACAACTTTCCTCTCATGAAGCCATGCTGGCTGGGACCAATGACTGCATTGTCTTTCAGGTGTTTTTCAATACCTTCCAGAATAATCTTCTCCATAACTTTACCAGGCACTGAAGTGAGACTGGCAGGCCTGTAGTTCTGGAGTCCTGCTTCTTGCCCTTCTTGAAAACTGGGACAACATTCACCAGTTTCCAGTCAGCTGGGACCTCTCCAGATTCCCAAGACCGCTCAAAAATCATCAAGAGAGGTTTTGTAATGACATCAGGCAGCTCTTCAAGGATTCTGGGATGAATTCCATCTGTCCCCATAGATTTGTAGGGATCCAGCTGGAGCAGCAGATCCCACATAATTTCAGGGTCAACTGGGAGTTGATAATTCTTGTACTTATGGTCCTCCAGCTCCTTGGTCTGCCATTTGCATTGAAGACAGAGGCAAAGAAAGCATTAAACACCTCTGCCTTGTCTCTGTCCCTGTTTTTGTGGTGACCATACTCATTGGTAAAAAGCAAATGATATTTCTATACTGCCTATTGCCATTAATGTATTTGAAAAAAACTTTTCATTGTCCTATATTTCTGGATGTCTTCGACTCCAGCTGAACCCTGGCCAAATGAATTTTCTCCCTACAACGGCAAGCAGAATCTCTGTATTCTTCCCATGTCACTTGACCTTGCTTCCACTGGGTAGACATTTTCCTTTTTTGCCTTATTTCCAAGAGAAGATCCCTGCTTAGCCAAGCCGGCCTTCTGTCTTGCCTGCTTGACTTCTGACATTTGGGAATTGCCTGTTTCTGTGCCTTTAGGAGGTGTGAGGAGTCCCAGCCACTGCTGAGGAGGTAGAAGGTGTTACTGTGAGGGAATGCGGGAGGGATGAAATGAGAGCCAGGGTAAAAGGATGATCTGATGTTGCAGCTCACTAATAAATGCAGTCTTTTTCAAAAGATATTTGGCCTGTGCCAGAACAGATGTCTCCTGGTTTTACAGCTGCCAAAACAGAAAGCAGATTGCTGCTTATAGTTGTCTGAGCAGAAGGTTGTGACCGATGCCTCGATGTGCAAGTTCAAGACGGTGGGCACTTTGGGCTCTTTGCTAGTCACAGCAGTTGGCTCCCTGTACTTTTAGTGGGAGAAGCTGTCCTGAGGGCCAAATGGCCCAGTGGCTAGATTAATTTGTGCCAATGTAGATGTCTAGAGGGAATTTAGGTGTAGTGGAGTATCCAAACTACCTTCAGGTGGCAGACCATTCTGACGCAGAGGCTATGAGAGACCCGCTCCCAAGGTAAAATTCCCTTGGCATCTCAGCTTGGCTCTTACTTTTGAGCAGATTAACTGAACCCAGAGTATCAAACATGGACTTAAGGTTTTTGGGACTGGCAGCTAGCAGAGGAGCTGAATCTGTGGGCCTTATTTTGATGAGTCAGAGCTGTGGAGCTTCCTGTGGTAGAAAACTTAAACTGGGGATCTGGGCCTTACGAAGTGTAAGGAGCCCTCCCAGAGAAGCTGTGTAAGGGTAAGGCACTAACACATGCACACACACGCACTTGCACCAAGTTTTGCCAGCTCATTATGTATTCCAGCAGGGGATTTTTTTTAAAAGCAGAGTAAAAGTAGATCAACTGATAAAAAAGAGCCTTTTTGTTATGAGAGCTTGCTGAATTTGGGAAACTGCTTTCAATGCTATTGGGAAACACTTTACAGTGTAAACAGGGCCTACATCAGTCAGATAAATAAGTGCAGATGCGCTTTTCTGTAGGAACCATTTGGAGATAGACAATATAATGGAAAAAAACATTCTCATCAAATTAATTGTGTCCAATTAGACATAACCCCTTCCCCTCATCTCTGAATCCCCTCCAATTGCATCTGCATGAATGGGAAGAGCTCCTGTCACCTGTTTCATTATGCAGATTGATATTCGAACATCTGAGAACAATGCTGCTTTCTGCACGGCATGGCTCCAAATTGCTAATGAAACAGCTCTGCCAGACAAGTCACTTAAACCCGCTCTCACTGCTGCTGTCAACAGCTCTCATGGCGAGATGTGGAGGGGAGTGAGAAAGGAGCTCTCCCCCCTGAATGTGCTAATAGCCCTCAGGCTGTGTGTTTATCACTCTCCAGAGCAGGAAGATTTCTGCTCTCTGACTGAGAAGTTACCTTTCCAAAGCTGGAGTCTGCTATGCACTTAATGCTTCTTGATTTCAGTTTGTGGAGTGAAGGGTTGAAGAGGCAGGTGGTTGCTGGGCTCTGAACACAGACATCTCATGTCCCTGAGCTACCTCAGCCCTTCAGGTATGCTTGGTGTCTGCTTTCCAGCTTTCCACCCCCATCTCCAGCATCTGCCTCACCCACAATTGATGTAAAGCAAGTGGGATTTCTTTCACGGGTGAGAGTGTGTCACATCACCTTGGGTACAAGGGGAGCGTCTCACAACCGAGGTCTCATGGTAAATGAGTGGGAGGATGTAAATGGGGTACATCTCTGCCTGGGACTCTTTGAGTGCAGGACTGCAGCTGAACCCTGCAAGTTCCCTCACAGGCAGTCACCCCT
Organism: Grallaria varia; assembly: GCA_013396735.1. NCBI lineage: Eukaryota > Metazoa > Chordata > Aves > Passeriformes > Formicariidae > Grallaria > Grallaria varia. The sequence goes on along the minus strand of VWZG01004843.1, from coordinate 77,203 downwards.
TGAGGTAGGTAGAGCTGGGCAGCAGGACAGCTCTCCTGCTACAGGCCAGTGTTAGGTGGGGCTGCTACAAGTGTGGACCCTGTACAGCTGGGTTTGCTCAGCAACTGGTACATCTTCCCTTCCCCTATTATCACCACATTTTTTTGCCAGAGCCGCACAGGACTCTTCCTTGCAGATGGAGTAGTTGTGACTTAGGGCTCTGACAGGAGAAACACATAAAATAATGGGACAGTTCTCTCATTAATTTGCATTCTGACCCTTTCTGTCAATATCTGTGGTTAATTCCTTTGTCAATAGTTACTGCAGCATTGAGATTATCTCTGCACAGGCTTCTTCCATGTAATGGTCCCTGCGTTGTGCCTCAGCTTCTGCCTCTTGTCTCAGACTCCTTATAGACCAGTTTGCCAAAGAGCCCTGCTTCCCTGGGGCTGATACTTATGATCCAGGCCCACTCTCCCAGCCCTTGGAAGAAATCAAGCAGGTGGCTTTCCTTACTGTACTCTTTGACAGCATGTCAATTAACTTTCCTCCTTATGGATCTTATCCAGTTCCGGCACACATTCCTCCACCCTGTTGCCGCACATTCCTTTCTCATCTGTCCCAGGAATTTTCTTGAAAGGTTTAAATGTCTTCTTGCTCCTTCAGTATGAGCATTGTGGGGCAGCAGTTAATTCAGAAAGATGCAACAGTTTTTGACTCTGGAGAGCAATTTGGAGATCCCTCCATCCCTGAACTGAGCCGTGCCCACCTACTGCCAAGCCACAAACATGATAATTTCTCTACCAGAAAGCTTCATGCATGTGCCACTATTACTTCTGAAATACGGAGAAGTATCTGCTTATCTTTGGCTCCATGGACTGTGGAGTCATCTGGGCATCGATTGCTTTGTAAACACCAAACCAGCTTAACTGGGGATCTGAATTCTTTTGGGCATTCAAGGTAAAATTCTTTGGTGTGGGTCCCATATGGATCCTTTCATACTGTTTCCTGTCTTGCTGTCCACCAGGCTGTGGTTGAAGTGTGTGTGCTTGTTGGTCTGTGGAGCATAATTTGTATTTGAAGATCTGTTCTGACTGAGGAATGAACAGGGGGTAAGGACTGATCACTGAGTGAGTAGTATGTGGATTTGTAGAAGCCCTGAACCTGAGTTCCTTCTCTAGAAATGTGCTTTTCCAGTTGCCAGAAACAGTAATTTCAAGATAAATGTTAAAACATTTATTTATTGATTGCCCAGAAGGTTAAAGATAAAATATTGAGACTTTCACCTCTGGCTGCTATAATGGGCCCTTGAACACAAAGGGGTCAAAGTAGAGTTCAGGGGTGGGGTTGTTTCCCTTATCACAGCTCTGCCTGACTTTAACCCTTCTTACTCCAGTTCATAGCCACTCTGATGGAAGCAGACAAAAGTAGAGTTTGTTTCACTGGGAATGGAAGGTAGAAGTATAAAATGGACATTGGATGAGGCCTCTTCTCTTAACACTCTCTGGGACCAGAGAGAGGCTGTCACAGCTGCTACTGCTTCAAAGGACATGCCAAAGCTCAGTCACACCAATGTTGGTCAGGTCTGCCTGATGCTTTCCTGTTGACTTTACTCTGTTGGAGGGCTCTGTGGGAATGGGAGTGCCCTGTGTGCCTTCGAATCTGGGTTCTGCAGCCTCTGGGAAAGCAAGTTGCCCACTCTGCAAACTCCTGGTTTGGTATGTCAAGGGAGAGACTGTGTTTCTTTGCATCTGGTATGGGCCCCCCTTGTGATAGGTCCCCTAGGCTGCCACTTTAACCAGCTTGGGTAAAAATAATTTTAGCATGCTGGAGTGATTTTTCTCCCATCAAAGTTTGCTTTCATTGCAGTCTTTGATAACTGTGAGTTTGTCTTCATCCCTAGGGGGTGTGACAAGCTTCTAAGAGCCACCTTACTGTATGTTTTATGCTATGTGACACCTCTGTTTTTTTGGTGATGTACAAACCCTAGTTCTAAAAAACAGCCCTGATGTTGTATATTGGCTTAAAGCAGTAGGACATATGTTCTCTCTCATACACTCAAGTGTGCATGTAAAAGTTAGTTCATCTTGCCATCCAAACTGGAAAGATAATTTCCTGCACAGCCAGATGAGTTGACTGGTGCACAGAAACAGGAGAACTGTGTGTTCACCTATCCACAGACAGTGCTCCTAGTTATCCTCATGGCTGAGATGTGAATAAGATACCCTGCTTTAGGAGCTTTGGCCTCCTCAGTTGAGTTGACCGAGTTTCAAAATGGCTTTAAGTAGAACTCAAGAACAAAGCTCACCTGCATGTGTTTTAAGCTATAGCTGTAGATTGCAGCTGTGTTTCCACTGTAGAAGGTGGCAGTACATGACTGCATATAATCATGTACCAGGTGAACTCTTGCTGTTAAGTGGGTTTAGTCTGACTATTAGCGTGTTGTTAGTGTGCTCATCAGGATCATACAAATACACAGTCACAGCTGGGAGTCAAGAAAGAACACCAGGCAAGCTATGGCTTGATATATCCAGAGAGGAGGAGGCTTCCTTCCATCTAACCTACTTTTGCATCTTTTTCTTTACTGCTTATTCAGTTCCTGGCTTACAGTTCTGTGCTTCTTCCTGTCTGCTGGTTCTAGGGGTTTTAAGCAATCTTGATAGTTGACAGACTAAAATTTACTGCTCATAAAACCCCAGAGAGCATTGATTATGACTTAAGGTAAGCAAGTGACATATAAAATCTCACAGCCTTGCAGCCATGGGGGAATGTTATGATGAATGTATTTCTTGTGAGCCGCAAAAGTTTTGGAGTATTCTGCCAGCAATGTTCTGGGCATCAAATGTTACTAGAGACTTGTGTCCACTAATATAATTTCATTTGGGACATTTGGCCAAAACTTTGAAAGCTGATCATTCGTTTGGTGGAGCCGGTGTGAGGTGTGCTGAGAGGTATCTGTCCTCATTAATTATTTTTCTACTTCAGTCAGAACCAGGAAATGCAAAGGCATCCACAGAGCAGAAAAAGATACCTCTTAGGAACTAAATTACAGTTTGTGTAATAAAAGCACATAGACTTTCTTGGAAATCTCTCATTGATGGTGTTCTAAAGCCACGGTAACATTTTTCCTTTCCTTTTTCCTTTTATTTAACCTCCTGTTTAAACTTGATCACTGGCTATTTCATGCACTTAATCCAGAGTGGACAAAAAGAGCGGTTTGCTCAGTTTTGCTTCTTGGTTCTTAAGCAGTAACAGGAGATATTTGTGTTTGAAAACAGTAAAATATAATAACTTCTCAGCAATGTTTTCTACATGATAGTAGAATAAAATCAGAACTACTTCCTGTGGAGAGTGTGTTCTCCCAACCAGGTGACTGCTTCAATCTGAAAGATTGTGAGAAATGTTCTTTTTCTGTCTCTTCAGTTCCAGAAACCAAATGACTTCTCACCCCCCTTCCGCTTCGGGACAGTTCCCAATGGCAGCACAGAAAGGAACATTCGCAACAACTACCCTGAAATGCACAGCTACATGGTGAAGTTCAATCAGAGGGGGGTGGATGATGCCCTGTTCTCACTGAAGACTGGGTGAGGCTTTCTTCTTACGTGTTTTACTTGCCACAGAAACCTGACTTCTTTGCATGCTTGTCTGTAATTTTTTTTTGGTGGGCTTCGAAAAATGAGCCTCTGTTAGCTTTCCATGGTCAAAGTATAGGAAGACCATACAGAACTCTTTGGTTCTTTTTGCCATTTTTTTTCCTATTGATGTCTGTTTAAGAGTTTCTGGTTTTGCTATGTTTCTAAGACTATAAAAGAAAAAAAAATAAGATCTGGTGTATTCTTGAGTACATTAGCCATGTGTGTATTAGTCCCAAAGACCTTGCTTCGTCAAGATGTTTCATGCGGAAGGGTCTTTATGCGTACACAGGAAAAGCTCACAGATCTCTGTGGACAAAGTTTTTTTCAGAGCATTTATATTGTCATCTGGAAATTCCTTTGTTTTCCCTCCTTCTGTGTATAAAAGATTATGCTAATCAGGGAGCTGAAACAATCCTTGTCAGACTAATCCCACCCCAGTGTACACCAGCTAACACAGTATAATGGAAGGTGAATTTGAAGCAAATAGTTTGGAAGTAGCCTACTCTGAAATATTTTAGTATCAAGGGCTAAACAAAATGTTATTTGAATAATAAGGAAGTATAAAAAATGTAAGCATTTCCTTGGGTAATTTGGGAAACATGGGAAAAATCATTAGCAAAAAGCATGCTTGAATAGCTCATCCTATTTTAATAGCAGTGAATCTGCAAAGGAACTAACTCAAAATGACATTTTGCAAGCCTTTGTCGTTTATAGCTAAAGACCGCTTCCCAGAGCTGACCATTTCGGTTGTCAGAGCACAGCCCCAGTGAAAAAAACATTTTTGCTTACACTCATGTTGCAATCTTATAAGAAAGTTCATTCCAAAGCACAAATGAAAATGTTTAGCCAATTTAATTACTAGATTGATTGAATATTGCTAAACCTGTTTGCCAGGTTCAGAGGCATACAGCCCATTATAAATGGTTGTACCATTGCTGGATGTCATCCCAGGAAGGCACATTTGCCAGGTAGTCATCATCCAGGAAATAAATATGCTCTGTCCTGGAAATAGATGGATGAAGTAGAGCTCATCACTTGTGGTAGATGTCATCCTGGCTTCATATCCACCCTTGGACAGACTTCCTCACAGATAAGCACTTGAACTGAGATAATCACCCTACTGGAAATATATGTGCAGGAGGTGGATTGCAAAGATGGTGTATGTTTGAGAATGTGCAAGCAGAAGGTCTTTGCTCATTTATCAGAATGTGTTTCATGTCAGATCTAGTGGGAGGATTTACTCATTGTCTGTCTTTGGGTATGTGGAAGATGCAGCCCCCTGAGGCTGGCCCCCACATTCAAATCAATTTGTTGCAGTGAGGGAAGGCTCTCATCAGTCTGTTGTGCTGTCTACCCAGCACAGTCCATAATGAGGATTTCTCTATGTTGAAACAGAATTTTTGTTGTGGTTTTCAGCTAAGCATTCTTTAACAAAGAGCTACTCGGCATGATAAACCATAAAGCTGCTATCGTGGCCACTTGACATTGGTAAAGATCCAGTAGTGCTTTTCACAGTAACCAAGGGGTTAAACATAATGTCCTTACTGTATTTGATTTGAAAAAAAAATATGTTTTGCTCAGCTAAGGCATGCCAGCAGTTTGAATTGAAGATAATATTTCCCTTACTTCAGCCCCTAGTTTACTATCTAATATTGATACATTTTATGAAGCGTTTTAGATTCTTTGGAGATTAAAGGCAGTACAGACATAGAAGCTATTCTTAGGGATATAGATCCCCTTGACTTCCTCTTCATTCATCTTTTTCTTGCAGTATATTTGTACTCCAAATTTTCTTTCAGATCAGAAATTATGATTGCCAAAAAAGTCAGAAATAAATAGACAATCCTTGCTTATAATCCAGTTTCACCTGTAAACAGGTTCTAGGTTCAGATTTGAGTTGACTCTGATGAAGATAACACACCTGAAGGATGGGATGCCATCCAGAGGGATCTAGACAAGCTCAAATAGTGGGCCCATGGCAGTCTCGTGAGGTTCAACAAAACCAAGTGCAAGGTGCCGCATTGGGGTTGGGGCAAATCCTGGTATAATATAGGCTGGAGGATGAAAGGATCAAGAGCAGCCCTGCTGAGAAGGACTTAGGGGTGCTGGTGGATGAGAGGCTGGACAAGACCCAGCAATGTGGGCTCATAGCCCAGAAAGTCAGTTGTATCCTGGGCTGCATCAAAACTAGTGTGGGCAGCAGGTTGAGGGAGGGGATTCTGCCCCTCTCTCTGCTCTGGTGCGACCCCACCTGCAGTGCTGCATCCAGCTCTGGGGTCCTCAGCATAGGAAGGACATAGAGCTGTTGGAGCAAGTCCAGAGGAGGCCACGAAGATGACCAGAGGGCTGGAACATCTCTCCTATGAGGAAAGGCTGGGCGAATTGGGATTGTTCAGCCTGAAAAGAGAACTCTTTGGGGTGACCTAATTGTGGCCTTCCAGTATCTGAAGGAAGCCGACAAGAAAGACAAAGAGAGACTTTTTACGAAAGCATGTGGTGACAGGGCAAGGGGGAATGGTTTCAAAGTGAAAGAAAATGGGTTTAAATTAGGTGTTAGGAAACAATTGATGGCGGTGATGCACTTTACTGTGAGGTGGTGAAGTTGTGGATGCCCCATCCCTGTCAGAGTTTGAGGCCAGGTTGGATGGAGCAACCTGGTCTAGTGAAAGGTCTCCTTGCCCACATCCTGGGGGTTGGAACTAAATGAACTTGAATGTCCCTTCCAACCCAAACCTTTCTATGTTTCTATGTAACATATTGTAATCCATCTGAAATAGGTTCATGACTTCCTTAATTACCTGAGAACACCTTTGGATTCATACAGATTCTATATTTTCTGTAATATATACCCTCTTGTTTCTTGCATCTGAGCAGGAAGTTGGATGCTTTCATTTATGATGCAGCAGTGCTAAACTACATGGCTGGCAGAGATGAAGGCTGCAAGCTGGTGACGATTGGAAGTGGGAAAGTGTTTGCCTCCACTGGCTATGGCATTGCCATCCAAAAGGATTCAGGCTGGAAGCGGCAGGTTGATCTTGCCATTCTACAGCTTTTTGGAGATGGTAAGTGACAAGAAAAAGAAGAGTTGGAATTTTCCTAAGAAATAACAAGTTTTGCATGTAAGAAATGGAAATTTCTAGCTCTGGCGCTTCAGATTTGAGGAATCACACAAAAAATGTGAGGATATCGCTTCTTTTATGTTGTTGATGCAGAGTAGTGGTATCTTCAAAAGCAATTTCAAAAGCACTAAAGTTTTCATAGAACAAGCTCAGATGTGTGTTTGAAAAAATAATATGTTGTGTGAAGGATGTCTTGTAAAAATGAGATTTCTGTTGTGAACTTTTCGCTACCTTTGGGGTTTTGACGTGACTGAACCCGCTAATTATACTGTCTATGGTTTTTTATACTTCATAGTTCTAGATAGGATCAATCCATGCAGAGTTTACAGAATTAAAGGATAAATATTTCTAGATGAAAGAGTTTGCTCAGAATTTCCAAACCCTCAAAAAATAACAAAAACAAGGAAGAATTTGAGATTCAGAAGCATATTTTGGAGTGAGTTTTAATTTGGAACATTATAGTTACCTAGTTAATCTCTTCATTTACAGAGAAATTGCTATTATTAAAAAAAGTCATTCATGTGATAAGGAATTCCTTCTTAGAAAATATTTTCTTGGCTTTCCATTTCCATTTCACCTTGTATCTTGTTGTGTCCTTTTTTCAAATAAATAAAATTCACAGGGTATTTTATTTATAAGTATTCATTTTTTTCCCCTGTAATCTGAAAATAATACAAGGTATTATAAATATGGAAAGAACATTACTTGGATATACTTCAGAAAACTGTCCTTCTAACAGTTAGGGTGTTCTGTTTCCTAAACAGCCTAATATGTATTATTTCAGAAAAAGATGTAAGTTCTCTGTAAAGCTTCCATGACTGTGTTATGGCACCACATATATATGTGTGAATTTTTTCCCCCTTGTCACTGGGCTGGAGATTGTAAATGTGAAAAACTAACTTTACTAACAGTATTAAAAAATTCGCCAACCTGCAAAATTGGTTTGTTCTGAATGTCTCAATATATGTGTGTGTGTGAGTGTTTATCCCTCTCTAGCCCCTCCTGAAAATACCATAATGGGAGTAAGTGGTGTATGAAATTATACTGCACAACATTTGCTCCTAGCTGATACAAATTAGTAATATTTTTGATTGGTCAAAGGGCTTGGAAGTGTGGAATTTGGACCAAATGGAAGGGAATTAAAACAGGTAAAAATGCACAAATATTTTTGGGTACATTGCACCTAATTTTAGTGAGCTGTGGATATGATGGAAACAAATTTGATTTTAAAAAATCAACATTTTGAATTCTGACTTGGAAACACACAGTGTTTTCATTTCAAAGTGATTCATTTTTGGCTACCAGTATCATTCACTAATTTTTCCCTTCACTGACCTCATGAAAGTGGTTGTTTGTGAGGCCAGGTCTTCAGTCATCTGGTGGACAACTGTTTCAGGATCTCACTGTAGGAATTTAACAAGTGTAATAGCTGTGTCCTGTGGTACAGCTTTTTATGGCTATCTGGCTGTGGAAAAATCCTGTTGACTTTCCTGTGACAAATTGCACTTGCCACCATCAGAAGGGCAGTCAGGATATTTTATGGATGTTACAGATGCGGAAGAAGAACATGGAGACTGGAAATTACCACAGATCAGCCCCTTGCTTTCAATCACCCCCAATTTGAGCTCTTTACCACTGCAGGACTATCTAACATGTTTCCTTTCTTCTGTCTGTCTTTCTAGGGGAGATGGAGGAGCTGGAAGCTCTCTGGCTTACTGGCATTTGTCATAATGAGAAGAATGAGGTTATGAGCAGCCAGCTGGATATTGATAACATGGCGGGTGTCTTCTACATGCTGGGAGCAGCCATGGCCCTCAGTCTCATCACCTTCATCTGTGAGCATCTCTTCTACTGGCAATTCCGCCACTGCTTCATGGGTGTCTGCTCTGGCAAGCCTGGTGTGGTCTTCTCCATCAGCAGGGTGAGTGACATTAACTGCCAGCAGGGAACAGAGACTTTATTCAGACAGTCCTAGGTACTGGAGATGGGGAAATCCACCAAGACTGTCTAAGACCCAGGCGGCATAGGGTGACAGTCTGCAGGATAAAGGCTCTCATCTTTGCACCATTAATGTTGCTAAAATGTGTTAAGTTTTTCTGTGACATCTCTGATCTCTGTGGGATTGTAGTCATGGAAATTTCACATGGAAATGAAAATGCAGTATAAATACTGTCTGCTCCTCTAAAGGGACTTGTGAGGAGACCAGATTTGGAGACCCCTGTCCCCCCCAAATTTGGGTTCAAGTAATGGTGGATAACATGATTAGAAATTCAAGAGATTTACATTGTCCTCTATATAACAGCTTTTCAGCTGACCTTTTGTTAACTAGAAATGTGCCATCATTCACAGTCAGAAGTCCTTAACCAAAAGCCATGCCCTAAACCACGCGGAAATCCTTCCAGAGAGGATGACCACATAAACTTAGCAATTGCTTTATGCAAATCTGCCTTAGGGTATAACATTTGCATTTAAAGCAGATTCTAGCCATTTCTGAGTCATCTTTCTCGTATTAGTGTTGTTAATAGTATCCCATTTGGAGCTTTTTTTCCCCTTCTTTCAAGACATTGGCCCTTTCTCCTGATCCATTCTGAAATAAGGTCAAATTTGGCATTTTTTAGTTCAATCCCTGATGTAACAGAATTTACTTTGGTTGTGCAAGGAGTATATAATTGCTGTAAAACATATTGAGGAGAAATTACAAAGCCTTTTGAATGCAGGGGCGCAGCCTCTCTTCTATGTTGTTAGTTTCTGCTGTGGTTTAGTCTGGAGATGAGATGGGGAGTTGTCTTTGATGATTCTTAGCTAAGTACAGATTCTTTCATTCTATGTTTATCTGTTAGATCTGGACCAGGTTGATGAAAAGTCTGAAAAGTGCTAATCATCTGCTAACTACTGAGAAACCATGGTAACATGATGTGGTGGTGTCCATTTCACAATTGGCATTAATCATCAGGTGCCATTTGGCAGGCCAGAGAATAAAGGAGCCTCTTTCCTTCTGTTCTTAGGGGTAGCCCTTGCAAACACTCTGTGTCATGGATGAAATGAGGTTGTGGAGCATGTGGAGGAACTGAGCTCTTCTGCTGTTTGATTTGAAGTTGAATAGAGGACTTTCAGGGATCTCAATTTGGAGCCTGTTATCACTGTTAAATTTAACAGAATGCAATTAAAAATTCTGTTGTAACTCAGTCAACCAAATGCAAAAGACCTAAATACCTATTCAACAGCCCTGCTCTTTCTCTGCTTCCTTTTCTAATCTGTACTGGTGATTAATGGAGCTAAGTTTATGACAAATGAAGCTGTTCCCTTTTGAAGATAGCTCCCATCTCGTTGATTCTCTGATGTCCAGGTGAATTTCAAAGGCCAAAACAGACTTTCGTCCTCTCATCCACACAGAATCATTTGTCTTGATGCTTTTATGCCCAAGGACATTATTTCCCCCATTTGCAATTCTGTGTTACAGCTACTAGATTTTACTAACTCTTAACAGATGCAAGCAAGTATTCCTGCATACTACAGATACGACATGAAGCAAAACAGAGGAATGGAGGGAAAGGAAAAAATGTGAGAGGCAAGAAAGACGGGCAGAATATCAAGAGCAGATCTGATTTCCTTTGATTTGATTGTGCTTCAATGATGGAAGGCTTACAAGCCTTACTGTCCCACAGGAACACGCTCTTGCTGCACGGGGTGCTTCCCAATCCCAAATTCATGTATTCTTTGCAGGACCACTCACCTTCTTGGTTTCTCTCATTTCAGGGTATCTACAGCTGCATCCATGGCGTGGCCATTGAAGAACGCCAGTCATCAATGAACTCCCCCACAGCGACTATGAACAACACCCATTCCAACATCCTCCGCCTGCTTCGGACAGCCAAGAACATGGCCAACTTGTCAGGGGTCAATGGCTCACCACAGAGTGCCCTGGACTTTATCCGCCGTGAGTCATCAGTCTATGATATCTCTGAGCATCGCCGCAGCTTCACCCACTCAGACTGTAAGTCCTACAACAATCCCCCCTGCGAGGAGAACCTTTTTAGTGACTATATTAGTGAGGTGGAAAGGACCTTTGGCAACCTCCAGCTGAAGGACAGCAATGTGTATCAGGACCATTACCACCACCACCACCGCCCCCATAGCATTGGCAGCACCAGCTCCATTGATGGGCTCTATGACTGTGACAACCCACCCTTCAATGCACAGTCACGGTCCATTGGGAAGAAGCCCTTGGACCTGGGGTTACCTCCTGCCAAGCACAGCCAACTGGGTGACCTTTACGGCAAGTTCTCCTTCAAGAGTGACCGCTATGGGGGCAGCGGGACCCATGACGACCTGATTCGCTCAGATGTTTCTGACATTTCCACTCACACGGTCACCTATGGCAACATCGAGGGCAATGCAGCCAAGCGGCGGAAGCAGCAGTACAAGGACAGCCTGAAGAAGCGCCCAGCCTCTGCCAAGTCCCGGCGGGAGTTTGATGAGATAGAGCTGGCCTACCGCCGGCGCCCACCCCGCTCACCTGACCACAAGCGCTACTTCAGGGACAAGGAAGGGCTACGGGACTTCTACCTAGACCAGTTTCGGGCCAAGGAGAACTCTCCACACTGGGAACATGTGGACCTGACGGATATCTACAAAGAGCGGGGAGATGAGTTTAAGCGGGACACAGGAGGAGGAGGGGGTGGATCCTGCACCAACAGGGCCCACCACAAGCATGGCTCAGGCGAGTTTGGCGGAAGCAATGAGCACAAGCATGGTGTTGTGAGTGGGGTCCCAGCACCGTGGGAGAAGAACCTGACCAATCTAGACTGGGAGGACCGGACCGGGGCTAATTTCTGCCGCAGTTGCCCTTCTAAGCTGCACAACTACACGCCATCAGTGGTGGGTCAGAACTCCACCCGCCAGGCCTGCATCCGCTGTGAGGCTTGCAAGAAAGCGGGCAACCTGTATGACATCAGTGAGGACAACTCGCTCCAAGAGCTGGACCAGCCACCTGCCCCTGTGCCCGTGGCCACCAGCGCCACTTCCTCCTCCAAGTATCCTCAGAGCCCTTCCAATTCTGCCTCCAAGGTGCAGAAGAAGAACCGCAACAAGCTCCGCCGGCAGCATTCCTATGACACCTTTGTGGACCTGCAGAAGGATGACTCAGCCCTGGCCCCCCGCAGCGTCAGCCTCAAGGACAAGGGCCGCTTTTTGGAGGGGAGCCCCTATGCCCACATGTTTGAGATGCCAGCTAGTGAGACCACCTTTGCCAACAACAAGTCCTCAGTGCCCGCCACCAGCTACCACCACCACAACAACCCCGGGAGCAGTGGGGGCTACATGCTCAGCAAGTCACTCTACCCCGACCGGGTCACCCAAAACCCTTTCATCCCCACTTTTGGGGATGACCAATGCTTGCTCCACGGCAGCAAATCTTACTTCTTCAGGCAGCCTGTGGTGGCAGGAGGGCCCAAAGCCAGGCCAGACTTCCGAGCCATTGTCACCACCAACAAGCCGGTGGTCTCAGCCCTTCATGGGGCTGTACCAGCCCGTTTCCAGAAGGACATCTGTATAGGGAACCAGTCCAACCCCTGTGTGCCTAACAACAAAAACCCCAGGGCTTTCAATGGCTCCAGCAACGGGCATGTTTATGAGAAACTCTCCAGTATTGAGTCTGATGTTTGAGTGAGAGGGGAAGAGTGTGGGGAGGGACTGGGGGTGAATGTGGAGCACGGGAGGGTGGGGTGGGATCAATCCCATCAGCTACTCTCCTGAGTCATCCTTAGTTTGTGGGATACTGGAGTTCTGAGTAGTGCAGCACTGGTGACAAGTGCCACCTCTTTGGTGTCCCCACTTTCTCCTTCCCTTTCTCAACCCTCCCGTTTTATCTCTTTTTCCATGTTCTTGCTCCTCCCATTCTCCTCCATTCCTGGCCATTGCACTTTACAGTGATGTCGGAGTTGGATATCCTTGCTCATGATTTCAGGAAGCAGAGGAAAAGGCAGGGAAGGGGTGGGCTGAGAGGGAGCAGCAGTGACCATAGTGTTTCACTTCTGCTGGCTCCCAGCAGAGAAAGGCCTGTTTGCACACACGTGTGTGTGGCAGGAGGAGGCAGCAGAAGCAGTGTAATGGACATGCAGGAAAATATGCTTGCTCAGGCAACTCTTCCTAAAACTGCCTACAAAAGAGTAGTGTTTAAGATACGGAGAAAGTGAAGGGGGAATAACACGACTAACTTGATGATGCACTTATATGTTAGCTATATTGAAGTTCTTGTTACATTATTTTGTGAAGACTATGGGGGTTTAGGGCTGAAATATATATATATATATTTGCGTATATGCTGAGAAATTTTACGCTAGAATTTTGAATTGTCTCCTGGGGGGTGTGGAGGGAGGGAGAGAAGGCTTGTCTGCAGGTCAGGCTAGTGGTTTCACTGTGGCTATTACAGCCATTGAATCTGTGGCAGACAGTGAGAGAGATAGAAAGGCAATGAAGTCTGAGTTTGGGAAAGCTAGTCAGCAGCCTCTCTGATTCCAGGGTTGGTTTTCCAAACTCTGACAAAAAAAAATGCTGGTTTGCACTGAAATGAGAAGAATTTGGGGAAAGGGAAACAAGGTTGGTTCGTTAGCTGTGAACTGCTCACTAGTTGTGACATACTTCAAGGTTGGGAGCAGTATATAGTATAGATTTGCCTATGTGCGAGTATATATGATAACTTCATACTTGAAATGTCTGTGAAAGCAAAGTAAACCCATGATCCTAAAAGATGTCTGGAGAACAAACACAGTGGAACAGAGCTTAAGAGTAGGGAAAGGTGGGGAGTTTTTTCACTGTCACTTTAGAGGACACCACGCCCATTTTGGCATGTCCTTTCAGCAAGAAAGGGAGGGTGAAAAAGGGATTTCATCCTTGTGCTCTCCCTACCCTTGGCCAACAGGTTGGAACAAAAAGAACAGAGTGCCCTCTGCCAGTGCTGGCATGGTGCTGGAGAGGAACAAAAGAAATTGCATAGAAGGGTGTGTGTGGTGGCAGTGGTGCTGGTGGACTGTTTCAATGCCTCCTTGGACATGTGGAAATGGGAAGAGGGTGTATGCACCCTTGGGAAATACATGTGTATATTTACTATTGAATGTACAGAGGAAGTACACAGCTTGTCTTCCTGGGAAGGGGTGTGCTTGAATGAACGCCAGAGAAGCACAGAAACTTGTGCTGAAGGCTGAAGAGAAGATGTGCAAAGTTGATACGTGTGTGTACATGTGTGTGTGCCTCTGTGTGCAAGAGAGAGATACTAGCACAGGTGCAAAGCTGGAATAGCCTAGGGTTTCCCATCCCTGCAGTTGTAGTGACAGCTTTCCTGGTGCACTTAGTATCGATAAGAGTGTTTTTATTTTCTATTGTATCATTTTAGATGCAAGTTTAACTAAAGGAAAAGGAGCAATGGTAGGAGTGAGAAGCTGAACACCCCTTTCATATGTCATCTTTCTCCTGAAGTGGGTGTATGGACTGACCTCTCCCATCCTGAGTGATATGGCAAAGTCTCTACTGCTTATCTGGGTATGTCCCAGTGTCTCAATCACCATGGCTCACCAGGGGAAGGGTTGAGAGAGTCCTGTGCTGAGAGCAAGGGGACACTGCTGGGGATTGACTCTGAAGGGAGATGGCAGCCCTGTATTTATGAGCTTGGAGCTTTTCTTGGAGCTGAAAGCCACCTCTCTCACATTCCTCACCACACCATGGTTGATTTTATCTTATCTTTCTCTTTTTAAGCCAAGAGAAGGCCTTTTATTTATTTATGTTTTTTAATTTATTTATTTTTTAAGCTGGGGTGGGGGGTGGGTGGGGTTTATCTGTAAAGTCAAAGTGTGTGAGGAGAGGGTGGGCAGGGTTGGTGAGGGGAATATTTTCATATATTTCACTGAGGAAATTAAGGAGGGAAGAGGGGGAGAGTCATTGTAATGCCACCCCTTAGTCTTTGGGGTAAGGGAACTTCTTACCCTTTCCCTCTTCTCTTATTACAAGGACAAATAGGAAAAGAAAAAAGAGGAAAAAAAAGAAACCAAACGAATTAACAGAGCGATCTGCAATCCAGAACACACGGCAGCTTGTCAGACACCTCTGACAGCGGCCACCAAGAAGGCGTTCCTTTCATTTGTAAATATTTCTTTTTTATTGCGTTTTTGTATAAATTGGTGTTTCTCTTCTCGTGAATATTCAGGTCATGGGGCGGGAGGGAGGGGAAGTTTGTTTCTGTTCTGTTTGTTTTCTATGACTTTTCAGGCTGCATTTTTGGAAGCGGTTTACGCAGGTCGAGGCCGTATGAATGAGAAAAAAAAAAGAGAGAGAGAGAAACCCATGTGTGTTGTGTTCCCCTGAGGCCCCCTGTATTGCCCTGTCACCTCTATCTTCATGAATGGAAGACGCCGGAACGTCACTTCAAGCCTTGCCAGCAGGGTTTCATATTTTGATGGGAGCACCCCCAATTCCTTTTTGCATATAAACTCTCTGTACCAGCATCTCTCTGTGGAGTTTGAGCCTCAAGGCACTACACTGTCTTGATAGTAGTGGGGTGAACCATCAAGTTGGCCACTCAGGTTGGACCATCACTTTGACATTAAGAGACTTCTCCAATGCTACTTTGGTTTAGAAATCTTGGACCTGGGAAAGCTTGTGATAATTTCTGGTATTTCCTAAGGGCTTGGGGTGGGGGAGCTTTACAGCTGACGAGGGCAGCTAATCTCTTTGGTGGTTATCTCGGTACTTTTCTGTCCCTCCCCACCTGGAACGAGGAAACCTGGAGGGTGGCTCTGCAGGGAAATTAAGCTGAAAACAAACCAAAAAGAAGTTAATGGAACTTTTTTCAAATCTCTACTTAAAGGTTCTGATTTTTGTGTTCCGGGTTGAAAGTTGGTTCGTATTTTCTCCGAACTGGTCTGTCCCTTGTTCCACTGATTGGCAAATGATATTTTGCCAAAACCATTATCTAGTATTGATGCTGTTGTAGCACTGTTAACACTCCCAGTGCTCTGCAAATATTAACTGTGCCACAAACCACTCAAATGAATGCTCTAGGGCAATCAGAAAAGAAGAACTGGAAATTCTGGACTGAACCACTGGTCTAACCACAGGAGTCTGGTATTTTGCCTTCTCCCACAGTAGTTTAGGCCATGTGTCCATCAGGTTAATCCTTTCTCCTATAAGTGATCTTTTCTGGTTGCTTTGTTTATTTTAGTTCTGAAAGGTCAACAAGTTTTGGGACAGAGATGAAGGGGAGGGGGTGGGAGGTGGGAGGGTGTAATTCATAATTCAGAAAATAAATCAATGATGTTATTAAACTCTGATTATATATTTAGAATTTTAGATTTGGTGTATTTTCATTGTAAGTATTCAAGTGAATCAAACAGGTAATATTAGCAGCAGGTGTTGTCTATACTAGAAAACCACCCATGTGCTGTTTATTACCTGTCCAGAAAAGAACGGGATTTCATACCAGAGCCTGATAAAACTCCACATCCCCTCCCTTGCCATTTCCCTCTCTTTACTGTCAAAACACCAGTATTTTCTGGGACAGTGTCTGGGAACATTTCTCCTCTCTGAAGGTTTCTGCACACAAGAATACTGAGCAAAAACCATTGTGTCCTATACAGTTTGGTGACCTCTACTGAATATTTGCAGCCAGCCTCCCGGGAAAGATTAGATGCCTTTGGCAATGTTTCTGACATTTACCTCCTCACTTCTAGCCCCAGGCCTGGCTCTCTGAGAGGTGTTTTCATGAGCCATGTTCTTCTGAAGTGGTACTGGAATGTATGTACTCAGTTGAAGGAGAATGCGTATGAAGGAGACGGAAGAAGGATTCAAAAAATACCAGAAATATGCCATGCACAGCGGAAAGCAACTGGCAGGTAGAACTTGCAGCCATGGATCTCCACATCATAAATCTTGTTGGAGTATTCATACCAGCTTTTTACTGTAGTGCAACACAACACAGGCTGTTGTAGTAGTTCTCTGTCTCTTATCATGCCTCCCAGTGAGGGCAATATCAGAACTTTCAATGTCACATCCTAAGTATGAAAGAAAAGCTGCAGTCAGGACTTGTTGTCAGTTGAGACAATTTAGCACACTGGCCCCCACCTCCTCAACAACATAAAAAATCCCATTCTCTCTGAAATCCAACACGTGTTGTCAGAACTCTCCAGGCGAGAAACACAGTGGGTTCAAAATGCTTAGCAATATGCAAGTATGAACTTTTCCTGTAGGAAATTGATACTTCAGTTTCCAGTGTATGGAGGTGAGGGCAGGTTCCTTTGTGATATCCTGAAGAATTTGATGGAGGAGTGAAGAGTTGCCAGAATGAGTCTCTTCTTCAGCAATGCCTGCTGACGTTGAGCTCCTCACTCCAAAAAGACACTAGCATCCATCTTGAATAATGCCCCTTTGTACATTCTAATCAGGTTTTTCTCACAGCAAAATTGCCAGCAAAAGAGAGAGGGGAAGACAAAGAATGAATATGATGGTGCTGACAGGTTAGAGTGATCAGAGATACCTCAGGGATCTTTATAGGCAAGTCTTTGCTTTTGAGCTTTCTATCAAATATGGCATATCCTCCCACCTACATTGCTTATCAACAGATGGAGGGAAGCCTGGGAACACAGCCAATGATAAGACTTAGGCCTTTCACACATCCTCAACTCCAGTCAAGCAACCTTTGATGAGCCCTTCCATGGAGAAGGGTGGGAGGTTGTACTTCCCCACGCATTTTTGGTTGCCAAAAAGAAAAGGAAAAGGGGAGGGGATAAATATCAGGAGTGCTGATGAAAGGACTTTGTGCTGACTCTTTGCACCCTTGCTCTAAGGAATTACACTTCACCTTTCCTTCTCAATCCAAGCTGATAAAGGGTAGAGTCCAATTACGCTTTCTCTCTGTGGTATATGCCTAGCTCACCACAGGAGCCCCTGGGAGCCATGTATGAGAAAGGAACCTATTTTCTGGAAACAAATGGGGACAGACTCCAAGCCACAATCCCCTACTGCACCCACTCTTCCCCATAAGTGCTTCCCTGCTGCTGAACACACCTGGTGTGTCCCCCTGGAACATACCTACCATGCTGCTGGATGCTGCAGGGCACATTGAGATAGTAACTAGTGGGACCCAATTGTTGTCCCCACAAGGGCTTATTTTCAATTTGCAGCCAAATAGATTTCCAAGCCATAGACCCTCGCTGCATTCACTCACCTACACTTCCCTGTGGCTTCCTCTCTCCTCCCCTGTCAGAGGCAAACTGGGGCGCAGAGTGTCTCACTGGCAATATGAATAGTATTGCTTCATCTTCATCATGGGCTCTCTGGACCTCTCTGGGACTGACTGCAGACAGACCTAGGTGTCTGCCACTAGAATGGCAACACAAAAACCACTTTGCAATTGGCTTTGAATTCTTTCTCCATCTCTTGAGCATCCCCAAATTCCTCACCTAGCCATGCCATTTGAGTGAATTCTGGCACCATTCTGTCATTTCTGACAACAAAACTGACACAGCATAATTCTGCTTGTCTATAGAAAAAGACAGTGAAACTACATCACAAAGAGCAGGACTCGTGTCTGCCAATGCCAAGGGTACAGGCACCCCTGGGTACTGAGGTAAAGGAGGATCTCTGTGATGTGTTGGTAGTTACAGATATCTTAACCTGCTGGCTTCCTGCCATTAAAGAAACACAGCAAGCACTGGTATACACTCCAACAGGTCAGAAAAAGATTCCATGCTGTGGAACAGGGGTTCTTCTGGGCATGCACAGACATGAGACATACTGGGGAAGTGAAACCTACATGAACAAACCTGATACAGCAGGAAGCTGTGAGGTTTGCATCACACACACACACACACACACACACACACACACACACAAAAACACACAAACACACAACTCACACGGTACATTGCAGTATACTTAATGACTGTCCCACAATCCATTTTTGCCAAGTAGGAACAACGTGACCTTTCCTAATGTTCTGCTGGTAGTTACTTAATTTATGTGTTCACTTTGTGACTTCTACATCATCTGCTTTCTTGACTGCAGCATTACTGTGTAAATATGTGTGTATATATGTACAGAAACTAGCTCAAACAATTATATTCAGGTTGGGAAAAGGGTGGGTTTTATATCTGTACAGTATTTCCTTATTAAATAATGGCATGGGGGGGTTTGGGAAAGTTAACTTCTAAATTGTGGTTTTATTGGTCTGTGGTGTTTGAAGTTGTTTCAGTAGTTGCTTTTGCTGGTTTGGAAAGTTTATCTGGATGTTATATGTGTGTGCCAAGAAAGGGTCCCCAAACAGGGGAGGTTTGGGATTGGTGAGGGGTGGTGGGTAGCAGAGGGTGTTAATAATTTCCTGTAATAAAAGCCGTGTTGATTGCTAGGGACTGTTTGTGTGAGGCACAGGGCTGTTTTCTTCTCTATGTGCTTTGCTCTTTGATTACTTTCTCTTCCCTGGTCCACATTGTCTTCTTCCTGGGATGTCAGCAGAGTACATTTGTTACTGTGGATTATAGGGATCTCCTTATGGACCTTCATCTCCTGACCAACTCTTCCATCTCCCTCTTTTTGTGGCCTTCCCAGTACCAGTGAGAGAGGAGGTGGCGTGGTCTTGGATCCTCTGTGCCATTCCTGACCACTTTACTTCCTCTGCACTTCTATGCCCTTCCTCTTATCAGAACCTCATTTTCAGGTGTTTTGATCTCTCCAGCAGCTGACTGTCTCATCTCCATGGCCTCTTATCAACTTTCCCATCTTACTCATACCTATTCTTCAATTTCATCTCTATGCCTCTTCCCTCAGAATGACTTATGCTGGCTGTTTGCCCACTCTCCTCCTCTTATTACTGTCTTGTTGCTCTGTTGTCTTCATCAGCCTGTGTAATCCTGTGTAGAAAATGAGTGAAGGGCAGGCCTCTACTACTTCTCTCCTGGAATTTCTCGCCATGAACAGATATTCCGAAGATATTTTGTAGCTACTTTTGATTTCTCTGTCACATTCACTGAAGTTGTGTTCTGCTCTTGCTTACTCAAGAAATTAGAAATAACTAGTATGGCAAATTTGCCCATGCAAGGGAACAGTGAAATTGTATTTTCTGAGAAACTCCAGAGAAAGAATGTAATTTCTGTCCTTGATGGCTGACTGGTGAATTTAGAGCAGGGGCAGATACAGCTTTTATTCATTCCAGGCTGATCCATACCAGGATCAGTAGAGTTTCTTTGCTTTTACTCTATATGAATAAAGCAAGCCTGCTGGAGAGAAGTATGCTGTCTTTTAGAAGCACAGGGCACTTCCTTTATTGCCTAGAGGCCATTGGCTTGTAAAGACCTATGTGATATTCTGCTGTGTTGCAAACCTGGGAGTGAATGTCTGGTAGCATTTGGTCTCTTTCTGTCTGACAAGTCAATACAAGTTGGTACTTGGCACTGTCTGCATAGGGTTTGTGGTCTGGTGTCATGGCAGTAAGGGAAGAAAGTGAAAGGATGGTGAATAAGTGAATGCAAAACTGGTAGGGGCTCTAGGCAAATGCCAAGACACCTCCCTCCTTCCCTTTTTGACAATTTGCATTATTCCTTAATGAACATCCATCAACTCACCATCTTCAATGTCCATGTTACTGTCTGCTTATCCTTGAAGATACGTGGATCTGCTGACCACAGTCTGAGAAAGGGCCAGTCAGTCTCTCCGTGGGTGTAGTGTGTTGCCAAGTTCCATGTTCTCTGAAGTTTTGAGTTGTGCCCTATGAAATCTTATGTGAAGTGCAGGGAACAGTGCAAAAGGTCAGCATGGCCAGAGGTTATTCAGAGCAGCAGTCCTCTCCCAGCTGCAGCTAACTCTTGCTCAACCTGCCATTGCAGGCCTGTGTTTCTGATTTCTGGGTGAGAGAAACCACTGCCAGGTGGGAATGGAGCTCTGCTCACAAGTGTGAGCAGTGTAGTCATCCTTCTGATGTACCCTTGCTATGAAGTTGGCATTGCTGTCCCAGCATGGTTCACAGTGTTCTGTGTACCTGTGAATACCTGGCTGCAAATACCTGTCAGTCTGGGAGGAGGTGTATGTTTGTGCATTCAAATGACTCCTGGCAGAACTCTAAACATAAGTCAACTTGGAAATGCTGGCCCATTTAGTGCCACCCCAACGATGTGGGTAGGTATCTCCTTCCATAGTTTAATTTATGACCAAAATAGTGAGTTACCTTTCTGAGCGTCACCAGGCTCCTTGTTGTGTTTCCTTTGCTTCAGTGTGCTGTAAGTATGACATACTGGTGACATTTGTGGGATGTCCAGAGAGAATGCATCCATTACATGAGACTTCTATCTAGGCCTTTGGGCACTGGCTGCTAAGTCCCATGTCTACTGGAGAAAGATTATACCTGCCCCTGAACAGACAAAAATCAGTCAAGGGGATAAGATTAAAGTTTTGTGCTTTCTCCCTCTGCTTTCCTTCCAGGCCTTGGAACCTGATTCATCTTCACAGGCAGCTAAACTCCTGTGAAATTCAAGGAGCTTTTGGAAAAGCTACTTAGGGGTTTAGATGCCTGGAATGGCTTTTTTTTGGATTCTCTTCCTTGTGTGGGCCTCTTCCTGCAGTGCATTTTGCCAGGATTCATCTCCCAGGAACTCACCGTGCTTGAACACAGCTTAGAGGGGTTCCCTCTGCTTGGGATCACCATGTGTATGTTGCATGCCTGTTGCTACTTGTCTGTATTTCTTGCACGTGTCTACTTGGGGGGGGCAGGGGTGGGTTCACATTGGTATGTGTATTTATGCAGCCTGCACACATTTGTATGTGTGGTGCCACTGTGTGTGTGCCTAGGTGTTTGTATGCATGTGTTTGAACTGAGAGAAAAATGTTGGAAGCCGTATGCTGCTAAAGCCAGGTGATGGGTACTCACAGGTAACTTGGCAACCCTGTTGTTTCTTACATGGCAGACCCAGGCATAGCTGCTTTATTTGGACTCCAGGGGACCAGCTCTGAATCAGTGACAAGGCTGGGACGCAGACTCCTCCTGTAGAGAGTTTGAATATGGCACCAGAAATCCATTCCATGTGTTCACTCACTTCTGTGCTAAATCTGCTGTGCCACATACCCAAACCATTGTGCCACACTCATTACCTACTTTGGCCTTAACTGGGAGGTGGAGCAGGAAGACAATCACGCACTGATGATAAGGTCTTTTGGGAGAGATCTGGTCAGTCTAATCTGTGACTGAAACGAGACTCCCTTGCTATTCATTTTGCTGCCTCCTGGGTCAATGCAAGCACTGAAATTCCGCTTGCAAGAAAACACTAGTCTGTCCTTTCTTGCTCTTGTATCAGATGGACACAGGAAAAAGCTGAGCTGAGTTGGATTGATCGCCCATTCCCTCTGGAAGTGCATCACTGTTGCTGCTTGCAGCTAGTTAGGGAGCTTGCAAGTCCCACACTCTGGAGGGGTCCAGTTTTTTCAGAGGGGACAGCTAAGAGGGAGGGTGGGAGGGAGTGAACTTTCTGCAGCCGTTCTCCATCCCATTCATTTCCAGGAGAGATCGCAACACTGCTAGCATCAGAGAGGATGACCTGCTGGGATTGCCCTACTGTGCCCTACTGTAACTGGCCAAACTGCTGACCAAGACACTGCTCTCCTTTGTCAGGAGCCAGAAAAGACAATCAGGACCTGATGAAGAGATGTCATGATTAGTCAGACAGGGAAGGCCCAAGATCTGGGGGCTAGGACCCTCATCATCTACACTATCTTAAGTCTGCTTAACCAGCCCTTTAGTGCCGGTGTCACTGGGCCTCTGATAGTTTCTTTTTCTTTATATGTATGAAATGTAACAGAATAATCTGTGGCCTCCAGTGACTCATTCTATCAGACCACATTTGTCCATCTTGTCTGCTTTCTTCCATGTCCAGCCGCTCTTTCCTCTCCATCAAACTGTATCCTGTGCTCTGTCAGGCTTGTCTTTTATGGAAAGAAGTTATATGTATGCGAGTGCTTGAACACGTGCGTGTGTGTATTTTAAGTATTATTACTATTACCAACACGCTATAGACCTAAAAGCTCCTAGCAAGCTGGAGCCTTCAAGAGGTGCTGTAGGAAATGACCTTCCCACTGGACAGCAGTCAGTGTGGAGGTTAGCACACAAAGCTGCTAGCTTTGGAGGCCTCTTTGCCTGTCTGGTTGCTTTTCCTATCTTTGGAACAGGCTGTCTCTCACCTGTGGTCAGAAACACAGCAAACTGCTCTTTTTAGCTTTGCATTTTCAAAAATTCTAACATGGGGGGAAAAAAAACTTTGTTGTTTAGCTGTTGATTTATTTTGTATGTTTGGTTGTTTGTTTACACAGTCCTTTTAGTGGGCGCAGGGAGGTGTTTTCAGCAATACAACTTTCCGAGACCTCAGTTCTGTGCAGTTATTTTTTGTATGGGTCAGCTGTATTTGGGGTCTTGCCTTTGTATGTTTTTCCTGAATGGCAGGGCTATCTTGAAATGTCTCTTTCCCAGTGACCAAAGCACCATCTGTAACTGAAGGTGACTGCTGGTATATAGTGGAGGCAGCAGCCTTTTGGGAAGTAGCTTTTCACTGACTTCCCTGTGGAGTCACAGAAGACAAAGTATTTAATTGTTGCATGGGTGGTTTTGGAGGGTTTTTTGTTGGTTTAGTTTTGGGGGGGGGGGGTTTAATTCTCCCTCTCTTTTCCTTCCTTTTTAAATTTTTCTCTTTTTTTTTCCCTTAAAAAACATTTAAATGTTTCTCCAGTGAGCTTTGGCCCTTGCACCAAAGGCTGCTGCAAGGCAGGGAGACTGTTCGACCTGTGGGTCCTGCCTTCCTGAAGCCATGCGGGGTTGCCCGGGTGAGGATGGAAAATGGCCTTTTTTGGCAGTTTCCATGGCCATTCCTGGGACAAGAATCCTGTGGCTGCTGAGGGGCCTGACCCAAAAGCATCTACAGGAGGTCATCCTCTGGTATGTGCAGGTTGTGGTTCAGGTTGGAGAACAGGCAGGGGAAGTGGCTCACTGGCTCCTTCACAGTCCTTCCCATGCTAGAGCAGGAGCTAGGCATGTAGATCTGCAACAGGGACAAACGACCCTAAATGGGCCAGGCAGGTTCAGCCTCGACTCTCCTGAGCTATTTGCAAGTGGGTAGGAATGACCCTCTACTTGGACAATGTCATTCAAGACTGAGCAGAATCTCACAGACCATGAAGTAGGGATTAAAAGTGGTGCATGAGTATCTGACCAGCTCTCAATATCATGACACCCAAGGGACAGCCCAGCACCTTTATCCTTTGGCACTTGGAAGTGGCTGAGAACAGTAGTTCTGTTGTGAACTGTTGTGTCTACGAGGGTTGGGGTAGGTAGCGCCTCTAGACCTGGCACAGGTCAATTTTGGCTGTATTTGCTTTCTAACTAATGTACATTTACTTTGAAGAGCACGATTGATAAGCTCAGTCTATCAACCAAAAGAAAAATAAATACTCACCTCTAGTCTAAGTCTTCTACTGCCCAACACTGCTACCTCCTCTTCTCTTGAGCTGTTGGTATCTTGTGGTGAACCTGGCCACCCATCAGGCTGTTGAACACAGCAGATATATATCCTATCTGCTTCTGAGACCATCTTTGCCTAAATTTTGCCTTCTCTTCATACCCTTTATGCATGCATATGTGTGTGCACATACACACACACACACACCCCGCACACACACACACATGCCCACCTACAGCCACTCTGCTGGTGAAAATCAGAGCCACAAAGACATGAGTGCCAAATGACTTTTTATTTCTAAAGTGAATGATATAAAAGTTTTGTTATTTTTCTTTTTTCTTTTTTTTTTAACATATGCAAATGTAAAAGGGAACTGACAGTGAACTGGTGGTGGCAAGAGGAAATGGGATGTTTTGTAACCCTAGCTGCAGTTAAAAAAAAAAAAAGAAATAAAAATACATTAAAAATATTTAAAAAACACAAAAAGAAAAAAAAACTTGAACTATTTTGGAAATATTGTGAATAATTTTTTGATATAAAAACTAATTTTTATGTAGCATGAAAACCACCAAAATAAAATGATCAAGAATAAAAGTTGTGCAGAGGGTGTTTTTGTTCAGTTACTGAGTGAAAAGAAGGAAGATAGAAGCAGTGGTGTATAAGAGAGGGATGGTTCTGTCATGGCTTTTACTGTGACTTTCACAATACATAATATTTTTATTCAGTCTTGGTAACTGGACTGCTGTGATTATGTAAAATAAAACAAAAAATCCTCTGAAAACCTAATTTCATATGAAAAGATAATTTTTATCTCTGATTGGTGGGGCAAAAACTTTGAAAACAAAACCAGAATGAATTCCAAGGACTCAAAATATCAAAAGGCAAATTGAAAATGGCCATGATCTGCTTTTGAGTGTTAGCAGTGATCATTATTTTTTTCTTTTTGATTTATGATTGTTGAGTAGATGAGGTATCAATACTGGGAATGCAGGCATAAAGGAGGTAAGAAAATAACAAAGGGCTGACAAAATTCTGAGGTTTTTTTTATGTAAGGCACAGGAGTTAAACCAGGTTCTCTTCACATTTCCTTCTGGAGTAAGGGAACAAGGTAGTGTCCTTTTGCAGGTTTTATTGGTGCCATTCTTCATAAAAGGACCCACCCTCCCCTCCCTGGTTTCTTAAAGGACATGGACTGCCTCTCCCAATTCCAGACTACACAGTATGTCATCTCAGCACTCCAGACCTGCTTAGAAATGATGGAGGTGGTTCTCTTCTCCCCTGAAGGCAGTGAGGTGTCAGTGTTCTTTATCTCCTTTAGGGGCCTCTGACTAGGTGCTAGGGCACTACGTTGCCTTTGAGGAGGTGCTAGCGCCCATCCCACTCTGGTGTGGATCAAGGTGGATCCTCAGTGCATGCTGTGGATCCTTCTCGCACAAAGGACAGGAAATGCTGTTTTCTGGACTGTTTCAGGGAATTTGATAGGTTGCTCAGTTCATTGTCTTGAGACTATTCCATGTGCCTCCCATCTTCCGCATAATCGTTAAAACACTGCCCCATCAGCTAGCCAGGGACCTTCTCTGCTGCTCCTATCCCTTTTTGTCTGGCTGTCTTCTACAGTGTAGGCTGAAAGGGACGAGGCAAATAGCACACCATATAGCTTAAAATATGTGTTTGGCGCTGACAATGAAGAATGAAAATCAGTAAAGACTCAGTATCAGCTTAGCCTACACCTCTAGCAGTGTGCAGAAGAATTGTGGATAAAAATCAAGTCAAGATAGAGTGAACAGGGAGGATCTGGAGGCAGTGGTGGTGTAGACCAATTTGACGTGTGGGTTTGTGAATTCTGAGCCACAGATACAGGTGTGAAAGCAAACCCATGGGAACATTACCTTATTTGTGGAGGAAAAGACAGAGAGTACTTTTAGCATACAAGAGACCAAATCCTGAAGCAACTTCTTGACCTTTCTGGGTCTTGAGTTAGCCTGTTTCTCCTTGTTGCCAGCCCCTATATCATGCACAGCCCTACAGGGAAGGAGGGAGAGAGACTTCCTCTGCCTTATGAAGCTTTTGCCATTAATAGTTACAAATCTAGGCTGTTCCTCCAAGGAGTATCTGGCTATTTACCCTTCTTCCCACTTGTTCTGTCTCCTAGTCCTATGCTTTTTGCCAACAAATCTTGCTAGCAAGATTGTCTTGCTGAGATGAACGGTATGTCTCTGTGACCTCCTGCCTTTGCATGTTAAGAAAAGGGGCCCTTGCTCCTTTATGGGAGACTGTTCTGTGTTCTTCAGTGATTTATGAGAGCTGAGAAGTCATTACACACAGTTTAGCCGTATTGCTTACCTTGTTTCATCCCAGTACCTTGAAGATTCCAGCTGATTCCTAACAAAGAGCGTGGTATCTTACATACCATTGTGAGTTAGCTCTGTGCTTGTTACTGACTGGCACATAGAGTGGAACAGAGTTAAAGCAGAAATTTGGCAAAGGCTCTGAAAATTCAGATTTCCAAGCATAATGTCTCTGACTCTCGAACTGGGTCTTTGGCCATGTGCTATGCCATCTAGAAGCTCCACCAGGGGCCATTCTGCTCTAGCCTCTGTGCTCACTCACCTTCCCTTCCCTGAAGTGAAGCAACAGGCTCATCTCTTCCCTTAGACCCAGGGGGCCTATTAACAAAATGAAACAGCTTGCATTTTGCTCATTTTGTTTCTGCACCAAAGTGTTCAGGTCTCACGTCTTTCAAAGTAGACATTTAACCAGGACAGAGGGAGGACAGAAATCCTTCCAGTACATATGTACAGCAAAGGCAGGAGTCTGGAGGTTTTGAGCAGACAAATCCTTCTTGAAACATCTCTTGTGCCTTTGTTAAGGTGAGTGCTCCTGGATTTGTTTGCTCTCAGAGATGATTTATGTGGTCACAGAATGACAGAATATTCAGAGTTGGAAGGGACCCACAAAGACCTTCAAGTCCAACTCTTCAGTGAATGGCCCCTCTAGGAATTGAACCCACAATCTGGGCATTATTAGCACCAAGCTCTAACCAACTGAGCTAATCTCAGGATCCATCAGGAAGCCAAGATTCTGTCAGTGAAAAACAGCTATTCAATGTGGCTTTTTGACATTTGAAAAAGAGACTAGGATTGTAGTTATAGAAAAGGCATCTGCAAAGGTGCATATCCCATACCTGGCGGTTATTAGCTGATGTTCTTTATTTATTGGAGCAAACAATTTCAGGGCTTCTCTTTGCCCTTTCACATGTAAGGACTTTTCTATGTGATAAAGGCACTTCCACAGGCTCTGGTCCTTTCCTGCACATAGATACTCCTTTTTCAACTTTGGATGCTGAACCTTGCAGTGCTAAGATACAGGTAAAAGCATCCTATCTGGAATTAAAAAGAGCTAGTAGTAATGCACCAGCCACTTCTCCTAGTTTTGCAGCTTCACACTGCTTAGGGACTAACTGTTAGATGTTCTCCCTTCTCAAGTCACTTGAAGGCTCTCTCTGTTCAGCAGTGGCAAGCCATGCAGGGAGTAAGGGTTTCATGGCCACTTTATTATAAGGCATTAGATTCAAACTGGAAAAGCATGATGCTTTGGACCTGTCTCTGTGGCTCTTTCATTAGTTATCCTTGCTGAGGAGGTAAGACACTGAGGCCTGCCAGCTGCAAGGTTAAGCTTTGGGTAAGTGATTGCCCTTCGGCTGCTGTTAGCAGAGGGGACGCGCACTGGAATGCTAAGTGACTGACACTAAGTGCTTGCCACTCTTTCAAGACTGGTGTGTAGACTCACATCAAAGTATAAAAGAAGGAATTATTTTCCTCCATCCCTATTTCCCCAGCTGCCAAGGGAAAATTTCCTGAAAATGAGAAACAAAAGGTTCTTCCTTCCCTTGGACCTGACTGTGGTCTCTCCATGTACAGTATTGTATTGCAGTGGTAGAATAATGCAGATCTTCGGCAGACACCCAAACACAGGCTCTGGGCATCTTTCCACANATATAAATATAAAAATATATGTATTTAAGCAAATGGATTTCCTGGAGAACTATGAAAGAAGTTGACTTTTCCCCCTTTGATTTCTCTTGTTTCTCATTGGGGTTTGTTTTTTGGGGAAGAGGGGTTTTGGGAACTGTTCAGATTTCCAATTAAGCATTGTTTAAAGGATGTGAAGAGGGGAAAAAAAAAAAAAAAAAAAAAAACAAAAAAAAAAATAAAAACTTTTNTAAGACTTAGTTCTTATTCCTGACTATAGTAAAGAGATTGGAAAATAATAGAAGGACTAGGTAGAAATCTTCTGGAATTAAAGTGTTGTTAGGGGAATAAGCAAAACCATGAAATTAGTAAGATCTTGGTGTTGCTAATTTCTGGATTTTTTTTTTTTTTTTTTTTTTTTTTTTTTTTTTTTTTTAGTGACTAGCATAGTTTCTGCCACAAAGGGCAGGGCTTTCTCTGCCACCTTGGTCTCAAGGGATAAGCCCTGACTCAAGAGTCTCAGGCACTTAGTTCTTGCTTGGCCCTGTTCAAGTCACCCTACTACACATCCTGGACCCAGAGCACCTTTTTTATTCTTTAAAAAAGTCTCGTTATGAAGGGTCTGGAGTATTTAATACTGAGGCAAACTAATTGAGTTCTCTTGAGCCTAAAATATTGTGATAGTAATTTCAACTAGCAACTAATCCTGGAGGATGCCCTGGGTTGAGGTGAGAATAGGAAGCTGCCTTCAGAGGGTGCAGGAGCTCCCTCCTTGATAGCACCTGCCACAGAGAGGAAAGTAGGTAGCACACTGGGCAGGATTTCATCAGAAAAGTGTGCTTGGGGATGCACATGGATGGCAAGCAGTGATCAGTAGCTTCAGGGATAATTCTGTGTTGGTCAATATAATTCCGTCTCTCCTAACAACACTATTGCTGCGAAGTTAGACAGTGTCAGTACCAGTCATTAATCTGGGAAGCAGCGAATGAAGTTAAAAGCTATGCCAACAGGGTGAAACCCTGACATAAAATTGATCAAAACCATTTAGGTCCTGTTTTCAGACAAGATTTGTCCACTCAGTGCTTCACTCTGCCATAGTCTTTACTTTAAAGAGTTTGCAATTTTGATGTTAAACAGAAATATGTTAATATTAACATTTACTTTAACAAATAAATTGACAGATGCCATAGTCAACATATATTATGCAAATATCCTGTAATCTTGCATGCATTTGTGTCTAATTTTCTTGAGGTTAAATGAGATGTACATTTTCTAGGGGAAATAATTGAGCCATCCAGACATATGACAAGCTAGGTCACTTGATATGGCTTGTATGAACTGTGGTAAAGCAAAGGGGAAGAGAAAAAGGACATCTAGCATTTTCATTTGCAAAAGTGTTGTGTTCATGGTTGCTATTTGGAGAAAGGAGTGTAGGAATCACCCTGGGATGTGACCAGAAGGAGTACAGGAAGCTTGTGCTAAGAGACAAGATTTGGGATATTGACAGACCGCAACCTGAAGGGCCAGTCAGGGTCTCAGCCTGTGTTTTTGTTTGGTTTTTTTGAGATTGAGATACACTCATTCCTTTGCAACACTGTGCAAGCACCACCCAACTGAGCTCCCCTCACTCTGTAAAAGGATGAGATTTTCGCACACAGGCAGGGGAAGAGTAAGGAGGTGAGCCTGTAATCCACCCTGCAGCAGACCACAAGACCCACTTCAGTACCTGGCAGGATGTTTTCTTCTTCTTACCCTTCTGGAAATCGTGAAGGGATGACAGCATGCCCAGGGCAATCAGCTTCTGCTGATTGGTGAGAAGTCTTGCTATTCTGGCAATGCTTTTGTGTTCTGGCTTAATTTTACTTCTTCCATAGGGCAAAGTCTTGAGGTTGCTATAACTTGGACAAAGAGAACCTGAATAACAAATTGTGGTAGTTTTCTCTGTGCATTTTTAATTAGCTCTATTTTTACAGGTAGTATGAGGAAGTGCATGTATGGACCTGATCCAGATTGGTGCTAGGCTGTACATGGTCTCTCAAGATGTGTGCAGTACATGGGGCTCAGCCTCTGCTGTCAGCTTGACCTAATTTCTCTCAGCTGAAGCTCTACTAGAATTCAAAATACAACTTATTTCCCTTCCTTGGAAACTTACATATCAAGGTCTTACTGTACTCCTCACAAGTAGTCTTGAGCATCCCTTTGCTGCTTTTGTCAGGCTGCTACGAACTTTCAGCATTTACAGGGAGACTGTCAAAATATTGTATAGAAAGTAATTCCCTTTTTTCAGTTCCACCAGGTTCAGTAACACCTCAGACTGTCACATGAGAGAGGCTTCATCAAGAACCTCTTTGTATCATGCAAAGTGCTCATTCAGCTTGGCAACTCTTGATGAATTTCATCCAAGACATCCTGGTCTGTTTGAATAGTGACTGAAGTTTCAGGACAACTTCTTCTTGGGTTTTGCTTCCAAACCTTGCAGGACACTTTGAAGTGCAAACAAATATGCAACTGGACAGAGGCTTGCCTAGATTCCTTTTGTCTTCAAAAGTCTAGGATGATAAAACCAGTTTTCCCAAGGTTACATTTCAGCTTCGTTCAAGTTCCTGCCTCATTAATTGCTCCAAAATTTTAGGTCTGTCTTGCTAGAACCCCTATAAATTATACATACTCCTACTTACACAGTCACTGCCACTCTTCAAATATTCAAGGGTTCCTCACATTTAGTTTTGGATGGTTTACTCTCTCCAGGGAGGAGACAGTGTTTTAAAAAGAAATTGCTGACAGATAAAGTAGAGCTTACATGACTTGCAGCAAACAGCAATGTTCTTAAGAATATGTGTACCTTGGACATGTAAATTTTACTCATTTGCATTGAAAGGGCACATGTGACATGCAACACTGCTTTCTCATCCAGTAACATTATCATCCAGTGACATTAACTTAACGATTAATGTCAACTTTTTATTAACAGTTACAAGAACATTGGGAGATTAATTTGCTTACTTGCATTATGCAAAACTGATTTAAGATCGTGGTTTGCATTTACACACATTTACATAGTGTTTCCTGATTAATACATTATAATACACACAAATCGTGTGTAAATTGCAGGCTCACATCTGCAACATAAACTTCATTTTCTGTAATGCAATATTTGACTTATCTGGCAGAACTTTTCCAGTAGGATGCAGCTAAAATCAGGATATTATAAGGAGGGAGGGAAGAACAGGGATCAGAGGTGGATTTTCTGTGAACTCTTTCCTTAGTACCTGTTACTTGCCAATACCCTGCAATCATGAACAAGAAGAGGATGCCAAGGTTAGCTGGCAACAGGATGAGTTTCATGTAATGCTGTGGACCTGGAATCAGGCTTCTGTGAACACACAGTTTAGTTCCATGCTCACTGACTTCAGACTTGGAGTGAAATTGGTGAGCAGCAAAAGAAGCCAGTGGGAGGGAAAGGGCAGTAACCATTGCTGCAAGTCACGGCCTGGCTACCATGGCACTGATCCTCATGAAGGGGCTCCTCTGGGTGCAGCAGAGACTGTCAAGGCTTTCCACTCTGCTCCTTGTAACACCTTTGGCTGGGGATGTTCGGGGCTGGCTGGCTAGCATGGGAAGAGCAGTAGAGAGTGTGTGGAGAAGGCAGTAATGAACACCAAGCATCTGGTGTGGGGCTGAGACAGGGATCCAGAAAGGCAGCACCCTTGCACTGAACATGGGGGCAAGGGGACACTGGACTTCCCCAGTGTAGCGTCTTCCTAAGGGAAAGCGCGGTCAAACTCAGGCTTGCCTCATCTCTCCGAGGCCCTAATCCTACTATCTTTTCTCCACCAGTCACGACCTCATCTTCCTCTTCCCTACACCCTCACCCCCCTCCGGTTCTTCTTTCTGTAAATAACTCTTTCTGATTTTGGACAAGCAGGGATCAACAGATTCTGGAGGGGGGTTGGGAAGACACTTGTTTTGTTTGG